>CM063501.1:156656080-156706080 GCA_032207245.1 Pardosa pseudoannulata
TTTATGGGCTAGCAGACCAATGGGAATCTTAGAAGAGGACCCACCAAAGTGTGGCCTTAGCAGATGATGCTTCATATGAGTTAAGTGAGAAGAGCAGAAGTAGGGGGGACAAGTAAAGCAGTGGGGCAGGATCCTGTAAGATCCTGGGAGCTGCAGAGAGCAATTTAATATGAGAGTCAGCCGCGTATGACTATGCAACACTCGCGTAAGTAAGCTGGGGTCGAAGATAAGTTTTGTAGATGAGCAATTTATTATCAGTACTTAATTTACTGTTCCGAGAAATTAAGGGGAAGAGTAAACGTTTAGCAGTTCGAAACTTGTTCCTAATATTGTTTATGTAGGGGGCCCAACTTTATCATTCAAAATAGCTCTGAAGAACTAGAGCAATGGATTTGATTAAAAAAGTGGTTACATATTGCTCCGATTGCATTGATTCACCTTTTCTTTGCCTTGAATGTTTCAATCTGACTCATCGCAATATGCACTGATAAAATGTATATTTTTCATGTGCTATTAAAATTATTTTTCTGTGTTCTATAATTTCTTCAAACTTTTATAATAACAATGGTATTATTGAAAAATTTATCAGTATCCATATTTACTATAAATATGTACTTTTATTATTTGCTGCATCTCCGGTCACCGCACACCGGTCAACCCCATGACAGTCAACTTTTTAATGAACACAGTGCTCTTTACAGACAATATATATATAATAATGTCAGTAGGTGTAGATTACATTGGAATAGCGAAAAATAAATTTTAGCTGAAAACAAGTGTTTTAAAAATGCTAAGTAAAACCCTATTTTCGCTTCAAAAACAGTTGTAAAAAGCTTAAAAGAAATCCAATTTTAAAAATAAAAGTAAAAAATTTCATCTCGTTTAATTTCTGGAAAGGGTAAGCACTGTGGCTTAGAAATTGCAGAGATTTAGGCCAAGCATAAGGCATCCTGTTCCCTTGTGCTTTACAGAAATGCATTTTAAGAAGTTACGTTTCACGAAAAAATATTTTTCAAAGTTTACTTTAAAATTCCATACGTAGGATACCTAAAATATACTTCATTTTCAGTTCACATTAAGTTGTACCTATGATATTTTTATAGTTTATATATTTTAATACCGTTTTTAATTTTAGTATCTTATATAAAACATCTTATCCTTTTGATGTATATCTGATTACAATAATTTAAGATTCAAATATTCTCACAGCAGAATATTTTTATTTTAGTGTTTCAAGACAAGCGAATTAAACTAAAATTGATTTCTAAATCTCATAAATGTAATTTTGCATCATTTACATTAATTGTGAAATAAAGTACATTTTAAGGAAAAGAGAAAAAAATTTTAAGAATGTGCTTTAATTTTATACCAATAATAAATATGCCAGTTAACTTGTTAATGAACACAGTGTTTTTTACAGACAATATACATATAATAATGTCAGTAGGTATATATTACATTGGAATAGCGAAAAATAAATTTTAGCTCAAAACAAGTGTTTTAAAAATGCTAAGTAAAACCCTATTTTCTCTTCAAAAATAGTTGAAAGAGATTAAAAGAAATCCAATTTTAAAAATAAAAGTAAAAAAATTCATCTAAAGAATAAGGCATCCTGTTCCCTTGTGCTTTACAGAAATGTATTTTAAGAAGTTACGTTTCACGAAAAAAATATTTTTACAAAGTTTACTTTAAAATTCCATACGTAGGATACCTAAAGATGTATTACTTTCATACCGTAAAACGTCGCGTATTTCATTTTTTGAAGGAAATGAAATATCCAGTACATGTAACTTCTGGAAAAGTATTTTTTTTAAACACTGAGTTTCTAAAGAAATCATCAAATTGGTGAAAAAAACATAAGGTTTGGTAAGTCTCAATACGGTGAAATGTAAACCACATATTCAACAAAAAACATTCAAAATATTTATCCTATTATAGTGTGAAATGTAACACTGGGTTAAAAGAAAAAAACTGTTATTCATCTGTCCATCTTCCTGTAATATATATATATATATATAATATATATATTATATATATATATATATATATATATATATATATATATATATATATATATATATATATATATATATATATATATATATATATATATATATATATATATATATATATATATACATATACATATATATATATATATATATATATATATATATATATATATAATATATATATATATATATATATATATATATATATATATATATATATATATATATATATATATATATATATATATATATATATATATATATATATATATATATATATATATATACATATATATATATATATATATATATACATATATATATATATATATATATATATATATATATATATACATATATATACACATATATATATATACATATATATATATATATATATATATATATATATATATATATATATATATATATATATATATATATATATTAATATATATATATATACAATATATAGCCAGTACATATATATTCGGGATATATATACATATATTATATAATGAATTATATATATATATGAGGTATATATATAATATAACACATATATAATATATATACACTATATATATATATATAATATATATATATACTATATATATATATATATATATATATATATATATATATATATATATATATATAGCCAGTCATATGACGGGATCAGTAAAATTTTTAATTTTTCAGAATTGTAAAGTACCCTATAAGGCAGGTAGAAAGAGATTTGTTTTTTGGCTGAGAATTATCTTGCAACAAAAAATAATCGAGAATTAAATTTAAAATTATCACATATATACCTAATCTATTATTTAAGCCAAATATAAAAGAAAATTATTTACCTAATATCTGAGTTCAGTGATAAAACTTAAAAAAAAATAATGCAGGCGATATTTAAATAATTTAAAATAAGAAATGATTTAATGAGATAGTTAAAGGAATGGTGTCATAATGCTAGAAAAAAATGTTATTTTCATCTACTTATATTGTGATAAATTGATAAATTTAATCACCTGCTCTTAACCAGAAAAATAGGGCTTGAAATAATGTTATTAAACACTCGAAAAGAGGGGAAGTGGTGGATTTCGAACGTTTTAACTAAATCAGTATATGTGATATGAAGATATTTATACCAATTTATTTTAGAATCGGATCGATAGTCTAGGAGAAGATAAACTTTACTCGCTTTGAATTTTGCTAACCCTAATTCATCAAGAATTCAATATGGATGCGTCTATCCATTCGAGGTCCAACCGCTTCATAAACTCTAGAACAGACGGGCAGATAATTTAGGCTATTATTATATAGGGGATTGTAGTAACAGCACAGTGAGTGTCATGACAAATACTTCAATATATATTTGGAAGATGTTTAGAAAAATAGAATGCACCTGGAACATTGAGGACGTAACGGGAATGTAAAAAAACTAAATTGAAAATAATAATTTAAAATTGATTTAACAACTATGTAGAAAAACAATTGTTAAGTTCTATTGAAATAAAGCGTGACGGGATTGATGAAATTTGACTTAATTATTGAAATTTATGCTAAATCAGCTAATTTTATCTTAAAATTTTTCGCAAATTAGTGTTCAGTCTGCGTTGTAAAACTCATTTCAATTTTACACTATATTTTAAAAGTGGAATTTAAAAGTTACCTATTTATCATAAAATAGATACTGAATTAGATAATCCAATCTTATTGGCTTGAGCAATTATATAACTGATGTCATGGGAGATAGTACCATATTTTAATAGGGATTTTTGATAGGACCAATTTATCAGCATTTTGCTTTCGGTTTCGGTATTTAAGATTCTCAAATAAAGTTAATATTTATTTCAAAATTTAAATTAGTTCATAGAATATATAACAATAACAATATAAGCAGTTTCAAAAATAAAAAATAATTTAATATCATAAAACAAATAACATATATATTTATTTAATTTCAAACAGAACAAACGTATCAACAAATAAAAATATCACACGTGTAAAATGTTAAATATGTTTTACATTGACGATAATATTATTGATAAAATAAAACTGACATAACAATTTTTATGTGACTTTCATGCGGGCCTATTATAAACAGCACCTTTCTTTATATATTTTGCTTGATGCGATATCTTAATTATTAGATGAATCCTCTTTTTTTAAAACAAAACAAAATCTTTTTTGCAAGGTAACCCGTGCTGTGAGGAAGTTTACGTACTGAATTAGGGTTGAGACTTGAAATAATAATGTTGGTTATATTGAGACAGTTCTTTACTTTTATATTTCATTAAAAATCATAAATAAATGCAACTACAAAACTTAGTGTACATTATGAAGTAATAAAAATTAAAAATAAAAAATTAATCTCCAGAATTAGTAACCATTTTTTCTAAAGAAGTAATTTAAAATAATGTTTAAATTCTTAAATAACATTGTAAAAAACTTTGTAAAACAATTCAAGTACAGATCAAGAACTTAATTAGGAGGGAGACTCAAAGCATTAATATTGGTTATATTCAGACATTTTGTTACATTGACATATCATTATAAACCGAAAATTGACAGTTACATTACTTCTTGTACGTAGTACCATTCCTTAATAAACAACAAAAAAATTTAAATTATTTTCAACGTTTAGTAGAACTTTTTTAGTTTTCTAAAAACGGAATTTTAAATAATATTTAGACTCTTTAAAAAGCATGATACATCACTTTATAACACACACTGCCGACAATATATGTTATTATTGCTGTGTTATAAACAGAACAGTTGCCCTGAAAGTCAGTTGTCTGGAAAGTTTTAAACCCTAATAAATTTGAAGTTTTACAGTTCTGGACATGTGTTTCTGATTGAGTCACGACAGATTTATAAAAACTTCCTCTCTTTGCTTAACAAACCAGAGAAAACCAAATAATAGGAGCTTATTCACTTGTAGGTAATACTTAGAAATAGGGTACCGCTTGGTAAATGCGATGAAATTTTTGCGATGTTAACTAAAGCAAATGATAAACTAAGCAAACTATAAATGGTTCACTATATCTTTTTACGGCTTTACGAAATTTTAATGCATAAGTATACGGGAATTCAATTCATAAGGTTGCTCAAAGAGATTTGGATACTGTAAACTCGCCGAACGGTCTGCGAACGTTCTATTTTCAACTGTAAATCAACTGTAAGGGTATGACTTCGCATGGGTTTCTTATGGGAGCAGGTATGGAGACGAAATAATCAGCCGTAGAGAAGTTCAAACTTAACAACGTTGATTTATTACAATCAAAAACATTTAAAGAAAAATATATGTAAAATCATCGAGAGAGGAGAGCATTCTAAGCAACCTTCTCATCTGAAAGTTCCGCCGGGAGTCCCCTCCCGTTTTTCTTTTTTCAAACAGGAAACCTCGGTTTTTAGGGGAGATCGACATCCCCCCCAGTTGACCTTCGTTCTTTGAGTAACTGACACGGTCACATAAAGAACAATTTTTTCTTTCTGTCGGTGCGATGACAAAACGGCAGATTTGACACTTCTAATCGTCCGTGCGTCAAAAAGGACCATTATTGCCGTTTTCCAATTGTTCGGCGTTTTGAAATGTTCGGCGCCTTACAATGAACCAAAAGAATAAAAGTTCGCCCGACCACCGACAGAGACGGACGCGACTATTACAGATACTAATATCATATATAAATCAAAATATAGATAGAGATAGTGTGGGTACGGTGAGACCAGGAAAAAATGTTAGGCTACCATGCTTAGAGCTTTAACGCCAAGTTGGCGGCGTACCCTGTTCTTGTGTCAAACCCTCTTGTGTAATAGGTGATGAAATATGTTCATTGGTTATACATCACACGCGAGCGTGCACACACACACACATATATTTATATATGTATGTACACAAGGGAAGAAAGAGAGAAAGACATTGATAAATAAATAGAAAAATAGATAAAGTCCTACTGTTAGTCTATTAACAACAAAGAGATTGTCACTTTTACTTACAAACCATTTAATTATCGAATATTTAATAAGAACGAAATAAGCATTTTAATAAATCAAATAAAATGCAAATATCGTCAATATACTTAAATTTTCTTTCGAAAAAAAAAAGATTATCTACGGAAGTTATGAAAGATTTCAAATTTCTAAAGTAATTTGCTTTTGAAAGGTTTCCTGGTAAAGCCTTGAACTACTTTTTCCAGACGATCTCTCCTATCATTTCTAAACGTTATATTTTAATTGCTCTAATTTTTATATCTGCACGACCTTATTTATTTCTCTTTATGTAAACAACTGAATTCATCTATTTTGGGTCTTTGATCCAATGCAAATATTTGAAATTGACAAGAAAATTCATACTATTTGAAATTTATTTCATACAAATAAAGCTTTTATCATTTTAATACGAAGTTAAAAGTATTTTCAACAAGTGTTCTTGTTTGCTATATAAAATTCAGAATACCTATAATATTTAAAAGATGAAATTTAGTATGTCCAATATTGAGTACATAGTTATGTCCGTAGTATTCTTTTAATTGTTACAAGTCAGATAAAAGATGTCTTAAATATTAATGAACAGATAGAACATAGGTTTTTCAATATTCGATAAAGTAGGTTCGTTTTCAGCTTTCAAATAATAACTCAAAATATTTATAAAACATTTTGTGCCCATTAACTGTACCACATTTCGTAAATCTAGAAAACTTTAATCCTTTTTCATTTCTTGACAATTTAACAGTAGTTTGGCATAACCTATGCTACGACTAAAGATTTAGTTTACAGTTATAAGATAATAAATGATTTCTTTTATAAAAACGTTATACTCCCATACCTATATACTTATCTTATAAATGCTTAAGTATTTATCTTATAAATGCAATATTTTGTTTAAAATAATAATCTAAAATTGAAAACAAATTTCACTGCGTAATTAATTAATTTTATATCTAAAAGATTTCTAGTTCTCATTATTAATCAGGAAATTAAATTATTATTAATATATTAATTATTTAAACAAATATTAATATTTAATACGCAATTAATTTGAAGCCCAGTGGCATTGGGGTAGCGCTTCGCGTTCTAAGGACTCAGTCCAGTGTTTGATATTCGGTGTTGGCAAGTGGGACTCTGACTTTCATGCCTTCAGAGGGTAGACAAACTAGGACCAAGTGTGTTTGGGAGCTAAACACTGTTGGTTATGCGTAAGGGGGACTATGTAATCGAGGCGCATGTTTCCAACCCTAAAACATGACCCCTGAGTTGGGCTGTATCACAGATTATTTCAGTATAGTAAATATTCTGGTTCTGATTTATTTTTAAGTACTCTATTATTTATCGTGTACAATATTACTACTTGTTCTTAAATTATTTATTACTAAATTATTTTATTCATTATTATTATTTAGTATTAATTTATTTAATGATAATAAATGAATTATTTTCATTATTTAAATAAGGTAATCTTTTTGAATAAATGTTTTGGGAAAGGGCTAAAATGTGAGAAATTCACTTAGTTAGAATTTGAAATTCTTTATTTAACTTTATGAAGAACCATTTACATAATTCTTATCATGTTCATATCTCAATATAAGATTTATAATTATGATAAATAAGAAGTATATGTGTGTTACGTAGTTCTGGTTATCTATTTTCTTTACTAAAAACTGCAATGAATAAAGCCTTAACCCTTTAAACGTAGAGATTAGATTTTTTTTTCAGATTAAAGGGCCTTAGGTTATAAAAGATGTTTGTTAACCTTATAAATAGGAAACATAGGAAAACATTCTTTTAGTAGGTAGATATTTTTTGATAGTGGGAGGGAGTAATTGGGAAACCCTTCTATTGTACAGCATGGAAACAATTTCTTAAAATTAATTATATTGAAAGAACAATGTATAATTAACATAAAATGATGTAATACGTAGATGACTACATAATGTCCATTGTTGTTTTGGGTAGCCGTTTATATTTGATGTCGAAAGAAGAGAAATAAAATTCGAGATTTTGCATGTCAAGCAATTTTAAACTAATATATATCAAAGAGAAAAATAAACTATGCAAAATTATATTATATATTGCTACATCAAAGAGTCGATAACATAGAAAATAAAAAAAAAATTCCTTCCTATTTATTTTTTTTAAAAAAAAGAAAAAAGTAATAACAGGTGGTTTCGCTACGAAACCACTGCCCGTTAAAGGGTTAAAAAAATTATTTTATATACTTTTGCTGCATACTTGTGTATAGTTTGTAATTGATTTGTTTGTAAGTAATGTTTTTTAATTGTGTATTTATTTCTTTCATTTAGGAACAAACTGAATTCCGATTTAACCAAGGAAGACCTCGATGACGATGGTGTCACAAATTATACCAAGCCTAGGGTGACTGTGCCAATAACTCTCTGCCTTGCCATCATTGCTGGATACATATGCGGTGGAGCAGCGTTGTTTTCCGTGTGGGAAGGGTGGGATTATCTCGATGGATCCTATTTCTGCTTTGTCACCCTCAGCACTATCGGATTTGGTGACCTGGTGCCTGGTGACTCCGTTGTGACAGATGAAGGGACCCAAGAGAAGCTTGTCATCTGCTCATTGTACCTTCTCGCAGGAATGGCTTTAATAGCAATGTGCTTCAATCTCGTACAGGAAGAAGTTGTGTTTAAATTAAGGAAGATAGGGAGAAGTTTAGGGCTCGTCAGCGATAGGGGAGATGATGATTGAAGCACCGTGTGCATACATGTGTCCTGGGTTATTCAAATGATGACAGCTTTAAAAGATTATCAGTGGCTATGAAGATTGAAGACATAGCTTGTGTCCCAGTTTTAAAAAAAAGAGTATGGTTGAACAATGAATGAAATTATATGCTTATGTGTTTAGCCCTGTCCTTTAAATGCTATTTTAAAACTCAATATATGAAAAGAGTGGATAATTGCAGAATACGCTGCAGTTATCTTAAATCATCATTTTAATATGAATTTCGTTGATTGCTGCAATGAGACTCCTAATTTCGGGTGAAAATACCATACATTCTGCTATAAATTATTAAATGCTATGTATCATTGTGTAACTAATTTAAGAACACCACAGCTTGTTTTATACCATTGATTAGCAATATTAGTCCTTTTGTTGACAAAACATATTTTCTCGAAAAGTTAAAAGCATTTCACAGTTTTAAAAATGCTTAAAGACACAAAATATTCAATCGTCCATGGAAAGGTACGTATATTTTCAAATTATGCATTTGCTGCTCTTAAAATGTTTTAAAGAAATTCCAAAACATTTAATTTTGCTTTTTTTCCATGAAGTAGACAGATTTTGTATGAGAAACGCATTGTTGTGTAACAAACCGAGGTTTAGCTAAGCTTGGAATAATATAAGAACACTGTTGACATATTTGCAAAATTCTTATATATATATATAAAAATGATTAAGGGTTTATGGAATCTCGGGGAAATTGACAGAGCTTTTTATTGAAGATTTCAGAAAAAAGGACTATTTTTAAACAAACTACACCCTTCGAGTACTGATGTGCTACCATCAAAAATCAACGTGAAGAGGGTTTCTCAACACATACTAACCTTTTTATGCTGAAAAAGATTTAATACAGAACTATGAAAAAATTGAAGTTTAAATACATCTGTATGCATCAGCATGATCAGATATTTTGTAAAAAAAAGGGAAAGAATGTAATGTATATATGTTACGAAACACACTTTATAAAGCTCATATCACTGATATTATCACAAACATTGTGAATCGAATATAAAAATTAGGTAAAATTTAGGTAATGACATTCTTTTTTAAACTTACGTTTTCAATTTGTAATGTTTGTATATCAAATCTGGTATAATTTATATGATATTTCAGACAATTATTGTGTTCTATATGTGCTAACATATAAAACCTCCCTATTGTATGCCACCCAAAAGTTACACTAAATTCTAAATTAAATTCAAATTTTGTTCTACAAAATTAAACTGAATTTCACTTGCAACATCAAAAGTAAAAGAAAAAGGTGGTGTTAGCAAATGTGAGGTTTTAACTGTAAAGTTGATTGTAGCAAATATTGAAAATAAAAAAAACACGTTGATGCAGTGTCTGTTTTATTTGTATCTGGGTTTATTTTCTTTAAATTCTAGTTACAAAAATTTTATCTAGATTTAAGCTTTCATCATTTGCACTAATGATCAATTTTCTATTTATTTTCAATAAAGGGACTTGCACATTCCTTTCTTGTGGTAACGTAATCAATTGAACTTCTAGATTTCTGAATCTTTGGCAAAAATATCTTTGGATTCATGAAATATACTTAAAACCGTGAAGCATTTTTTATATCTGTTATTTTATTAAAGAAGTTATGATATTTATAGCTATTATTAAAGGTGTACATTAACTGAGTCACAATTAATTTCTTAACAAATAATCAGTGCCAGGGCAGGCAATCTATTTCACTGAAGGGGACTGTTACCTCAACATTCTAACTTTAATGCATAAATTCAAGATCATTGTGAAATTAATGGGTTCATCCCAGTATTTGTTAGTGTGGAAACACTGCCCTCTGTAAAAAATTCCATAAACAGAGAATTTAGGTACACCAGAACTCCAATAATTGTCTTTTTAAATTTCCTCAAAGATTTATTTGCCTCTAGATCAACATGATTGTATATTTAATAAAATAAACTTTTTTTTCCTACGTTTGGGATGTGGTATTTTATTAAAGAAGTTATGATATTTATAGCTATTATTAAAGTTGTACATTAACTGAGTCACAAATAATTATTAATTTTTCAGGGCCAATCTATTTTTCACTGAAGGGGACTGTTACCTCAACATTATTAACTTTAATGCATCAAGAACATTGTGATGATTAATGGGTTCATCCCAGTATTTGTTAGTGTGGAAACACTGCCCTCTGTAAAAAATTCCATAAACAGATAATTTAGGTACACCAGAACTCCAATAATTGTCTTTTTAAGATTCCTCATAGATTTATTTACCTCTAGATCAACATGATTGTATATTTAATAAAACAAACTTTTTTTCCTACGTTTGGGATGTGGTATTTTATTAAAGAAGTTATGATATTTATAGCTATTATTAAAGTTGTACATTAACTTAAGTCAATTTATATTAAATATTGGGTTAAGGCCATAACGTGTATTGCCACTATGCGTCACCCACTTAATTATTATTTTTTTATTGTCTTTTCTATGGGTTTCTCTTTCAGGTGCAAACAATCCTAGTAAATCACCTTAATCGCACAGTCAATTCATTACCAGTAAAACCCATTATAACAACTGCCCTCTGTAAAAAGTCCATAAACAGAGAATTTAGGTACACCAGAACTCCAATAATTGTCTTTTTATATTTCCTCATAGATTTATTTGCCTCTAGATCAACATGATTGTATATTTAATAAAATAAACTTTTTTTCCTACGTTTGGGATGTGGTATTTTATTAAAGAAGTTATGATATTTATAGCTATTATTAAAGTTGTACATTAACTGAGTCACAAATAAATTCTTAACAAATAATCAGTGCCAGGGCAGACAATCTATTTCACTGAAGGGGACTGTTACCTCAACATTATAAGTAACTTTAATGCAGAAATTCAAGAGCATTGTGAAATTAATGGGTTCATCTCAGTATTTGTTAGTGTAGAAAAACTGACCTCTGTAAAAAGTCGATAAACAGAGAATTTAAGTCCACCAGAACTCCAACAATTGTCTTTTTAAATTTCCTCATAGATTTATTTGCCTCTAAATCAACATGATTGTATATTTAATAAAATATACTTTTTTTTCCTACGTTTGGGATGTGGTATTTTATTAAAGAAGTTATGATATTTATAGCTATTATTAAAGTTGTACATTAACTGAGTCACAAATAATTTCTTAACAAATAATCAGTGCCAGGGCAAACAATCTATTTCACTGAAGGGGACTGTTACCTCAACATTCTAACTTTAATGCATAAATTCAAGATCATTGTGAAATTAATAGGTTCATCCTAGTATTTGTTAGTGTGGAAACACTGCCCTCTGTAAAAAGTCCATAAACAGAGAATTTAGGTACACCAGAACTCCAATAATTGTCTTTTTATATTTCCTCATAGATTTATTTGCCTCTAGATCAACATGATTGTATATTTAATAAAATAAACTTTTTTTCCTACGTTTGGGATGTGGTATTTTATTAAAGAATTTATGATATTTATAGCTATTATTAAAGTTGTACATTAACTCGTCACAAATAATTTTAACAAATAATCAGACCAGGGCAGACAATCTATTTCACTGAAGGGGACTGTACCTCAACATTATAAGTAACTTTAATGCAGAAATTCCAGAGCATTGTGAAATTAATGGGTTCATCTCAGTATTTGTTAGCGTAGAAAAACTGACCTCTGTAAAAATTCGATAAACAGAGAATTTAGGTCCACCAGAACTCCAACAATTGTCTTTTTAAATTTCCTCATAGATTTATTTGCCTCTAGATCAACATGATTGTATATTTAATAAAATATACTTTTTCTTTCTACGTTCGGGATGTGGTCACATCGGAAATAAGCCATCTGGCAACCCAATAAAAACTAGCCTTGGAAACAAAGTTGTCAGTAGAAAAGTTCAAATAAGAAAGCTCTGGGCATCTTGTCAAATAAGTAAAATGTATAACAGCTTATGAAGGATTACCAATAGGGAAATCCTCTACAACAAGCCGGTACAAGTGCCTTTGTAAAAAGTCATGGCTAATGACAATTCTAAAATTAGCAAAAAAGACCGATCGAGCAAGGTTCATTGGGAGAGGAGAACTTAGTAAACAACTCCAAGCTCTTACTGCTACTGCTTCAACGAAATTATTTCGCAGACACCTTTGTATTTTTTGATTATTAGATCCACAAATTTGCTGGTAAGATAGAGTAAAGATTGACTGATACAGGTTACATCCTTTTTTTGGAACGATATCGGCTTTTTCGTTCCCTGAAATTCCGCAGTGACTAGGAATATATTGAATTACAATTAACCAGAATACAAATATTGCCTGACTAAAAAGCTTCTTAGCTTCTTAACCATGAACGGAATCACTAATTACATGTGAAGTTACAGCCATAACTGCAAACTGAGAGCCTACAAAAAGAGCAACCTTACCAAGAAGAGTGCAAAGATATAGCAAATTGAGAATGGCTCGCTTTAAGGTATCGTAAAACTATTAATGGTAATGAAAATATTTTATGGGAACAAATAACTTGTAATATAAAAGTCGAAAGAACAGAAATTTTAAGGATATTTTAATTTGCTATTAAAAGTTAGAAACGTCTGTGGTGCATCCGTTATTGCGATTTTTTGGGGAAGTGGGGTTTTCTATAGAGAGAGTGCATGTTTGTAAACAAATGCGAGTACTGACTACAACTCAACTTTTCGTTGGCGAAATATTGCTTATTTTCAGTGTATCTTATGAGCTTCGATATGGATCACGTATACAATAAAACTAAATTTAAGGAAAGGGGAAGGAAACACCAGAAACTGGCCAAGTAATTAAAAATAATTTTTTAAGCCCTTACAAAATTGTATGTTTTTTAACAAAATTAAACACTTTATACACTATTGTTAAGTATCATAACCAAAGTATAACTACTTTGATTATGTTAACAAGAACAATAAACTATTACGTAAATAAGAACCTAACAAAAATTTGCAAAATCTAATCATTTTAAGGACAAAAAATAATTACATTTATAGGTACAGTACTTCTCCCAAAGCATAAAAAATACAATAAAATATGAAAAAACTTAGTAATAAAAAAACCTTTTAGAGCATGATAATAGTATATAATCTATTATATTACAGTAAGGTTAATGTTTTATTACCATTCTAAAAATGTTTGCCGCCATGGGCCCAGACTTGCCTTTTCAAAGCTTTTATCCAAAACATTCGTAATGTAAGATCTTTAGAAAAGCAATAAAATCCAATATTTTCAACTTCTTTGAAAAGCTTAGTACAGCCATACATACAACAAATTATCATTTTCAGATAATTGACAAAATTAAAACCTCCAATAACAAGCACAATTCGTAAGAAATTCAAATGTTTCGCCAACGAGGAAGATGATCTGCAATTTTTGCTGTACCTGACGTCATGCGCACTATCTCTATGGGGAACTATCAGTCGAGCAAAACATAAAACGGTTTGTACCTGAAAAAGAAACCCATAGCAGACAATAAAAAATATATCATTTGAGTGGGTGAAGTATAGTAATAATACGCGTTATGTCCTTAACCCGATATTTAATATATAAATTGAATTTGGATTTTCGCCCACTTAAGTTTAAATCTTAAAGTAAAAAAACACAATAGGCATTAAAAAGAAAGGAGAGAAGAAGTTACTGAGTTAATGGATTTTATTGATATTAATATAAAATTTAAAAAAAATTAATAGAAGCAAATTGATTGAGTTTTTTTTAAAGATAAAAATTAATAAAAAAGGAGAAAACAAAAAGGAAAAAAATAAGACAATTATGGAGGATGGAACTCGAAGCTCCTCTTCTCGTTTCGGGATCCAGGTCTCTCTCTCTCCTCCATCCTGTCTGTCCGGATGAGAACCGCCTGTTTCGAAACCTCAAGTACAAGTCTAAGTGAATAGTATCTCTTATGTCTGCAGGACTGAAACGGTTGGCAACATCTGATGGCTGGAAAACTCATCAACATTCCAGTGACCTGGAGGCACGGTGGAACATAGCCAAGCGCAGGACTAAACATTGCAATGTGTGAAGTGGAGTTATGTCATATCATGAAAAGGGCGAATTTATAAAACTATTGCAACGCAGCGCTCGAAAGTGAAGCTCCTGGTATGTGTGATGTCATCTGATTGAATATCGAGAGTCACTTATGCGATAAAAAAATAGGTTTTTCGATTCACCAACGTGATAATTGGGAGCATGGCAGGAAAGTTACAAACAGGGAATTTTATAGAATTAATGGAAACTACATGGAACAGAATTAAAATTAAGGAAATGTAACGTTATGATAGTGCAGTATGGTAAAAATGAATAAGTAAAATAGATTTTAAGCTTCTGCTTTATTTTGTTTACCATTAAAAGTAAATGCGGAAAACATTAATAAAGAAAAGTTATAAACATTTGAAAGAAATAATAAAAAAATCCATGTTGAAATGAATATTTCATAAAGCGTATCGACTATGATTAGAAAATATTTGAAATTTTAAAGGAAATGTAACCATTATCTATGAAACATTAGCTAATATAATAGAAATTATAATAGATTAATAATAGGTATCTACGAATGGAACACTAAACTATTTATATAATAATGTGTTCTTAAAAACTGTGCATGTCTTTGCTAAAAACTCAGAATGTAAATCTTTGTTAGTGTCGAATTGTAACAAAACTTTAAAAACAAAATTTTAGTCATTATATTAGATTAAAAGCTTGATTAAGTTTTCAGTGCTGAATATTTATCTTATGTCCATTTCCATTTCACAAATTAATTTTATACTACAACATAATCACAGACTATAATATGTGTATAAACATTAAGCATTCATTATAGAACTCTATTTATTATAATCCCAACTCAAAAACATGACTTTAACCGAAACATAGTTTTCTCAAAAATAAATAAATAAATAAATAAATAAATAAATAAATAAATAAAATGCAAGTGTTGAAAAGTTTTTTAAAACTAAATAAAATATTTTAGATACTCTATATTAAATGCTATAATTGAAACATTGTAGAAGTTTTCAAACATTTTTTGGAATAATGCAGATAGTAGAAAATATTAC
Source organism: Pardosa pseudoannulata (assembly GCA_032207245.1). Lineage (NCBI taxonomy): Eukaryota > Metazoa > Arthropoda > Arachnida > Araneae > Lycosidae > Pardosa > Pardosa pseudoannulata. The sequence continues at coordinate 156,671,883 of CM063501.1, forward strand.
TTCAAACTTAAAGTACTATGCGGTCTCATTAGCCCTCGTGTTGGTTGCAAAAAGTAGACCGCAGCACTCCAAACCAAACCAAACTAAGGCACAATGAAGTTGAGCGTCATATTTAATTAGATACTTCCGGATCGAAGAATGCAGCACTTGTGTTTCTTCCGTACAATCACATTCTTCTGGAATATAAGAAGGAAAATAGAACCAATAATTGCATTCATTGGAATAAAAAAGTGGTGAGACACATAGTAACAATGTTGTGTATTCTCCTCACTTAATATAGTTTTATTTGAATAAAAATATGCAGCCTAAGCTCATAAACTTTCATATTTTTGGTCGTATCAGAAAAATAATTTAGACAAATATAGAAATTATTCTAACAGTTACCCATAATGTTTATGTCTTTCATTGATTTTGAGCATTTTATGAGAGATTTTTCACAGCATGCATTGTTTATTTTGCATATGACAACGGTTAATAACATGTACACTTCTAATAATATAACATGATTAAATTCTTAATGAAAATGGTACTGAAAGTAAACTTGCAGTCAATAATTAACAAAAAATGTTTTTAAAGTTTATGTAACAGAATATATTGTTTTAGTAAACCGTTTTGTGACAGAATATTTTTTCATATTGATGTGGATACAGACGGGAATCTTAGGTTTAGCGATTTACCTTTTATAAGTAATTTCTCTGATTTTCCACTTTGTACAACGATAAATAATGCAGAAAATAAAAGAATATTTCAGGGGTGAACCTACGAAAAGAAGACAGGTGGTAAAAGTGATTGATAACGATGGCTTTGATCTTAAAGTGTTTGGGACATATTTGAAAGAAGCCCTTACTTTTCAGACTTACACGAACTGATCCAAATATCGACAATCGGAAATGAAAATTATGTAACCAAAATGAAACCCCAAAATGAAAATTATATAAAATATATAAGATATAATAAGGGAATCAAAAGAGATGATTCTACAACGGCTATTTGAAAAGTTTTGTTTTTTATTTTTCTTACGACCCTATGACAAATCCATCTTTCTCTAGTATGTAGTTTAAATAGTTAAAAAAAGAGAAAAGCAGTGAGTATAATGTGATTATTAGATGCTGATTGTAATAGCACTCACTTTCTCCAGGGCAATATGCTAGCGTGAGACTTGCCCGCCTACTTTACTGGGACAAGTATGTTCAGTCGTCTCGCTGAGGATGTATAACCAAATAATTTATCCAAAGCTTAGAAGAGAAACACAAATTTATTTACAAGATTAATGAAAATTAAAGTAAAAACAAAAGAACACATTTCTGAGTCTCAAGGCCTGTTTTAACCAGATCAGAAGGCCGAGCTTTCCATATCCAAAATAAAATGATCTCAGTGCAAAACAGAGAGGTCTTTCCAAGTCGCAGGCTCTATGTCGACACCCCGAACTCAACTGCCCACAGATCCCCTTTCCCTTCTTCGGGGGGTCAGCTTCTGTAATCTTGATCCTTCTGAAATTTTCCTTTAAGATGCCCTGCCGCTCTGTAAGTAAAACAAGCGACACATCATAGAAAAAACTTTATCAGCCCTCCTTAGGCGGCCGACTACTATTTCCCTAAGGAACTATGGTGATTTTGTAGATATCGTGAAGGGTGTACATCTGAGAAATATAGGTCGTGGGGTCTAAATTCCTTACTCCGATGATTTCGTTGGTAGACGAGATAATTGTGAATTTTTCTTTTCTTTCCTTTGCAGCCTAAAGAAATGAATATTCCAAGAAAAACCAAGCTTTAAACAAGTTTTAAATCTGCATTCTGCTGTTTAACACGTGGATACTTTAACAATTATGTATTAGTTTTCAGAAAAAAATTCGGAAAGAAATGATTCTGACAATGAAAAAGTGGTATTGTTGTTTCTGATGCCACTTGGTCAAATCAAGAACGATTGAGCTATAATCTACTCGTATTGAGGCAAACGCTTTAACCTTTCGTTTTAATGAGCACCTCAGGGATGAAAGTACGAATTTTGCTCAAGTGGATCCTAGTAATTTTGAAGCAGGGACGAAGAAGAGAAACATAGGCTTGTGCTACCACCTCCAGACGCATTAAAAACTTGGTGGACATTAAGATCGTAGTCCGGCTCGGGCTTCGAACCCTCAATCCTCCAGTAACGAGAACGTTGCATTTGCCGATTGAGCTACCACGGCTCAAAAGCGGTATTAATTTAGTTGATTGGGTTATGAGTTGATTTCTGGAAATAATATAGATCTTCATAGCAAAGATCTTCCTATGTTGAGAGGAAAATGCGATAGCCACCTTCCCTTTTTCATTCATAATCAAATACGCTCTATCTACGAAAAATTGTGTCCTTTTAGTATTACTTAAATTCCCAACTTTTAGGTTTTTACTCTAATATAATTGGTGACTTTCGGTCTTATTAACTGATGCTAAACTGAAGCAACCAATAAATATAATACTGGAATATCCATAACCTTCAACTTTATGTCCTATCTCACAAAAATAATATGCCAATAATATAATATTATTATAACCAAAAATCATTTCTTTTAGAAAAATGTAAACACAGTAAAAAATTGTGAGAGAAAAATACAGGCTCTGTAAATTTAATATCTGTACTTAAATCAATTAACTAGTTTTCAAACATATTGAAATAGTTAGAGAGGGGGTATAAAAAAGAAATATTAGTGTAACTGAGTTTCAAATTTAATTACATACTTTCCACGTGGAAGAATGTGGCAGCTGTGTTTCTTAGATACAATAGTATTCTTGATCAAAAATAAAGAATAAACACTTTAATGCAATGATGCATTAAATTAAAAATAAAATGAGATATATGGTGACATATTTACAAATTTTGTTCAGTTATGATTATTTAATTAGGGAAATACTACGATGTCTCAATCATTAAACTTTCTTTTTGCTTAATAAGTGTTAAGCAAACCTTTGAAGACGAACTGAAATGGTGGTATAAATATAAATTTGTATATTTAGAAATATCGATTTTTTGTATCCAAAATTTTCAATATTTTATAAATATTATCCTGGCTCTGAAATATCGTTATTGATATAAATGTATCATTATTTCTACTGATACAGGTATATTTGTTCATACTATTTTAATGGGAATTGATCAGTTTGGAAGCTGAGAGAATATAAAAACATTTACTATCTATACTTGTATCAGTGCAGTTAATTTCGAGACAACCTTAAAACAGTATATTTACTGTTTCCATATATTCAACAAAATTTCAATGTAAATATAAAATGGCTAAATAGATTTTAACCTGCATTATGAATAGCTATACTAATCCCATGTAAAATTTCACACAATATTATTATACTCGAGAATGGTATTCTTATTGCTTCTGTCGAGTGATTATTTCTCTTGATAAAAAAATTGAAAATGTATAAAGAAATTCATAATTAGAATGTAAAAATGAACTGAAAGCATCTGGACAAAAGAACTAGATATTTGTGTTTTTCTTTTTAATCACTTTTAGTAGGTAAAATGAGGAATAAAATGACTGGGACTTTCATGCTACATTGAAGGTAAAGTAATTGAGTTATAAGGTAATAGTTTTATAGATATTATTGAGATATAATTATTGTTATGAGAGTAATTATGCAATGTCTGCTTTATGAAGTATTTCTTTCTCTAGTACAAAACGTAGGTTAAGGAGATAATGAAAGTTACCGTTTCATAAGTTGAGAGCCCTTAGAGAGCTCCCTATCCTATTGGATCGGCTTGCAAGTGCTGTCCTATGGAAGAGTCTATCTTTGATCAAAGGCGAATAAGAATTTATAATTAAAAATGAGTAAATAAAATAAAGAATAATAAAAAAATCAAATTAAAAATAAATAAATAAACGTAATAAAAATAAAATAAAATAAATAGGATTAATATAAAATAAGCTGATTTTACTTTAGTAGTTAGTAGCAGGGGAAACGCTGATTTGGTATTTAATCTTCTGAGAGATGTTGTATTTATATGCTGAGTATAGCAATGAGAGTACAGCGCTATAGTAATAAAGGAGTAAGGAGAATACAGATCAATAATAATAATAATAATAATAATAGAAAATAACAAATAACAATTGATAATATCAAAAGTAAAGGTTTTATTAGTTAATAATTTAGATTTATGATACTCTATACATTTTAATATGAAAAAGAAAAATTAAAAATTAAAGAGAAATACAAAAATAAAAATGCCATTTTCTCATTTGGTTCTCGTCTCTCAATACATTCCGACCAGTTAGCATGACGAATATCTCTACAGCGAAGTATGCGATCACGATCATTAACAGCATAATCTCCCCTCAGGGTACAAAAAGTTCTCGGAGGTAAATTGTAAAAATGTCGTCAGACAGGCAGCCATCTTGTGTTTGGGGCCTAAAAATTACAACCGTCTCTTTGCGAGGCCAGCCAGGTATAGTAGTTTTTATATGAAATATGACCTATTGGAAACAAAAAGCTCTCGGACAGACTTCAATTGTAAAAAGATGGTCAGCCAGACAGTCATCTTATGTTTGGGGCCTAAAAATTTGCAACCGTCTCTTGGTGGGACCAGCCAACTATAGTATATTTTATATGAAATATGACCTATTGAAAACAAAAAGCGCTAGGAGAGACACCAATTGTAAAATGATTGTCAACCGTCTCTTGGTGGGGCCAGCCAACTATAGTATATTTTATATGAAATATGACCTATTGAAAACAACATTGTAATAGTACTAGGTTGTTGTTGCTGTTACACATACTCAGTTTACGCTTTTCTACACCAGGTCCAATACATCCAGTCGCAATATACGCCAAGTCTATGTCTTAGAATAATTTGCAGCTTCACTTTAAGCGAGGAATGAGTGTTGAAGAGTAACTTAACGTCAAGAATAAGTACTCGTAATTTAAAAGCATTAACCAAGCAGAAGACTCCTAAGCTAGTACTGCCATATCCAAAGGTAAAGTCTGAAAACTTGGATAATATTGTAACCACCAACATATTTTGAGCACCCTACTTACCATTAACCCCTTCCGGTACGATTTAATAATGAAAAACTGTGCGTGAAGTAACCATTTATTTTTTATTTAAAAAACTTGTTTTATTTTACAATTGTTACATATTCTTAATTTAAATCCACCTTTTACATAGTGTTAAGTATCAGAAAAGGTAAAATTAAGATAATAGTCTTCAAGCTAGTGGTACTTTTCAAAACAAAGTGCAAAGGAATTCTGAATTGTTTACATCGCCAGGGAGTCTCACTTCTAATTTGATTCTTGTAACACACACGGCATTTCTTAGTAGGTTTTCTTTTATTCTGACTCATCAATTTGGCAGTGACTTGTACCAAGAAACTTTAAATAAACAATATGTAATAGTGACCTGGGATTTCCACAAGTAACAAAAGTGTTGCTAAATTCAGTACACTAGAAATTTTAAACTAAATTAATCATATTTATCAGTAACAGTATCAGTTATCAGTAACAGTAACAGTCGCATGACGAGTGTAGCTCGTTATTGTGCGGTATGGAATGAAGAACCAATGATGAGCTAGACTCATCATTTTACCGGAAGGGGTTAAAGAACAGTGTGCATCTTAGGAACACTCGATTCTCGAACCCACAACCCTTCAATTACGAAATCGTTGCCTTTGCCGGCGGTTGTACCTCGGGCTATAGTAATAGGTATGCTAGAGTTTAAAATTATAAATTGTATACAAGAGCATATATTTAAGAAATACAAAAAGATGGAACAGACACATAGTTTTTAGAATAAAATAAATATTCCATTAGCTTATAAATACTGGCCAAATATTTGACGCCAAACTGAACTGCATTAAATCTCACATTGACAAGATTTTATCTTATATCCTAGAATAGTTTCATTGCTTTGGAAAAGATATTTCCTCCAATAAGATGCTACAGTATTTAAAATTTTTATCTAAATCTAGAATACTGAAGAAAATAGAAACACTGTCGACGATGAGATTATCTTATGTCTCTTTTGTAACTTCAAAAATAATTATACGCAATGGAACATTACTTATTCATTAATCGGAAATATCACTGTATGCTAGTGCACTACAACATCCGTAGTATCTTGTTAGCGAGTTTCAATTCACGGTCAAGTATATTATCCTTACATACCCAAGTCACTCACCTAATTTGGGTCACTAGGACTTTCCACTTTTTCGTGAGCTATACTGTCAACTTCAAATAGTCGCTTTTGAAATCCAACAGTTTAAAACTAACTACCCCACTCGAGTGAAGCTGGATATTTCAGTGCACCGCTTTCAGAAGAGATTCAAACGTTACTGCTTCTAGCAAGCGTGTGTCATTTTTCATGACTAGTATTTTGAAGGTAGAAATGCTAGAGCTTCGTAACACTGACAGTTTAAGAACTTCTGAATCCAATTCCGTAAGCGTTTTGTATTTTACCTCTTACATTTAAATGTGTGTTAAATAAATGTAATTAGTCGTGCGAAGAATGAGATTTGGATTATGGAGTAAAAGGTAAGTAGTTTCCTTCGAGATTGAAAATTGTGTGTGTGAATCTGATTGTAAAGATGTGTATTACATGTGATTGTAAGCAAGCTTTCTTACAGTTGTTACTACATAAAGAAGATAGAGACGTTACACGATTTCTGTGGTACAAATTAGAATCTGATTCATCTGAAGCTGATACTTTTACAAATGAAATAACTGTTTACAGATTTACTCGTTTAATATTTGGCCTTAATTGCAGTCCGTTTTTACTCTGTGCTGCAACACGAGAATTGGCTGCAAAACATCTCACAGAATTTCCTATTGCTGCACCAATGATAGATAAACATCTCTACATGGATGACTGTCTTGCTAGTATGGAAACTGAATCGCGTATTACAGTGCTATATCATGAAATGAAAAATTTAATGGCAATAATGAAATTGCTTATGGAAAAATGGGCTACAAACTCTTTAAAACTCAAGGACGTACTACAAACACATGAAGAACCTCACAAAACAGAAACAACTGTCTTAGGTATTACCTGGAATACAGATTCTGACACTTTGAAGAATGCGTTCAAGACATCGCTCTGTGCTTCTGCAGACAAACCACTTACGAAGAGATGGTTAATCCCCTGCATTGCAAGTTTCTAGGATCCCTTAGTGTGAATCAAAATTTAGTACGATGCCTTATCTTCGTAACTTGCGGAAAGAAAAAAAAATAGACCAAAGAAAAAGAGAAAAAAGCATAAACTTGCATACTAGAAAAAAATTGACTTATAATTAAAAACTATTAAAGCATGCTGTTTATAATCCTAATTTTACTAATTTTTTTATCAACTTTTAGGTATCGATTTGATAATCTATGCTTTACAGAAAGTGAAATACTATATGATACTGCGATATATATAAATTTAAATACTTTCTTTGAAACTTTACCTAGAATACGACAAAATTATTTTCCAGAAGCTTTAATATTTTTATTACGAAATAGTAACCGCTTACTACAAACATGAAGTATTAAAAGTTGAAAACTTGTAAAATGTGTGATTGAATAATGTAGATACTGTATAAAATGTCTGTCTATATCTATACTTGAGATTAGATAATCTGTTTTTACGCATCCCCTATATAATAATACCCTAAGTTGTCTGTCCATCAGTCCGTCTGTCCTCAAATTTATGAAGCGGTTGTACCTGGAATGGGTAGAGACATCCATATCCTATTTTTGATGAGTTAGAGTTATCGAAACTCAAAGTAAGTTCGAAAACATTCGAAATCCAACCCTTCCACCCCTTTTCGAGTGTCTGTTGTCCCCGGTTAAGAGGAGAACATTAAATTTGTCAATTTATCACATAATGAATAGGTAAAAGTAACATTTTTTCTAACATTATGACGTCATTCCTTTAACCATCTCCTTTAATCATTTCTTATTTTAAATTATTTAAATATCGTCTGCATTATTTTCATAAGTTTCATCACTGAACTTAGATATTACGTAAATAATTTTCTTTTATATTTGGCTTAAATAATAGATTGGTTACATATGTGCTAATTTAAAATTTAACCATAGATTATTTTTTGTTGCACTGAAAATTTTGTCACCGGTATTAACAAGAAATTCTTTTCAGAAAAGTCTAGGAGGCTATTTCACGGACTAATAAATTTATATCTTTGAAAATTAAGAAGTTTTTTCTTATGAGTGCTTGTTTTTTTATACATAACCAATCGATTCGCTAAATTTCAACATCATTTATATATATATATATATATATATATATATATATATATATATATATATATATATATATATATATATATATATATACCGCCAAATAACCACAGTTAATATTAAAACCTCTGCTCTCCATTCTATTAAGTAATTGGACAAGATAAATTAAAATTGTCAACTAACATGCGGTCAGTAAAGATAAGCAAATTATTGAGCGTGTACTAGATAATTCTCATCCAAAAAGCAAAATATTTTTTTCACCTGTCTTATAGTGTATTTTACAATTCTAAAAAATTAAAAATTTTACTTATCCCGTCATATGACGGGCTTTATGCTAGTCTTAAATATTGTCCTATGTAATTTATAATTATAAATTAATACTTCTTAAACTTATTTCTAAAACTAAATTCTTAATTAATTTTTAAAAACCAACTTTATATTCTATAATTCACAGAAAGTAAAGCAGGTATAATACTGCGAAATCTGAGATTTACAATATTTTATTTGGAATTTCGCCATGGGACTTGCATAAATTTAATAGAGAAATTGGGTACATATGTGCTAATTTTAAATTTAATAATCGATTATTTTTTGTTGCAATGAAAATTTTATCACCGGTATCAACAACAAATAGTTTTCATAAAATTCTAGGAGTCTATTTCACGGAATAATAAACATCTAACGTTTAAGTTATATATCTTTGAAAATTAAGAAGTTTGTTCGATTGTATATTTCCTTTTTATACATAACCACACGGTTTGCAATCGATTCGCTAAAATTTGGACATCATTCATATATGCCTCCAAATAATCACTGTCTGTATTCAAACATCTGCTCTCCATCCTATCACGTAATTTTACAAGATAAATTAAAGTTGGCAACTAACATGTGGTCAGTAAAGATAAACAAATTATTGAGCTTATACCAGATGATTCTCAGCTAAAAAAACAAACCATTTTTTTAATTGCCTGATAGGGAACTTTACAATTCTAGAAAATTAAAAATTTTACTGATCCCGTCATATGACGGGCTATATGCTAGTCTTAAATATTCGCATATGTAATTTATAATTATAAATTAATACTTCTTAAACTTATTTCTAAAACTAAATTCTTAATTAATTTTTAAAAATCAACTTTATATTCTATACTTCACAGAAAGTAAAGCAGGTATAATAGTGCGAAATCTGAGAATTACAATGATTTATTTGGAATTTCACCATGGGACTTGCATAAATATAATCCAGAAATTAGGTACATATGTGCTAATTTTAAATTTAATAATCGATTATTTTTTGTTGCAATGAAAATTTTATCACCGGTATCAACAAGAAATTTTTTTCATAAAAGTCTAGGAGTTTATTTAACGGACTAATAAAAATCTAACGTTTAAAATATATATCTTTGAAAATTAAGAAGTTTGTTCGTTTGTTTATTTGTTTTTTAAACATAACCACACGGTTTGCAATCGATTCGCTAAAATTTGGACATCATTCATATATGCCGCCAAATAACCACTGTCTATATAAAAACCTCTGCTCTCCATCCTATCACGTAATTTGACAAGATAAATTAAAGTTGGCCACTAACATGAGGTCAGTAAAGATAAACAAATTATTGTGCTTGTACCAGATGATTCTCAGCCAAAAAAAATCATTTTTTTACCTGCCTTATAGAGAACTTTACAATTCTAGAAAATTTAACATTTTCCTGATCCCGACATATGGCGGGCTAAATACTACTTATATATATTACAGGAAGATCGAAATTATAACAGTTATTTTCTTTTAACCCAGTATTACATTTCACAATATAATGGTATAAATATTTTGAATCTTTATTGTTGAATATGTGGTTTAAATTTCACTATATTGAGACTTATCACTTCTTATGTTTGTTTCACCAATTCGACGAAATATGCTACATGCTAGTCTTAAATATTGGTATATGTAATTTAAAATTATCAATTACTAATTCTTAAACTTAATTCTAAAACTAAATTCTTAATTAATTTTTAAACATCAACTTTATATTATATATTTCACAGAAAGTAAAGAAAGTATAATACTGCGTAATCTGAGATTTGAAATATTTTATTTGAAATTTAGACAAGAACCTTGCATAAATATAATCCAGAAATTGAAATATTTCATTTTTCTCATAGAGGCACCATTTCCTCTAGAATAAAGTTTAAAAACTTGAAGCTGTCTTGTAAAAAGTGTGAGTGAAAAATGTAGACACTACAGATTCAATATCTACTCTTAAAACTATGTAATTAGTTTTCGAACATCTTGGAATAGTGTTGAAAGTTATAAAACAAACAAAAGGACCGAGCGTCACATTTAATTGGATGCTTCCGATTGCAGCAGCTGTGTTTGTTCGATTCAATCGCATTCCTTAAGAAAATAAGAGAAAACAAATTATTTAATGCCTCCAAACTTTGAATTATAAAAAAAAATGTGAGACATAAGAACTTAGAGTGATATTTCTATATTTTCTACTCCGTTATGATTATTTTCATGGCCGAGAAAGTATACGGAATTTCAACCATAAAAGCTTTTATGTGTATCGTCTCAGCAGTATACCAAAAATCTAAACATATAGTTAAAATAATAACTTCTTTTAAATTAATAAAATTCATTATATAATGAGCTAATTTGTATCTATTAAATAGATCAAATAAGAATTGAATCATAGATTTCATTTCTTTTAAAGTGACGATAATATGAATATCCCCTATATAATAATAGCCGAAGTTATCTGCCCGTCTGTCCTCGAATTTATGAAGTAACTGAACCTGGAATGGATAGAGGCATCCATATTATATTCTAGATGGGTTAGGGTTAGCAAAATTCAAAGTGAGTAAAGTTTATCTTCTCTTAAATTAAAGATCCGATTATAAAATAAACTGGTATAAATGTGCTCCATATCACAGCGAAAAATACTCTCGTTTTTAAAATGTTTGAAATCCACCCCTTCACCCTTTTTTGAGCGTTTAATGACAGTATATCAAGCCACATTTGAAGAGTAGGTGATTAAATTTATCAATTTATCACATAATAAATAGGTAAAAATAATATAATTTTCAAGCATTATAACGTCATTCTTTTAACCATATCATTTAATCATTTCTTATATTAAATTAATAAAATTTCTTCTGCTTTATTTTCATACGTTTTATCTATGAACTTAGATATTCCTTAGATAATTTTCTTTTTTATTTGGGTTAAATAATAGATTAAGTACATATGTGACAATTTTTAATTTAATCATCGATTATTTTTAGTTGCAATGAAAATTTTATCACAGGTATTAACAACAAATTTTTTTATAAAAGTCTAGGAGTCTATTTCACGGACTAATAATTATCTAGTGTTTAAGTTATATATATTTGAAAATTAATAAGTTTGTTCGCTTGTTTATTTGTTTTTTATACATAACCAGACGTCTTGCAATTGATTCGCTAAATTTTGGACATCATTCATGTATACCGCCAAATAATCACTGTTAATATTAAAACCTCTGCTCTCTATCCTATCACGTAATATGACAAGATAAATTAAAGTTGGCATCTAACATACGGTCAGTAAAAATAAACAATTTATTGATCCTGTACCAGATGATTCTCAGCCAAAAAACAAACTATTTTTTTACCTGCCTTATTGGGTACTTTACAATTCTACAAAATTAAAAATTTTCCCAATTCCTTCATATGACGGGCTATAATATTATCAGATTAGTTTTAAATATTGGCATACGTAATTTATAATTATAAATTACTAATTATTAAACTTAATTCATTTCTTATATTAAATTATTAAACTATCGTCTGCTTTATTTTCATACGTTTTATCTTTGAATTTAGATATTCCGTAGGTAATTTTCTTTTTTATTTGGGTAAAATAATAGATTAAGTACATATGTGACAATTTTTAATTTAATCATCGATTATTTTTAGTTGAAATGAAAATTTTATCACCGGTATTAACAACAATTTTTTTTCATAAAAGTCTAGGAGTCTATTTCACGGACTAATAAATATCTAGAGTTTAAGTTATATATCTTTGAAAACTAAGAAATTTGTATGTTTGATTTTTATACATACCCACACAGTTTGCAATCAATTACCCAGATATTACGTAAATAATTTTCTTTTATAATTCCCTTAAATAACAGTTTACATATGTGATAATTTAAAATTTAATTATCGATTATTTTTTGTTGCAAGATAATTTTTGCCAAAAAACAAATTATTTTTGTACCTGCTTCATATTGTACTTTACAATTCTGGAAAATTAAAAATCTTACTGATCCCGTCATATGACAGGCTATATGCTAGTAGATTGATAAAGGTTTGGTGTAACAGTCATATCCGATTTTTAAAAAATGCAGACTATAAGATAGAACATAATTCATAGAAAATTATAAACTAATATAATTTTTAAACTCCGTGGAACCGTGCTTCCCGGAGTTACACCAAAACGCTCACCGGTCCTCGGAGGAACGGTGCAATTTCTGTCAGCCAAATACCAACAAAATTTCTTTTGATGATGAACGGAAAATGTGTATTACCAAAATACTGTATTAAAAGCTTTAAATACATTTCGTATTATTTGAAATCCCACATAGCACAAAAACTCCACACAATGTCGTATGGACGTCTCTTTTGGGCAGACCAAATATCCACAGGATGTCGCGACTTTGCCTTCCGACGTCTTCCCCGATGTCGCGGGGAGTCAAAAAGTTCCCTCGATTTTGGGTCATTCCAGGGTCTTCAAGATGTGTGACATGATGTCGCATGGATGTCGTATGAGTGTCTTAAATGCGACATCGATTTGTGGACTGCTAGGGGCTTTCCTCTGGACATTTATCTGCTTCCAAACTATGTCGAAAGGACGTCTTTAATTGGACGTCCATTTATAGAGGTCGTGAGGATGTTATATTTTATATTACTTGGTTGTCTAAGATGCATATCCGACGTCCATTATAAGTCACCTTCTGGATATCCAGATGTCTTATGGATATCCAGAAGATGCTTCAAATAATACCCTAACCCTTTCGCTCCTAGAAAAATCACGTTTGATGTATATTTTTCTTCTCTTATGCCCAAAATAATGTGTTAAGAAATGGAAAGACAAGTTATATCTTAAACACTTAAACATAATATGCATTCCTGGTCTTAACACATTGTTTTGGACAAAAGAAAAAAAAAGTACATCAAATGTCATGAGCTAAGAGCTAAAGAATTAAGGTCAAATTATTTCTTTGTTTTTATTGTAATTTTTATTTAGTTGTAAATTGTTTAATTGTACATTTTTTATTGTAAGAAATAAAAATTAGCACAAAAAATATTGTTTTCAAAGAACCTTTTACCCTGCTGCTACTATACTTATAATCACATGCAGTACTGTTGGTAGAGGTGATTTACCCGACATGTTTTGGCTTCTTTCTACCTTGGCGATCTAATTTTACGCCAACATTTTGTGGGAGTGATTTACTCGAGTTAGACGAATCAAGAGATAAACGGTTCGATTTATAAAACAACTTAGTTTAACTGAAACGTGTTTTCAGGCTTAGAATATCTTGGAGAAATTAAATCCTGGAATTTGAAAATTTTTTAAGAATTATAAAAAGAAGATTGAAACTAAAAATAATTAGTTTCTGATTAGTTAACAATTTGAAAATAACCAAAAAAATACAAAAACTTTAAAAATATATTTATACGTCTTAGAAAAAAAAACTAAATATTTTAAAACAGAATTTTAAAGTATTAAGACTTTAAAACGTGTTTTGATACATAAATATTCTCGAGGGAAAATTAAGTCTGGAATTAGAAAAATTATAAACAGAAACTATGGTTTTAAACATAAATTTAATTTGGGATAAAATAAATTTAAGAAAAATATTATTAAAAATTTTTAAGAAATATGAAAAGATGCTTTGGACATTGAATGCAAAAACCAGCATTTGCAAAAATTTTAAACCAAAATGAAATAATACAAAAGCTTGAAGATAGTTTAAATGCCTTAAAAATAAAATAGAAGACTTTAAAAAATCACAATATAGTGTAAAAAATTACAAAAACATTTTACTTTTTAAACTTCGTGAAAACGTCTTAAGTAAACTGCCATAGATTTTAACGAATAACTTATAACAATGAAAAATAGTAATAATCAATAAAAGGATATAAAAAGGAAAATTAATATTATTAATTTTCAAAAGTATTTTGGAATGTAGATATTTTTATTATCATTCTAAAATCCTAAACATAAGACACACACAAGTTAAACACTTAAATCGTATCTTTGTTTTTCATCTTTATATTTTATAATTATAATCAAATAACGATGTATTTTAGGGCAGCACCTCTCATCTGAGCACAAACACTAAAAAAATACAACAGTTTAGGTACATGCATTGGATCTCTGGTGCCAAAATTAGTAAAAATTATCATTTTTTCCGATTTAAACATTCAGAGAAAATTGCGGAAATGTATGTTATTTGAGTCTAAAAGACCTACAAGACATCTACTGAATTTGGAAAGTTTATTTCTATTGAGTGATTTTATGTGAAAAGTTTGTACAACACTCGAGCCTCAAAGCCCAACGTATTTCCTAGCGGGTTAAAGAAAATTACAAGTCCACAAAATAGTAGTTTACTCTGTCTGTATACTGATTAAATTAATTTCTCCAAACACAGTATTGATATAGTGAAATATCATTCTTCTGATGATAGATTTCCATTTAAGACAACGTAGTACCATTTAAATAAAAAGAGAAATAAATTTAAGGTTTTGTAATCAAGAATTCAATGTTATACACTTACTGCCTCTTTTCATGGACATTTAAAGTACAATTTATATATAGATGTATTTTTTGTTTTCATTAATAAATTTTCTTGTCAGAAAATGGAGATCAAATTTTTATAAATCTAAATTCTATCTGCGAAATTAAGTAATTTTTTTACTATAGTTTTTTTTGTTTGATTCAACATTTTTAAAATTCACATGCCTAGCACATTAATTTACTTGTTTAAAAAGGGCATCTCTGCAACTAATACTCATGCATTTATAAATTATAAGAAATTATTTACGGTATTCTATTTAAGTATTACACTAAATAAATTTGTTAGCACGCAGTTTTTGCTTTAAAATTGAATTTGGTTAAAATTTAAATACTTATATGAATTTTTTTAATTTTATGACTCAAGAAATTTTTGAAGTCTGTTAAATGATCCTACACAAAATTCTATATAGATTTTCAGATATCGTTAAATTTATATGTTATAAAATAATTTAAAGGCATTTATAGTGAAGAATAAGGAAAGTTGACAATTTATTCTATATATATATGTATAAAAAGATAATTAAATGCTTTATTCAAGCACAGGTGATTTTCTATACATAGTAGAAGAAATTTTATATAGAATTTAATACTAAAAAATAGTATTTTCAACAAGTACAGTTGGTTTTATTGTGTGAATATGTAATTGTATTTTACTAAAGAAATGCAAAATCAGATGATTTGTGTGATTTAAAAATCTAAAAAACTTTTAAAAATTTACGAATTATTTGTCTGCAATATATTTTTGATAATTTTATAAATGATAACTTTTGACATTTTATTAAAAAAGCAGATTTTAATATAATAAATAATAGATTGAAATTAATAATTTGAATATATTTGGAATATTATTCATCTCTTCCAAAAGAAATGCTAAAATTAAATGATTTTTTTAAATTCTTAAAATTAAAGACCAACTGGCCCCAGTCTTTCTTCTATTAAATAGACACGACCTGAACAAACACAAGATAGAGAAGTGAAAAAAAATATGATCCGTGCGTTCTAGTGAATTAAATAACTGGAAAAATTTCCAAGAGAAGATAGTGGAGGAAAGATTAAGTTAGGCATAGAGAGACTTTTATTGGATTTTTTCTTCTCTCCCTCTTTTTTTAATGCAATCCAAAGGAAAAGTATTCTCTTGGACAGCCGGTACAACACTGAGGTGATGGAGTAGGAAAAATTAAGTTTTCTTGAACTACCAGATTCTTTGGAAGATTCGAAAAGTCAATTGTAGTAGTTACTTTAAACCAATAAGAGGAAAACTGTATTAGGAACATCATGCCTTGTAAAAGAATATTGATGCATACGGGAAGTATGTCTGTCTTGAATAATAATTTTATTAAATATAACAAAATGAATCATAAAGTCACACGTTAGAAGCAAACTTAAAAAAGAGGGAGAAATACGGAAAATTAGAGAGTTGGTGGAATCTAGGGGTTTTAAAGTTTAAAAAAAAGTTCAAGAGCTGTTTCTCTGCAATAAGTTTTTAACATAAAAAGAACAGCGATAATAAAAATTTATTTCTGCAACACAAGCTGTATACCAAATGATGAAACACAGAATATTGTCATAGGTTTTAAATTTTAAGGGATTTTTAGAGTAAAACTATGATTTTCATCAATATCAGTAACATTTAAAATTTCTAATGAATAAATGTGTTTGAAATTTTATGTAAGCGAATATATACTTGTTTTCTATAAATGTAAATACGGAAAATCAATTGATTGGTGTAGTTTAGGAATTGGAAAAATATGAATAACCGAATTATTTGTCTGCACTAAGTTTTCTATTTAATAGGAAAATCAACATTAAAATCTTCCTTCTACAACACAAGCTATAGTTTGGTTTGGTTTGGGAGCGCTACGGTCTACTGTTATGCAACACGAGGGCTAATGAGACCGGGGCCTACTGCTTAAAGCCGATTCCGAAAGCCTACGAACATCCATGCCATAGTGGCATTCAAACCCACGAACTCCGGTTCCAAAGCCCAACACCCTAATCATTCGGCCATCGTTCACAACACAAGCTGTAGACCTAATTATAAGGCACATACTTTTACTTGCGAGTTGCTAAGGTTCAAGGGCATTATTTTTACAAAACTGCGACTTCCCCCACCATGTGTAAGATTTTAAAAAATACAGAGAACAAATCTGTTTGAAATATTCTATGTGCGAATATGTAATTGTTTTCTATTTAGGGAAATACGGAATCAGATGATTGTTGAGGGTTGACAATTTTAAAAAGTTTTAAAAACTGACAAACTATTTGTCTTCAATAAACTTTCGATATAAAAATAAATAACACATTCAAATATCCCTTTTAAAACTCAAGCTATAGGACGAATTATGAAACACATCATACTGTCACCTGAATCCTCATTCTCATTCTCATCATCCTCTTCATTATTATTATTATTTATCAAAACTATGCTTTTTCTTACTCATTGTAAGATTTAAAAAAATCTAATAAATAAATCTGTTGTAATTTTTTCATACGTAAATATATGCTTGTTTTCCACTAATTAAATCTACGAAATTCCTAGAATTTTTCCACCAACAATAACACTTTTTTTTTCATTTTCAGTTTCATATAAATAATTTTATTCCTCTTATATAATCGTCACAGTATCAGAATATTCGATTCGAAACATCTAATATAGTGAATTCTATCTTTAAATTTAGAGGAATCAACCATTTTCAAGCTGTGTTTTTTTAAAAAAAACATAAATAAGTATATGAATTGTAGAAATATACTTTTGGTGAAGATTTAGAAATATTTTCAACCATGTTTATTTATAATAGCAAATTAAAAGCCTTTAAAGAAGAATTGGGTTGTTCGGAAAGTAATTTCGGTTTTTTTTTTGTGAAAATGAAAGACAGTTTTAGTATAATAAACAAATAATTTATTAAATTATATATTGGCCGTTCTGGTCCAACACATTTTTCCATCTTTCTGGTAGTAGCATAATTCCACGCTCATAAAATGTTTGGTCTTTTCTAGCAAAAAACTGATCGAGGTGATTTTTAGCCTCCTCATTTGAGGTGAAGATTTTACCGTCTAAAAAATTATGGAGTGACCGGAACAAATAATAATCCGATGGTGCCAGGTCTGGAGAATATGGTGGGTGTGGCATTGTATCCCATTCAAGGTGTAAAATCTTTTGGCGAGTGACCAAACTTGTGTGAGGTCTAGCGTTGTCTTGGTGAAACACTACACTTTTCCTGTTGTTAATTCTGACCCTTCTGTTGAAGTGCATCATTCAGTTTGTCCAGCTGATGACAATAGACTTCCGAATTAATCGTTGTGTTATCCAATAAAAGCTAGAAAATAAAACAATTCCTTTAAAATCAAACCAAACAGATAGCATCACCTTTTTTTGGTGAATATCGGCTTTGGAAATAGTTTGAGCCGGTTCATCTTTTTTGCTCCATGACCGCTTGCGTTTGACGTTGTATACAACTCATTTTTCGTCTCCAGTGATGATGAGTTTCAAAAACGGACTATTTTCGTAACGTTTGAGAAGCGAATCGCAGACGTCAATGCGGCGACACATATTTCTCTCTGTGAGAACATGGGGAACCCATACATCGAGCTTCGAGAATAATCCCAGGCCTTTCAAGTGGTCATAAACTGTTGAATTTGAAAAATTTAACCCCAATCCAATCTCACTTGTTGTTATTCACCGGTTCGCATCAACTAATGCCTTTATCGCTTCTTTATCAGCTTCAACCAGCCTTTCCGAACGTGGTGCATCTTCGACATCAAAATTGCCGGATCGAAATTTAGCGAACCAGTTCTGGTATTGGCTTACTGTCAACACATCTTCTCCATACACATCGGTCAATTTCTTTCTATCTTGAAGCATTTTTACCCTTTCTGTAGTAAAACGGTAAGATTTGTCGAAAATGCTTCTTATCACTCTACATATTTAAAAGGACATCAACCAAAACCTACAGAGTAGAATTAATTGGAATTTTTCACACACAAGCCTTGCTATATGAGCTCTTAAAGCATATAAAAGTTATACGGCTTAAATGTAAAGTTGGGTGAAAAAAAATACAATTATATCCTCTGTCGGGAAAAACGAAATTACTTTCCAAACAACCCATTATTTTATTACTTTATTCAATTATTTTATTACGAAAAAAAACATAGTTAACAGTTAAAATAATTGCTACTCAAATGCGCTATCAGTATAAAGAAAAATAGGCTTAACAAATTAATACTTATTTATCAACTGTAACAGCAAATTATTATCAAGATATTACAAAGTGATTTTACGTATGACAATAGCGAAATCAGGTGGTAAAATTAACTGAAGATACGATGAGAATATTTTTCATTTTCTACTTTTTATTCCTTACGAAACAATTTTCTCTTTCTGGTTTCCATTTTAGCTGCAGGTCTAGCCCGAAGCCCTGATGAAATTTATATTTTAGACAAAAGGGCAATTAAGTTAAACAAACATAAACTTACACGCATAATATACCTTACAAATCTTTGTCTAAATGTTACTCCAGCAGGAAGTGAGCAAGTCAGGTTTTGAATATACTAACGTATCATTGTGTAAAACTATTCCTTTTATTTTTTAAAAAAAGTTTTAATTTTAAAAGCTATTGCATCATTAAAATATTTTTTCGAGCTTAAATATCAGGAATATTACTTTTAAAGGAATCCAAACAATATACGATAAAATTGTCTATGAACTTATTAACAAGTAAATTATGCCTGACGTAATGTGTTTACAAGTTCAGAAATTTTAGGTCAAACAAATTTTAGGTATCACATTAGTTTTTCTGTTTAATCATCAGGTTCTTTAGCCAGCAAGTTCCATGAGTATTTCTTTTTCATAATTTCACAATTTATAACGCATATACTATTATAATTATTCATTACTCAAGATTCAGTTTGGATATATCTTTGTTATAAAATATAATTGGTTCATTGTTTAACTTTCAAATAGATAAAAAATATTTATAAACAGTTATATTCTGGAAGTCTTTATTAAACAAATATAGAAAGAGAATTAATGACATCTGCATGATGATAGTCAAACAAAAAAAATTCTGAGTCACATACTATAGATTAGGGGTGGCAAACTAATGATCAGCATATTCACGAGTTTATTAATTGAAAGAAATATTGCATGTAATATTAGAAACATTTTAAAATTTGGTTTAGTGACTAATTACTATTATAATTAATTACATATATTTTTAAAATTCTAAATGTTTTTTGTTAAATTATGACTAAGGATAATAAAACAACAAAATTAATTTATTGTTTTCAAATTTTACCTATATGTGTATATCTTTATGTATAAAAGTCTTCTGTCAGTGTGTTTGTTATAGAATTCCTTCGAAACTATGGACTGATTTTGATGAAATTTTGTGCATGTAATTAAGTTAATCCAAGAATGGTTTACATTCCCAATTTGATATGATAAAAAATATTTTTTTTATTAAAAATACAGAATTCCGAGCTTATTCAGATTATTATAATGCCGCTTGAAACCCTTCACTGCCAGCTTATCTATGGTGCAATGTCCAGTACGGGAAGTCACAGTATCGAATCCCCTTAGAGGCGATCTGGGAATTTTAATTTAATCTAATTATGTTTGTGATGACTGTTCGCGTGGTTACCTCAAGTATTTTTAAAATAACTTTTAAATAATTTTCCTTATTTTTCCATCAAAACGGTACAATTTATAATTTATTTTTTATAATTTTTCGATTTAGAGTGTTTAAACAGGAAAACATCTGTTAGGTCGTATAATATATGTGTGTATATATATATATATATATATATATATATATATATATATATATATATATATATATATATATATATATATATATATATATATATATATATATATATATATATATATATACATGTATATACATACATATATATATATGTAATAATATCAACATCTAAACCCTAAAGCGTATTCCAAAATTATCCCTTTTCCCCACTCATTATTCTAGATCTTAATTTCTTCTCTTTATATTAACCATATTTCCCAGCCATCCAATTTAAACGAGGATGTTTTCATTCCTTCAGCGTAACCCCGAAATTCTTTCTATGATTCCTCCAAAAAAATTATACGGCTGGCATTTTAATTAGGAAGTTATAACTTTCCCATGAAAATTTGTAACGATCAGCAGTAATGGTCCTCTGAGACGCCACACTTTGCAGATGGCTCCAGTCAAAGGTTACTTTCTATAAGCAAATAACACGTGCTTCAGCATTTTTCCCACACACGGGTTTTAGCCGTCTCTCGCAGAAGGTTGTCAGTACTATTACTTAGAGAGAGAGAGCGTTCTGACACCGTCAGGTTCAGACGTCTCTGGATTCTGTGCAATTTTATAGGATGATATAAAAAGTTAAGTTCGGCCACGACGAATGATGTGCTTCTTTCTACCGGACGGTTAGCGGGACACTTGGCAGACCAGCATGCCCGGGCTGAGGAAAATAATAGGGGCAATTTTAAAATGAGTTTTTAAGTGTAAAGTTCGGGTGCAGTGAGACCCCTGGACGATTACACACACACACACACACACACACACACACACACACACACACACACACACACACATATATATATATATATATATATATATATATATATATATATATATATATATATATATATATATATACAGTGCATTTCACTATAATAGAATGGATTTCCAATTCTGAGCACAGTGCAATTTCGGTTTGTCAGGCCCTGCTCTAGATATAAATAAAAAACCAAACCAAATGTTTTCCACTCCCACATCTCTTTTGTATTAACAGAGAAAAGCAGAGGAATTTCTGCTTAAATTTTTTAAAACTTATTCATTATTGCATGGACTAACATGATTCAGAATTACAAAATAGGATCTTAGAGAAAAAAAAACACTTTTAAAAGTTTTTTTTATTCTTTATTTTACTAAAAATCCTATAATTTATTACTGTTCTCCCTGTTAATTAATAGTTTTCCAAAATGAAAACTAATGTATATTAAGCTACACGTTCCTTTATAACATATTTATTATGCAAACTATTTACTTGTTTCTTAGCAATATTGATTGTTTGTGAAAGTATTTTTTTTATAATATCACCAAAATATTTATAATGACGTTCTCAATTAAACAAAGTGTAACATGTCAGGGATTGTAAAAATCAAAATAAAATGTAAAAAAAGCTGCTATCCAACTAATATAAATGTAAACTTTTAACAGTGTCATTATGATGTTTAACAAATTAAAGTTTTGTCATTATTTTCAGCTCTTCTTTCTTTTTTATTCCCGACTCCACTTGATAGCAATATATTTAACCCAGAAAAGGGAGTGATTAAAAAAAAAGAACAAAAACATCTGGTCTTTCATTTCGTGTCAGAAGCACCTGGTCCCTCTTTAAAGATACCCAATATTTTTTTCAATATTTCCGGAACTTGTAAGAGAAGAGTCCAATATTTATGTAAAGAAATAATTAAATTGTGTGCATTAAAGAAAATGGTATCGTAAATTTAACTTTAGTAATATTATATTTAGAGCTTTCGAGTGTAAGATAAAATTTATGGCACAGGATTATACTTTTAGGAATAATCTGATAACTTTATGTGCCATAAATTTTTAATGTAATAAGATGAAAGTTGTTATTCAAATAGTCAAATTTATACATTTTTTAATTTTTGTTAATGATTTAAAGAGCAATTTTAATGAAAAAAATCTAATTTTACACTAAATTATTATGACAGTTATATAAAAGCTCACCGCCTAAAATAGCTCTTTTTAAGCCTAAACTTGCATTTTCTCCTTTATAAATAAAATATTTTTAGGGTTTGAATGCAGCTTGTATTTTGCTTGCAAGCTCGTTCTTACTAATGATGGGATACAATTATTGTTTTATTCACAAAAATTGCTTTTAAAAAAATGTTAATAATATTATATTTTATATTGGACCTTTAAATCAAAAATTGTGTCAGCTAATTTTATCCAGTATAAATCAGTTTTGATACTTGCATTGTGTATTACCGAATCTATTAATTTAAAATTAAGAGATGACAATCATATACAAGATCATTACTTTAAATAAATCTTTTAAAACTTAAACTTACATTTTCTCTTTTATACATTTATAAAACATTTTTTAGGATTTGAATGTAGCTTGTATTTTGCAATAATTTTATGCAATAATTGTTTTAGTCACGAAAATGGTGTTTAATAAAATATGTTAATAATATAGTTTATATTGGTCCTTTAAATTAAAAATTGTGTCAGCTGATTTTATCCAGTATAACTCAGTTTTGATATTCCGTACTGTGTATTACCAAATCAATCAATTTAAAATTACGAGATGACAATCATATAAAAGATCATAACCTTAAATAAATCTTTAAAAACTTAAACTTACATTTTCTCTTCCATTCATTTATAAAATATTTTTTAGGATTTGATTGTAGCTTGTATTTTGCTTGTAAGGTCATCCTTACTAGGGATGGGATGCAGTAAATGTTTTATTAAAAAAATGCTTTTAAAAAAAGTTTAATAATATTATAGTTTATATTGGTCCTTTAAATCAAAAATTGTGTCAGATGATTTTATCCAGTAACTCAGTTTTGATATTCCGCAATATATATTATCAAAAGTGTGTACACATTTTTTCCATTTTATTTTAATAAGCATAAAAATGCATTTAATTCATTTGTCTCCTTTTTGAATTTTGCATATTCTGAATGTTACAAGAGACATTATGATTATGAGAAACATCATATACTATATATTTTTATAATAGGACTGCATTAGGATGATGCATAAGGTAAAGTAAAACATAAAAAATTTCCACACACTTATACTATAGATAACATATATAATTGATATCTTTTCTTAAGTGATTTCAAAAGAGATTTAGTATTTAACCTTAACACTGCATTTACTTATATTTGTATTTAAAATAACACCCATTTCCCTAGTTCAAAATATTTGTCAATGTCAAAGATTTTATGAATTAATTGCAAAACATATATTCTTTTCTCAAGAAAACTATCAATACATTTCGAGTCTACTCTCTGGAGTTCGGGGAATGAGTGTGTATGTGGGGGGTGAAAAGCAAGAACTCAAGAATAGAGTAGAGCAGGTGCCAAATAATCCCCAGAGTATTGCAGTAAAACGCACCATGGGCGCCTGAATAGTTTGACGACATGTAAACGGCAGGACAGATTTCAAACAGACCACCTGCATCGATAGGGTGACGACCGTGCCGAAATAAGAATGAACACAACGAACGAGAAAGGGTCGACCAATCCGTTTTCAAACAGGAATTCGCTGTCGAACCCCCATCGACGAGTCAGTTCAGTGGGTTAATGTGGAGATATTTTAAAACAATTTTATGTTCTAGTCATCATAGTTCTAATTTTCAACCATATCAAAACGTAATGCAATCATGGTTAAAATAATAGTCAATTCTATGAAGGGCACAATTACAAATTACATATAGTTTATTAAATTATTAAGTTTATTAAAGTTATTCTCCATTCTTGTACTCATCAAGATATTCGAAAATAAAATTATTGCACACATTAGTATTATAAATTTTCCGTATTTATCCTATATTTTCTTAACACACGAAATTTCACAAGTACATACTATTTGCTTTTCTTAATTCTCATTAAAAGAGATAGATTTCAATATTTAATTCTGTAAATATGAATGTCAATTTTCTATAGTGGTTAGTTTCCACGTTTCCTTA
The DNA here is from genome assembly GCA_032207245.1 of Pardosa pseudoannulata. Taxonomy (NCBI): domain Eukaryota; kingdom Metazoa; phylum Arthropoda; class Arachnida; order Araneae; family Lycosidae; genus Pardosa; species Pardosa pseudoannulata. The sequence continues at coordinate 156,696,675 of CM063501.1, forward strand.
AAGCAGTAGACTGCAGACTTTTGCGAGAGAAAATCCAAATTGTGGATGAAATAAAGTTAATGTATCTGAAAGCTAATGATATGTATAAGCGTTCACAACTAGAAAGAACATACAGACACACAAGATAAAAAATGAGTTGAAGACATAGCTATTATTATATCAAATTGTTTATATTATTTAATGACATTTACATGCAGTAACATATTCCATGTCTTGAGATGACTTCTATGAACTATCGTAGATATTTGTATTTCTGTGTTAAATATTTTCTACATAATTAAAATTGGCTTATTAACCGAATACAAAACCTATTTCATTTGGTCTATCATTTACCAACTAGTCTTGTATTTCAATTATTTAAAATTTTATGTACACTCAAGAGCTAAAACATTTTTACCACCTGTCAATAACGAATTGGCCCAAATTTGGCACGCAACACAGCTTCAACCCGCCTTGTATGGATGCCACAAATCCTTGGTAGATAGACGGAGACAGATTGTACCAGATGTTTAAGCAACGGATACGCAGATCCGAGATATTCCGAATTCGTAGTCTTTGAACTCTGAGCTGCCATCCCACGACATCCCGAATGTGTTCTATCGGATTGAGATCCAGTGAGTTAGGCGGAAAGGACATTAACTGGCATTCAGCATCATGTTCCTGGAACCATTCTAACACAATTTTAGCCTTGCTACAAAGGGCATTGACCTCTTGGAACATTCCATTTCCAGCTATAAAAACAGAGGCAAAGTAAGGGTGCAACTAGTCCGCAATGACGTTCAGATAACCTGTAGCATAAATGGTCTACTCTACCACAACCACGTGTGCCATAGACACCCAAGAGAACATCCAGCGAAGCATAATACCGCCACCACCGGCCTTTGTATGACCTACTGCACATTGAGTTATCAACCGTTAGTCTGGAAGACGGCATATACTGACACGGTCTTCGGCGTGATGAATGACAAACCGTGATTCATCTCATGATGCTTGTTCAGCAAAGACACACGAGTGGGACGTTTGCTGCATAGCCCCATATCCAACCGTTTCCGCTGAACAGTGTGCTCCAAAACTATTCTACTTGGCCCTGCATTGTATTGGGTTGTCAGCTGAGACACTGTCTGGTTCCGGTTTTACTTCGCCATGCCAGACAGTCTCCGACGATCTTTTTCTTTTAATAGCATGTGGGTGTCCAACACCATGTCTTCCACTGCTGGTTTCACAGTGATTAATCCACTTTGCATAAGTACTAACAGCTGTAGATCGCGAATAACAACCGAGTCTTGCAGTTTCGGATGTACATGTTCCGAGCCTTCGAGCCATTACATCTGCCCTGTATCAAGGTCGCTTAGATCAGCATCCTTTTCCATCATACACAGAAGTAAGCAAAAGAATGATTCTTCAGTCTCTCCTTTCAGAAGTTAAATATCCCTTTCACCTGATCATGTGACTTCCACGTCATCCAGGCGAGTTCATTGAAAAATGTAGGGGTGGTCATAATGTTTGGCTCTTGAGTGTATATTTTGAATTATAAATGAGTTATTATTCACTCTCTCTCTCTCTCTCTCTTTATATATATATATATATATATATATATATATATATATATATATATATATATATATATATATATATATATATATATATATATATATATATATATATATATATATATATATATATATATATATATATATATATATATATATATATATATATATATATATATATATATATATATATATATATATATATATATATATATATATATATATATATATATATATATATATATATATAGAGAGAGAGAGAGAGAGAGAGAGAGAGAGAGATAAATAGATAGATAGATAGAGATAGAGATAGAGAGAGAGAAAGATCTGTAAATGTTTGTCTTTATCGTGCCCAAATTCAAGCATTTTTCCTATTTTATCCTCTTTCCCCAATTAAACACACTTTCATGTCACCATAAAATTTTGTATACACTATTAATAAAAGCATCTGAACTTGAGGGTTTGGCCCAGGTAGTTCAGTTATTAATTCTTCTTGTTAGTGTCGTCAAACTATTGATTGACTATATCGGTTTTCTGTGCAAATCACTGTGTTTATTTTTCACCTGCTCTGCTCTATTCATATAAACTTTTGACACATTTGAAATTTTTTTTTAACAATTCGTTAGTGCTTTACTGTTTCAAAATTCCTTTATTCGCTTTGTATTCTGCTGTCTGTACTTGTAAAAGTCAGCAAATCAGTCAGTAATATATCACATGGGCTAGCTGCAATTGAAACTAAACTATATAATAGAGTTATATAAAATTAGATGAGCAAAGCAAAATTTAACATGGTGTTTTCATGTTTGCTAGAGGAGGCTACAAATAAAGAAATACATAAGCTTTTTAACAACAGATGTCATTTTAGGTATAAAACCTACAATAATTTAAAAATGCAATTACAATTCAGTTCATTTATTTAAAATACCATTATACACACGCCCATGAGCAAGCTCTACCCGCAAGCACACACACACATACATATATATGTTTGTGTGCATGTGTATATATCTGCTACTTGAAATATCTCTACAAAAGGTTTATGAACAAATATCTTTCAAAGTACTTTTACAGATGGAAATAAACAACAAAATTGAGTTCTGAACTTTCCATTCATATTTCAACAAAATCCCATTTCCCAAAGTTAAGATATGCGAAAAATGTAGCACGGTGTTCGATTATAATCCAACCAATTCCCGATAAGGGATTTTGGAGATTAAAGCTGATAAAACGTAGCAGCAGCTGGTTTAAATAAATCACTACTGAGAGAGCAAAGAATTCTCAAACTAAGTAAAGTCGCCAAATTTTATTAATAATTTACTGCTGACTAAAATAATATTCGCTATCATTGCCAAATAAATAAAGTATTTTTCTTTATTTTCCTCGGGCTGGAGTCTGAGTGTTCACATGATTAATGAAGCAATAACGAGTCTATTAATTTATGAATTTAACGAAGACGTTAACGCGTAAGCGATATGGAATAACATTCTTCGATATGCAATTATTAATCGAAATGCGTAAAGGGTTTATGACTATTTATTGAAAACTTTAAAACAAATACTCGCTTCTCTGTAATAGCATATTGAGACCTGAGATAAGCACGATAACATTGATGAAATATTAAATTCAATCTTCCTTTGTTTGGTGATATGGGGATCAAACGCTGAATGTGACTGTTTACGCAAAATATTTATTTGTTGCTTAAATGAATTTCTCTCGTAATTAGTTATTTTGAGCAGTTAGAGACTTTGCCAAGGGACAGTAAATAAACTTTCATTTCGCCATGTTTAATTAAAATGGCTCGTGATGCATTTGAGTTACTCTAACGTTATGTTATGCTGTCTGGGTAATTTTAAGTTAGTGGTGAAAGCAAACAACATTCTAAACATTACTGAAGGTATTACGCACACTTCATTAACTGAAATGAAATAATGGAAAAATATTATTTTAAAGCTGTAGCAAAATGTTTATATATTTTAGCTTAAATTTATTATAATGAATTTGATTTTCCATGTAATTTGTTACATAGATTGTTGTTGCTCATAAGTTTTTTTTTAAAGATTAAAATATAAATATTTTAAAATTGGAATAGCCCCAATACAAATATTATTTACAGTAATTTGAAATGTTAAGTATATATACTATATATATATATATATATATATATATATATATATATATATATATATATATATATGTGTGTGTGTGTATGTGTGTGTGTGTGTTTGTAGATATGTATATATATACATATGTTACATATGTACCTATATATATATATATATCTTTATATATATATATATATATATATATATATATATATATATATATATATAATATATATATATATATATATATATACATATATATATATATATATATATATATATATATATATATATATATATATATATATATATATATATACATATATATATATATATATATATATATATATATATATATATATATATATATATATATATATATATACATATATATATATATATATATATATATATATATATATACATATATATATATATATATATACATATATATATATATATACATATATATATTATATATATATATATATATATATATATATATATATATATATATATATATATATATATATATTATATATATATATATATATATATATATATATATATATATATATATATATATATATATATATATATATATATATATATATATATATATATATATATATATATATATATATATATATATATATATATATATATATATATATATATATATATATATATATATATATATATATATATATATATATATATATATATATATATACATTATGTTGAGGAGAAATAAATCCATTATTTTTGCTTGTAATTAGTGAGTTTATGTAACATGTTTCGGATTGTCGGAAGAAATGGGTCAATTTTATTCCGTTTGGTCAAAGCTTCGCAGACGGAAATTAGATCGATCATGTTTTTTGGTGTTAATTGGTGTGGTACCCAAACATCGAGCTTCTTTCGGAATCCAGCTTTGCGCAAATGGTTTTTAAAACTGTTTTATGTTTGATCTTTAGCTCTTGGTCGGTGCTACGACTCCTAACATGCCGGTCAACTTTGATTATTTCTGTGATTTTATCGTCATATTCGAAGACGGGCCTGCTTGTTTGAGGTGCAAATTTAACATCAAAAATGCCTGAAATCAATCGACGAAGCCACAATTTTCACATAATTACCTGTTACACTATCGGCACCATAAACATCATTCACAATTTCATTCGCCTGGCTTGCATTTTCGCCTTTATCAAAGAAAACTGTAAAATGTACCGAATTTTCTCTTTGTTGACTAAAATTTTTAAGACCCAGTAACTCAAAGCTATATTTACCAAACAAAAAAAACTACTATTTTTTTTTCACCTTGACAACGAGCATAAATTTGAAATTGTTTGATTGATGCTTTACGAGATATCCATCACTACACCCATCTACCTAAAAGATAATGGATTTCTTTTTTCCCCAACCTAATATATGAAGTTACGCAAGTATATATAACTGAAAAAGTTTTTAAAAATTTTCTTAAGTAGATGATAGAGTTAATTTTTATAATATTTATGGTATCATAATAGATGGAAAACTGTTATTCATTGACCAAGTAACAATAATTGTATAATTATGTCCTGTTGTTAAACTAATGATTAGTCGAAAAATTAAACAGAAACTAACTTTCTGCTTTTTTAAAATTAACATTCCTTTAAAACGTTTAATATTTACAATTTAAAACATGTAATTTTATTCAAAATCTTAATTTCATCTTGCTTGCATTTTATAAAAAATTGTTTATTATATTTACAATTTAATTTTTAACTAAATATATTTAGCAGTGGTATATCTAATTGAGAACAAAATTAAAAATAAGAGCATTGATTATTCCTACTCCAGCTCTGATAAAAGTTAGAGTAGCAAAAATTTAGTGAATTTTATTTATTTTATAAATTTGAGTTTAAAAATACTATGAAACTAATTAGATTATTTTATGTATAATATGTAATAAAAATGTACTTAAGCAAAATTTATTGTATCTAATAGAGCAATTGGAAAATATAGCAGAATATAAATATAATACATAAATTATGAAAAAACTGTTTAAAGATTAAAGTTATACATGAAACAATTATTTTGAAATGAAATAACTCTCGTATCAATAGAGCAAAAGTAATGGTTATTAATACGAACAGTTAATTTTGCAGTTTATTATACGATAATATCGAAACATTTCAAGAAATGATAGTTCTGAGATTTCTTAACTATTACAATGTTATGGAGATACATGTAGATATACGTGAACTTTAGGACAAACAATAGAAAATTTAAAGCTGAAATATTTTCTGAAAAAGAATATAGTGATGCATAAAAACAAAATTCCTCGCAAGATAGGCTGTGTATCGTCTGACAGAAGTGATTTAAATCGTCCGGAAACTTATATTTACAATTTAATTTTTAACTAAATATATTCGATAATGATATATCTAATTGAATACATAATTAAAAATTATTACATGGATTATTCATACTGCAGTTCTTCTAAAAGTTAAAGTAGCAAAAATGTAGATAATTTTGTTTATTTTATAAATTTGAAGTAAAATAATATTAAACTAATTAGATTATTTTATATATAAGACGTAATACAAATATACTTACGCAAATTTTATTTAATCTAATAGAGCAATTGGAAAATATAGCAGAATATAAATATAATACATAAATTATGAAAAAACTGTTTAAAGATTAAAGTTATACATGAAACAATTATTTTGAAATGAAATAACTCTCGTATCAATAGAGCAAAAGTAATGGTTATTAATACGAACAGTTAATTTTGCAGTTTATTATACGATAATATCGAAACATTTCAAGAAATGATAGTTCTGAGATTTCTTAACTATTACAATGTTATGGAGATACATGTAGATATACGTTATCTTTAGGACAAACAATAGAAAATTTAAAGCTGAAATATTTTCTGAAAAAGAATATAGTGATGTATAAAAACAAAATTCCTCGCAAGATAGGCTGTGTATCGTCTGACAGAAGTGATTTAAATCGTCCGGAAACTTATATTTACAATTTAATTTTTAACTAAATATATTTGATAATGATATATCTATTTGAATACATGATTAAAAATTATTACATTGATTATTCATACTAATGTTCTGCTAAAAGTTAAAGTGACAAAAACTTAGACAATTTTAAATATTTTGTAAATTTAAATTTAAAAATAACATGAAACTAATTAGATTGTTTTATGTATAATATGTAATACAATTGTACTTACGGAAAATTTATTGTATCTAATAGAGCAATGGAAAAATATAGCAGAATATAAATATAATACATAAATTATGAGGAAAACTGTTTAAAGATTAAATTATATAGGAACGTTATATTTCAAACAATTATTTTGAAATGTAATAACTCTCGTATTAATAGAGCAACTGTAAGAACATTTTAAATGAGAAAGGAAAGTAGTTTAACTTTAAAACCCTCCCCTTGTACAACGTGAAAATAATACTTCTCTAAAATTTAAATTATAGTGGAAGAAAAATTATCATTAACTAGCAAGTGTGGTCGTGCTTCACTACGGTGAACTTAATATACTACTTTTAAACAAAGATTTTTTTTCTCTCTAAATTAATCACAGTTCAGTTCGAGTCATTGGTATATTTATATGTTTCTATTATAAGCGTATTATAACAATATTCAAGATTTAATAATCGAACTTGTGTTTTATATTAAATTTGCTCAAACTTTTTTATGGTAAAACATAAGTTTAACCCTAAATTATATTTCTGTATTACTACTGTACGTTTATTAGCAACGTTAATAGATTTTACCATATTACGTGGTAGACTAGGAAACATAGGTATTGATAGCAACAATGCTAATTTTGTTCTTATTAATAAATGTTATCCAAAATTAAAGAAATTTATAATAAATCACATTGTTTTGTATGAAACAGAAACACACATTCGAATTGACAACCATATGGATATGAAGATAACTGTATGAAATGATAGGTTTTTATTTGCCTATAAGTTACTGAAATTTGTACTTTTTGTTGCTAGAATATTCTTGGTAAACATTTCATTGTAACGTAAAAATGAACCAAGAATTAAATTTAAAATTAGTTCTTATATAAAAATGCTCTAATTTGCGTCACATAGAAATGAAAGTTAATCACTTTATATCTACGTTTCCAGATCAAATCGAATGGATACTAGACAGACGATGTTTAAATAATATAAAATAAGAAATGAATAAATTAAATATTTAAAGGAATGACGTCATAATGATAAAAGAATATAGTTTTCACATATTTATTATGTGATAAAATGAAAATTTTAATCTCCTTTTCACCGAGGAAAACTGCTTTTAAAACAATTACTTCGGATGACGTCACATTGCTAGAAATATTACATCTTTCCCTTAGTTATGATGCAATAAATTAAAAAAATGAATCTTTTGCGGTTAACCGGGGAAAATAATTCTTGGAATAATGACATGAAACGCTCGTAAAAGGGGGAAAGGAATGGATTTCGAACGTAAAAAAATTTCAAAAACCTTCCTAGGGATGTACCTAATAATTTCCCTAATCTTCACGGAGATTGGATGCATGGTTTTTGAGTCTATTGAGTACAGACAGATAGACACAAATTCATTTATATATATATATAGATATGATGCAATAAAGAAATATATAAACAATTTACAAACGTTATTTTGTGTAAGTACTTTCAGTTGAGCTTATAAAAGACGAAAATAGAAATCCTGATTGTTTCAAGAAAACCAAGTTTTAAAATATATACTTGATAGCGAAATATAAATTATGCAAATTGATATTATCTATTGATAGTTTAAAGTGTGAAAGAGTATAAAATCCAAAAAAAAGTCATTCATATATCTTTAAAGAGAAGAGAAGAAAGAGTTTTAACAGCTGGTTTTGCTGAGAAACAACTGTCCTTTAAAGGATTATAAAAAAATAAATATGCAGATATATCAATGATAAAATTCTATATATGGCAATAGTAAATCTTTTTTTGTCTCAACAATTTTTTGCCTTATAAAATTTGTTATAATTGCAAAAATATTTCATACAAGTTAAGTATTTTAGTGGTATTTCTAAGTTTAAACAAACTCCAAATTTTATCAGGATTTAAAGTCTAATGTTTATTACATTAGAATGTTCCATAAGATTATACACAAGCAACATTAAACTCTCCTGAGTACTGGCACATAAAAAGTTTAACTTCTGCTGAATAAAATTTTATTGAGATGTTTAATTTCAATTTTCTGATAGTACCATAGGACGCATAACCCTTTAAACTTTCAAAATTTGATTTTTTAAAATTTTTACATTTTAAAAATTATTGGATGATTTTTAATCTTTTAAACCAAACCCTCTTAAAATATTAGAATTACAATTGACTAAACTATAAAATATTTGGGCTTAATTTCATATCTTTTATTGTAATTATAAAAAATTTAACTTTATTTTAATGAAAATAGTATTTTTTCGAATTGCATACATTCTAAATTAAAAAATCCTTTACACATATTGATTTCAAATTTTCGGAGTATATACAATATAGATCTTCGATAAAACTCTACCTACTTTTTGTCATTTACATCTTTAAATTTTTGGAGATTTTTAAAAAAATTTAAACAAACCCCATTGAAATATTCAAATTAAAACCTGTAAAACTATAAATATTTTCATTTAATATTATATCTTTTAAAGGATTTATAAAAAATGTAAATGCAATTTACTAAGAAATGATGGTTTTTGAAATTGAACAC
>CM063501.1:156716680-156719180 GCA_032207245.1 Pardosa pseudoannulata
AGGGTTAGTATCTATAAAAATTATGTTTAAATATACAAAACAAAACTAATTTTGGTATTTAACATACGTATTGTTTATATTTTGAATACACTAACTCATAATCTTATATGCGTAAAATAATATTATATATATTACATATATTCCAAATATATATATTATATTTTCATATGATTTTTTCTTGCTTATAATATATATAAAAACATATATAAATTAAATATATATATATTTTTTATTACATATATTTGTATAATATATATTGTATATATATATACAATGTATATATGTATATATTTATAACGAACCTATATATAATATAAATTTAATATATTTATATATATAATTATAATATATATATATATATATATATTTATAATATATTATATATATATAAATATATAATATTTTTACATATATATATATATATTTCATATAAATTATTTATATCTATTGTAATATATATAATATATCTATATATTAAATATATATATACAATATTTAAAAACAAATTTTTATATATATATATTATATTTTAAAAAATATATATATATATATATATATATATATATATATATATATATATATAATTTAGATATTTATAAATTTAAATATATTTATTGTTTTATATATTATATTGTCTTATATATATAAAACAATTCTATTTATATATATCTAACAACCCTATAACATATATACTCAGATTATATAAATTTATTTGGTTATACTGAAGAAAAGAGTTCTTCTTGGTGAATTTGGTGAAACATTGGCGAGGTTTACATAATCACAAATATATTCCATCTAAACATTGTATCCCTTTCTATAAGGCGACTGTATAATTGATGTAGAGTGTGACAATGTAAATATTATTATTTTACTTAATATAAAAACAAAACACAATTAAAAAATGGGCATTTTATCTATCAAAATAATCATGCACTTGCCTTCAAATATATTATGTATATATTATTTATTTTAACATATGAAGATTGCCTCATAATTATTAATATATCTTCTAACTTGGTTTCACTGAGATTACTTCTGTTGTCTCGGAGAACTTAATTTATATAAATTTATACTAATTTTACTGAGCTGCCAAAACCACCATTGCAATCTTACATATGCGGATATGTAATTTTATTATTTACTCCCAGAAATCTAAAATATTATGCTTTATATAGCAAGATATTAATACATATTGTCAAAATTATTTATAAATAATTTCAATGTCAATCTCGTTAGAAAATATTCTATGTGTATTTTTATTATATTATATATTATTCTTTACTTTTAAAAAGTCTCTAATTCGTCTTCATTTTCATCGCTTTCAGTAGAAGATTTTGTTTCCTCGTTTACTACTGAATTGGACTTTTCAAAAAAATTGTAATTTGCTCCGTGGATGATCGCATGCTGAGATGTTAAAAATAAAATATAACTCGATATTTTTCTTAAAAAATCCTCTATACTTCTAGTTTAATCAACTGAATTAAATATGTCTTCTACAAGTAGTTTCATGCGAAACTGAAAGAGAAAAATACTAGTGAATATCAAAATAGGAAATCGAGAAGCAGTATACATGTAATGATAATTAAAGTTGATGTTAAATTAGAAAATATGGATAAGTTGGTAACAGTAACAAAAAGACTGAAAGATATATCGAATCGAAATAAACCGATATTTTTTTCGGTTCAGTTCCGGTTTTCGTTCCGACCAATACGGTTTTTATTTTTCGGTTTTCGTTTCTCGTTCGTTTTTCGGTTCAGTTTCTCGTCGTATGCCCATTCTTCTAATACATTTTTATTTAATTCTGTAATTATGCATACCGATACATGTTACTATAGTAAAGCAACTTTTTAAAGTTTTATCAATAGTTAAAATTTCATAAGAAAATATGTGGAAAGGCCAATAGTACCACATTTTATCATAACTATTCTATTTTTTAATTTATATATTATATTGTTTATATATTTTTATAAATACAATAAGTTAAACAAATGACAATTGGAGTTAAAATAAGCCTCAAAAACAAAAAATAAAATAAAATATACTATATACTAACTAAAATAAATATACTAAATATAAAATATACTAACGAGTTACAGGAAAAATGTAGGCTGCAAGTCAAAACAGTGTATGTTCTAGAAAATAATTTTAGAGTAAATAAGATTATTTCCTAAGTATAAAAATATGTCATATATAATTTTTCTAAAAATTGAGAGATCAAGAAATTATATTGGAAAATTCTAAATGTATAATGATATTACATAACATTATATAGGTCTAAAAAAGGCAAGTGTTTGAGTTACTAAACAATATACCTTTACAACATTCTCATCAGAAAATGTAGTAAAAAAATGAACACCATTTCAAAGGTTTGTTTTTTGTACACAAAGTACAAACCTTTGTTATAACAAACCTAAGTTATAACAACGAACACGTTGTTATAACTTTGCATATACTACTAACAAATACTATTTTGTATAGTGTAATATAATAAGCTCGACGG
>CM063501.1:156721680-156724180 GCA_032207245.1 Pardosa pseudoannulata
ATATATATATATATATAATATACATATATATATATATATATATATATATATAATATATAATATAATATATAATATAACATAATATATATATATATATATAAAATATATAGATATATATATATATAGAAATATATATATATAAAATACATATATATAAATTTCTTATAATATATATATAAAATATATAATATGCATAATATATATATATATAATTTATTCATGAACATCAAATTATTTTAATTGAATTACATTTTGGTAAAGTAAAATGAAACACATCTAAAATATGTAATAAAGATACAAGTTTACAAAATATCATTTTTCGGGTCTGGCATCTTAGAATGGGCGAAAGTTTAAAGAAAGTCCAACAATATTCCTTTTCTTCAGTCACAGAAAATGAAGTTCGGAAGAAAGAACTTTGACATTAGGGAAAAAATATAGTCCGAAAGAATATCGCACTCGTTCTATCGAAAGTAAATAACGAACATGGATATGACTAAGATCACGGTCTTCGATCGCTGCGGGGTTGATTCCTATTCTGAGACATTCGACTTTCATTAGAGATACAAAAGCAAGCTCATTTTCTTAATTTAACGTTACGCTTGTTTATTTAAGGAAAATACCTCACTCCTTAGGAATGGTATAAACATAATTACATTTGCTCCAATGTATATTATATATTTCCATTAGTATTTACTTGTTTATATGTGCGAGGAAAAAACTGTAACCATCGAGCTTATTATATTACACTACACAAAATAGTATTTGTGTAGTATATGGTAAGTTATAAAAACGTACAAGAACTAGAAACCATTGAAATGGTGTTTACGTTTTGCTTCATTTTCTTATGGTAATGTTGTAAAGGTATATTATTTAGTAAATGAAACACTTGTATTTTTTAGACCTACATAATGTTATGTAATATTATTATACTTTTAGAATTTTCCAATATAATTTTTTAGATTGTTATGTGTAATCTAATTCCTTTAAATAATTTTGTACTTTTATTCTAATATAGGGATAATGCAGTTTTAAAACAGTGTTTTATTCTAATATTTTGTCCCCATTTCTGTTGTCCTCTTCCAAGTATACTGATATATCCCCTATATAATAATAGCCTAAGGTGTCTGTCGGCAAATTTTTGAAGCGGTTGTACCTGGAATGGATTCCTCGGCTAAGGGCAGGCGATTAAATTTATCAATTTATTCACGTAATAAATAGGTAAAAATAACATTTTTTTTCTAGCATTATGACGTCATTCCTTTAACCATCTCATATAATCATTTCTTGTTTTAAATTATTTAAATATCGCGTGCATTATTTTCATACGTTTTATCGCTGAACTTACATATTAAGCAAATAATTTTCTTTTATATTTGACTTAAATAATAGATTAAGTATATAAGTGATAATTTTAAATTCAATCATCGATTATTTTTTGTTGTAATGAAAATTTTATCATCGGTATTAACAATAAATTCTTTTCATATAAGTCGAGGACTACTAAATATCTAACTTTTAATTTATATATATTTGGAAATTAAGAAGTTTGTTTGTTTGTTATACATAACCACATGGTTTGACTCAATGAATTCCATGTGATTCTAAACTGCATTACAGGATCGGGAGACTCTAGAGGAGTATGACGGTAAATAAACTATTGAGAGTGAACCAGATAATTCTCAGCCAAAAAACAAACCATTTTATTACCTGCCTCATTGGGTACTTAACAGTTCTGGAATATTAAAAATTTTACTGATCCCGTCATATGATGGGCTATATGCTAGTGTTACTATAATACAGCAATTTTTAAAATTTTTATTAATAGTTAAAATTTTCACAAGAAAATTTGTAAAAAAGCCAATAATACCATACAAATTGATACTGGTTTAAACAAACCATAAAATATTTATATATAATGATATATACTATATACAGGGTGTTCCAAAACGACGGAATAATATCTGCACAGCTAGATTCCTCGTTGGGAGTACACAAAAACTGCCCAACGAAGAGTACCTGTATGATCTATAGTTACGTAAAAAATACGAAAAACAAAGTATGACGTCCTTCCGGTGCAAGATAAAAACACTTTTTTGAACATATCAACAGCAGTATATGCACGGGCATACTCCCTAACAGTGTATAAGGCATTTCCATTACATCTGCCGTACATGAGGTACCCATCGCACTATTCACGAACTAAATACATGGCCATCATAGTTAGATCACCGGTAAATGCAAGATGCAGCCTTTTAAATACCAGTTCAACGGCTGCTTAACGTCACTCCGTGGCGCAAGCGCATGTATGATGCGATATGCGCTACGAACGTTTTAAACTTTATCGTCAGGAAAGATATGTAAATACTATTGTTGATATGTCCAAAAAGGTGTTTTTTCTTTCACCGGCAGTGACTTCATACTTTGTTTTCCGTATTTTTCTCATAAACTATGGATCGTACAGGAACGCTTCTTTGGGCATTTTTATGTACCCCAACGTAAT
>CM063501.1:156739180-156769180 GCA_032207245.1 Pardosa pseudoannulata
TCTGCATATGTTCGAAGTAACAATATCCTCCTTACTATTAGGAAGTACGAATTTCAAATATTTTTCATTACGATTGCCTTATTAATTTTTATGAATGTGTCTCATATATGTACATACACGGATATATTTAGAAACTTTTTTCTGTGCATATTTTATAATGATAAGGCATTCTTTATATTTTATAGCTTTGGTGATAAAGATCGTTATTACGTTTGACTCCCTCTTTGATTGCCTATGCCATTTAAACAAAATAGATTCAACATACAACAGGTTTTTTGTCTCATTTAAAATTGGATTAAATATTTCAATAATTGTTTTTTAAATGTGTACAAATATTATTCATCTGAACACTTTAACCAATTTTGTATGTATGTATGTATGTATGTTTTTATTTACATTATAAAGTATTTATTCATTTATAACCGATAATGATTTGTAAAATACTATTTTAAAGTATTGAACGCGAATTCTTGACATAATTTATTCCTAAATGTCTCACATTTGTACATATAACACATTTTTGCCATGTTTATAAAATCAAATACGTTTATACGTATATATATATATATATATATATATATATAATATATATATATATAATATATATATATATATATATATATATATATATATATATATATATTTATATTTATATTGTTACGAATTTCCCAAGTTGGCATGAATTTTTGCCGTATACTGTGTATTATAATGGGTAAATCATGTATTTGGCGCGAAGTTTGGCGATTTATTGCCAGATTTGGCGACTTGGTGACATTCTTGGCGACCGTTTGTACCTAGTACTTTCTAGAATATTCTAGTTTCTCCCGAGGATATAAATACCGGGGGCCGATCCTGATCGAACCCCCGGTAATCAGCACTAGAGGCCTTGGCCCAGGCAGTGCCGTAGCCAACTCTTTCTGTGTGAGCTGATCGAGGTTCAGTTAGCTGAGAAATTTGTAGATGTAAAGACCTACGTTGTTTGGCGCTAAGAGTTTTAGTGAACTATCGCCTGTGCTAGCCAGTTCTCGCGGTGTTGGCTGCTGTATTCGTATTTTCCCTGCATTACCAAAAAAGTGCTGTTATTTTTGCTGTCTTAATTCAAAGTCTACTCAATCCACGAACGCTACGCTTCATAAATTGGTAACAATATATATATATATATATATATACATATATATATATATATATATATCTATATATATATATATATATATATATATATATATATATATATATATACATATATATATATTATATATATATATATATATATATATATATATATATATTTATATATATATATATATATATATACATATATATATATATATATATATATATACATATATATATGTATATATATACATTTATACATACATACATATATATACATCTATACACAAACACACACACACACACACACACACACACATATATATATATATATATATATATATATATATATATATATATATATATATATATATACGTAATATACATTCATATATATAGATAAACACATTTATTAAATTTTTTCTATGGTTGAGATCAATTACACTTGATATTACTTGTTTTTTTGGATAGATTAAATTAATTTCCCAAAATACTTATAATGTAGTAACTCACATAAATTTAATGTACTGTAGTTTTTTATTGAAATTCTTTTTATATTTAAACAGAACACAAATAAGATCAAAACAACATGAAACAAAACGAAATTGAAACATATAGAGATTTTTAAAGAGATACAATATTTTGAAGAGCGATTAAAAACATCTGGTATATTATATTTAACCAAACTATTGCGAAATGGTACACTATAAGTATCCATAGAAACCTGACAGTGAAACTTAAGGCCAGAAGAAAGGGCACAGGAATTTTTTTCTATTTCAACGTTTTCATAAATTAATTAAATCTTTTCACTAAAAGATATTGAAAAACAATTTCTTTGGAAAGTTTAAAAAAACCTGTTTGACTCGTTTAATTAAAAATTCTTCGATTGAATAAATTTTTTAGCATTTTCATATATAATTTATTTTAAAATTTTATTTTTTTACGCATTGTTCAGCAGTGTTTTTTTCAATACAGCTGCTTTAAACAAATGCACAAAACACAGGAATTTTTTAAAATTTAATTTAAAAAAATAAAAATCGGCTGTTGTTCCTATTTTATTTAAAATTCTGTTTATGCCTATTTATTTATGAAGAACTTAACTGTTTACAACATGCACATAAAAGAGATTAAATGAGAATTTTACTTTTAAAAATACATGAATATTTTGTGAATTCGTTATTTTGAAATATAATTGGAGATTTACATGAGTGTAGTCAATCTTTATCACAAGGAAAAATATTTTTTATTCCGTTAAATTGACATTTTTGCCTCCGATCTCACACTAGATGTTCTCTTATCTCCGAAAAAAAAGAAATGCGTTTTTTTGGAACTTAATGTTAACGCAATGAATAAAACATATGTTGTCTCTAATTTGATAGAGGTTTGTCTTCATACACATTCATTATAAATTATGTACAATTAGAACTTTGTGGTGAAGTTTTGTAGTATATTTTATAGCATTTTCTGTACAAGGAAAACCTAGACAAAATTCCGTATTCGTTCCTCTATATAATGAAGGAAACTTTTCTATAAAAGTCTCTATATCTAAAAGCATTTGAATAAAATTTAATAAACCCCTTATCTCTATTAATAATGCTGGGAAGTATTTACATTTAATAACAATATTAATTTATACTCTTGTATATATATATATATATATATATATATATATATATATAGATAGATAGATAGATAGATAGATATATATATATATATATATATATATATATATATATATATATATATATATATATATATATATATATATATAGATAGATAGATAGATAGATAGATAGATAGATATCGAATAGAATAGATTAACGTTTCTGTCCATGACAATGAACTCAGGGCCAACTGTACTCCTAAAAATGTGAATGTACGGCTACGACACCTAATCTTTGTAACCCAGAGCAATCATAATGTCTCTTTTGAAAGTAGGGAGAGGTGCGTGATCATACAAAATTATTAACCATTAAACCTCGGTCCCCAAAATGGTCGATTTCGTGGCATTGGAGGCCAGGTAACGGGTGAATGGTTCTCTCCAGATGAATCTACGGCTAGAATCGGTGGTTATTCTGAACCTGGACTCATCAAAGAAGACAACAGTAGCCAATTCTTCTATGCTCAAATATTTATGCTCTATGCACCATGCTAAATAGACTTTCTTTTTCGTAGAATTATGCGGGAATGAAATGGCAGGTCTTTTACAAAATATCTCCATTATTAAATATTCTTCAAACAGTCACCCTTGAAACTCGGATTCCTGTTACCTTATTTACCTTACAAGATAGCTGTGGTACATACGAGAGATCACCTTACAAGAAGTTGTAGCACCCGTTGTATGCTTCGGTATATTGGACGTATGGGGGTCTTCTCTGACCATCGTGTATTTTGAACAACCTTAAGCATGCTTTCACTTTATGTATCCGGTAAAGTAGAACTGTTTCCATATGTTGCACACGATGGTGGGAGTTAAATTGAACACTACAAATCTCGACATGAGAATGACATTTTTCTAGTCCCCTAAAAGATAGCTGTGGCACATACGAGAGATCACTTTACAAGAAGTTGTTACACTTGTTGTATGCTCGCTATATTGGACGTATGGGGGTCTTCTCTGACCATCGTGTATCTTGAACAACCTTAGGCATGCTTTCACTCTATGGATCCGGGAAAATAGAACTGTTTCCATATGTTGCACACGACGGTGGGAGTTAAATTGAACACTACCAATCTCGACGTGAGAAGGACATTCTTCTAGTCCCCTAAAATTTGCCATCTCATACTTATTTTTACTTTTAGAATTTGAATTCTAGCAATTGCTGCTAAACACACCAAGAAATTCGACGAGCTGCGAACGAAATACGCTTTTAGTCACTTGCTTTTATAAAGCCTGTTAATCTACTAATTGATACCACACAAGTGTACACTTACGTAATCGACGTCTAAGATTTTCGCCTTTGTCTCGAAGCAGTGATTTAACTCTAAATATACCATACAACAGGTCAAATGACCCATAAGTTATATGTAAAAAATGGGATGGGTAATGAATTTAAAATTCTTATTTTTTATGTTTGTAATACATAACAATTAACAATATACAATTTTGTTTAGTTTTAATGAAGTCTATTTGTTTATTTCCTTCCCAAAATCCATATTTTATACCTTCAGTTCTTAAGCATAATGTCCGGTCACATGACCAGCTATAATGAAAAAGGTATGTATTTAGTGTTGGTATGTTTAGTTTTAACATTTCATTCAGTTATTTTCCTCAAATTCAACCACATGTGAGAATTCTCTTAATTTTGAATATGACTGTTCATAACATAAACACAAATTAAGTATATCATGCATATACTACTTATGCTCAAATTATTCGATTCTACGTTTCATGCTTAAATTTATTCATTTAAAAAATTAAAATAAGTCTGTACCGTCTCTAGGTAAAATGTTATTCATGTTATTAAGAGGACTAACTTCCCGAACATTTAAATTTACGTATAAGAAGATATAAACAGCATAATATATGTTACGCGATAAGTAAAGTAACTTTCTCTTTGTTCGATACTTTGTACAACATATTTTGTTCCTATAAATTTATATATTACTTAGATTTATGATATGTGTCTCTCTAAATATTCATTTTTAAAAAGACACATATTAGCATATAACATATAATTGTACTTACATACATTTATTTATTTTGTGTTTATTGATAAATACACATACTGAAGTGAAATACATGCAGTAAAGAAAATGTCATATTTAAACATAAATATGTGTTTTTGTAGCTTACCGTATCATAATTTGATAACATTTTGTTTCTATTAAGTAATACTACACTTGGGGCAAATATTCCGACTCTAGAAATATGAGTTCTATCACGGAAGAAAGTAAGCAAACCAAATGTAATTATAACTAAGTCATTCCTCAAGAGTGAGTTGTTTTTCTTACATCAACATCGTCTGCTACGCTATCTTAAGCAAATGAGCTCCCTTTGTATCTTTAATGAAAGCCAACTGTCTCGTACAAAAGAAACAAACCCTAGAGCAATTGGCGCTTAGAAACTCACTCATTACGTTGTCCGTAATTTACTTTGAAGAATATAAGTGCAGTATTTACGGTTAGGATACTTTTCAACGATTCTGGTCCAAACGTGGTGTAATCATTTGTAGGTAGGTGCATAGTAGATTTATTCAAACTCTTCTTAAGACTATAGAAAAGTTTGTAATATACATTTTCGAATCTATAGTTATCACTATAATATTCAGCTTATAACACCAAAATATCAGACTTCAGACTACAAGATTCGTATAGTTTTCAGTTTGAACGAGTATAGACTACGAGTAATAGGCGAGCACTTTTAAATGGCGTTACTTTAATGCATAAATTTTAATATTAAGAATAGCCAAATTGTACAATGAATAAAAGATAACTTATATATCAGAGAGTTCGTATTTTGCTTTCGAAAAAAATGGTATTTGATAAGATTATATTGCTTGACAAGTTGGATCCAAAAGTAATATTGCTTTCCGACATTTCGATAAGAAATTATTTTCTTACAAACAATGTTTCTAATGAAAATTTTTGCTCTTAGGCTGGTTGCCGATTAACGAAATCAACCAATCAACGTCGTTGATTTCGTTGAGAAGCGACGGTAAATTCTCCGCTCGTTAAAAAAAACCACTGTGTCGCGTGCAACCAACCTTATTCCGATATACCCATGCTAACAACAAACCATGACCAAAACTAAAATATCTGCATTCTGCCTAGTGTTACCTCTATTTTAAAAATATTCAGAATTATAAACATTGACCGTATTAATGTATTGAAATTAATTTATTGTTTGTAAATGTCTGTACTTTTTGAGCATTTTGATAAGAATTACTATTTTTTATACATATTTACAATCTTTTATTCTTCAAATACTGGTGTCCGATGAAGGTGATAAATGGTTTCGTCTGAATACATAAAGCTATTTAATTTTTGATATTTTCTCGATAACAATCCATACCTCCATTCCATCACAATCAATGCTTGTAAGGAGATGATCATAAATAATAGATGTATGCAAAATCCGAGATTAAACCTCTAAGCGGTTCGCACTTACAATTCCTCCAAACCAATGATGTCTTCAAATCGGTTGTCACGTATGATTTTCGAAGTCTCAAAAACGTTCCGAAAATGGATGTAATGTACATTTCTGCCAGTGTTTGAGCTAGGAGGGTCAGGTAGATTGTTTAGAAACTGCATCCCTCATTGACTGAGATTTGTTGAGGGATGCACCCCTACTCCCTGAGGCATAAAGACGATGATAGCTTTTCATGGCTTTGTAAATCTCTATTTCGAAGTATTTCGTTTGCGGTAACATATGTATCTCTAATTGCACCACTTAAATATCTTGGATAACTTTCGTAAAAAAATATAAATAATTTTCTTATGAGAAGATATATGATATGATAATAAATATAAGAATATTTTTATTTGTACTTTTAGAATCCATTATTTCTTATGGGATGATCTTCGACACTTGACGATCTTTATGTGTATTAAAAATTAACAATCTATAATATCTATTTATATATCTATGTATAACCGGAAGTAAAAGGACAGTAACGAGGGTGGATTTCCCGTATTCCATTCTCGTCGACAAAGGATGAAGTAAAAAATCATAGGACGATTTGGCCATTGACACTTTAAAAACCTTTGGCCATTGACCTTGAAAAAACCTTTAGCATATTTTTGGAGACTTTTTTTAATCGGTGTGCTCCACTCGGAGGGTTAATTCTCAACCGGGTAAAAACATTTCGTGTTTTTTATCATATTATTATTTTAATATAAATATCTGAAATATTTTTTCATAACGATTTGCAATGCATTACCTAAAAAAGTTTTAATGATTATATTGAACTTTACACGCATGTCAGTTTATGCTTTTAATTCGAATTTTAACTAAATTTTTGACGAACTAGAGATCTGAAATTTTGCATGTAGACTCAGTTCCGTAGGCAATACTATAATCCAATCATAAAAAATAAGACACAAGAACTGAAGGAACCCACACTCGCTATCGATCACAAAGTTTTTAGCAGGCTAGACCAAGGGCGATTGGGGAAAAGTATAGCATAAAAATGAGACTGTGAAAAAATCAGTTTGGTAAATACCTAAAGATGTTCAGCCTACTTAGAATCCCAATTGCAAAGTTAAACTAATGTCGCAATCTATTTGTGAGCAGCATAAAGTAACTTAAAACAAATTTTGTACTTTTAGTGCATTTTTAAAGTTTTTTTTTTTAATTAAAGCGATTTTTTTAAAGAACTCTTTTTTATAGATTTATAACTTTTATTACATTCAGATTCATTGGCAGCTCATATGTTGAGAATGAGGTGATGAATGTATATGAGTTCCGCATTGCTCTTTCTTTTGGAATTTAATAGGCTAAATGTGAGCATAGAAGCAATGAATTTCCCTCTCCGGTTGGGATCTTTCTGGCAGTACTCTTGTTTGTACCCCTGCCCTCTTCTCATGGACCTGATGTAAACTATAAGCTTAAAAACTTACTAAAAGATAATTAAAACATTTAAATCTAAAGAGAAGTTTTATATTTCAAAGGAAAGAGAAGAAATATAAGGATATTGGACAGAAAACACAAAGATTGGTGGTGTTATCACTCGTCAATTTGTAGGCTTAAAAAAACAACGTATTCAACTTATTATGTCCTTATTGCAAAGAAGAATGTTTGGATTTCTCCACTGACAAAGGAATATTTTATACCGATTAAGGTTCATAGGTGATTACACCTAAATAATTAATTGATTTTTGGTGCATTTAGAATTAATATGAATAATCAGCGTTCATTGAGAAAATGAATTTAAACTAAATCTGTTGGTTTTTCAACGGATAAATGGGTAAAAGTAAGATTGTGGTAAGGCCTATTTAACATTCATTATTGTCTGATATATAATGCACATAAAGATTAAAATTTTACATACACGATTTTGTTATATATTATTTAGGGACATTTTAATCATGCAGGTTATCCAAAAAATGACACAATTATTAAGATGAGTGTATGCGTGTGCGTGTTTTATTTAATTCAACCACGAGGACACACGCCACCTGTAGCTACACTAGAATAAGTTCCAGGCCATGGAGGCTCGACGCAACTTTTCTCATCGCAATACAAATAATTTCAGTTGATCATGAACAGAAAATTTGTGTTAGCAAAAATACTTTATTATAAGCGTAAAATATATTTCGGATTATTTGAAATATTAATTTAGAATTGTAGAGGCTTTTATTAGCTTTCTGAAAGCACAAACATAAGACACACACAAGTTAAAAACTTAATTCACATCTTTGTATTTTTTCATTTTAATCAAATAACGCTATATGTTTGACCGTATCTATTCACCAAACTCTAAACCAGAAATGTAAAAGTGTGTATGCTTTGGGTCTGTGGAGATGAAATAAATTTAAAATATTACTTTTTGATAAAAATATTCAGAAAAAATTGTGGAAATACATATTATTGGTGTCTACAAGACTTATCAGAAAGCCACTGAAAATTTGGGAAGTTTATTTCTATTACGTGGTTTTGTGAGGAATATTTTTATAACTCTCGGTCTTCAGAGGTCCGTCACGAGTCTTCGCAGGTAAAGGACGCATGATATCTTAAATATCGATTCCGAAAAGATTATTTTGAACTTAACACCAGCCTACTCCATAGATTATGACGCTTACACGTTTTATTTATATGTTGTTTCCTGAAGTGCCAATAAGACACGATCTATTATATACTGGTGAAGTACTTGTGCTCCAGATGCCGGCGAAGATCCTAGAAGGTTAAAGGTAGTTCCGAACACCCATGCCAACAGCGATATTCGAACCCACCAACTGCAGTACCTAATAGAAGGTCTCTATTATTCGGCTATCGCTCAGCTTAAGTAAAAGAGTATGGTTAGACCTCTACAACATCTATTTTCTTTCTTTAATGTAATGCCCATAAAAATCAAAATTTGCATACATGATTTAGTCATACATTATTATCAGTCATTATAATTACTCTGGTTATCAAAAAATGATATATTTATTAAGATCAGTGTATGTGTGGTAGAATTTTATTTAATTTAAAACATAAAATTTTATTATAATATATCATTTAATATTATATTTTATTACGTACAAAAGAAAAGTATATTTCTTTAATAAGATACGTCTACATATATATCTCTCGCTAGTTTTATGTTCTGTCCCTGTAATCTGTGTTTCATCTTCATTCATACTTTGATTGGAGAGATAATAAATAAGAAAAATAAATACAGTCCGACAACGAATACTTTCATGTACAGCAAACTTCAAAAATTATTTTTCATGCAGGATTAAGATCTTGATTTCTGCAGCATTTTTTTTTTGTTTATATTTTTGAAAACTTTCTACAAAACTGTCTATCGAAATTATTATATCCAGTTCTTATTTATCTCCTTCCAACTCTGAAAGGAACAATATACTATCTCTTCAGAAATGAAAAAGAAAACAATATTTTACAACAGGACGATTAGTACGGGTATGAAAAGAGATCAAAGAGAAACAGAACAAACAATCGTTGAATCGTATTATTGTTGAATTATTAACTAATAGTTAATAATTCAAGTATAAAATATAATATTTTTTAAGAAGATTCTGAATAGTTATAGTTTTGTACTTTTTATTAGTAAATGTACAAAAAAATCCCCTATATAATAATAGCCTAAG
Organism: Pardosa pseudoannulata; assembly: GCA_032207245.1. Taxonomy (NCBI): domain Eukaryota; kingdom Metazoa; phylum Arthropoda; class Arachnida; order Araneae; family Lycosidae; genus Pardosa; species Pardosa pseudoannulata. The sequence continues at coordinate 156,749,048 of CM063501.1, forward strand.
TTATCTGTCTTTCTCTCTTTGAATTTATGAAGCAGGTGGACCTGGAATGGAGAGAGGCATCAATATTGGATTCGTGATGAGTTAGGGCTAGCGAGATACAAAGAGTCGTCTTTAAAGCGTTCGAAATCCACCCTTTTATCCATTTTTTAGCATTTAATGCTATTATATCAAGCCCATTTAAGAACAGGCGATTGAAGTTATCAATTTATCACATAATAAATACCTAAAAATAAAATTTTTCTAACATTATGATGTCATACCTTTAACCATCTCATTTAATCGCTTCTTATTTTATATTATTTAAACATCGTCTGTATTATTTTCATATGTTTCGTCACTGAACTTAGATAATCCGTAGATAATTTTCTCTTATATTTGGCTTAAATAATAGATAGGTACATATGTTATAATTTTAAATTTAATAATCGATTATTTTTAAACGCAATGAAAATTTTATCACTGATATTAACAACAAATTCTTTTTACAAAAGTGTAAGAGTCTATTTCAGGGACTAATAAATATCTAACGTTTCAGTAATATATCTTTGAAAATTAAGAGGTTTGCTCGTTTGTATGTTTGATTTTTATACATACTCACACAGTTTGTAATCAGTTCGCCAAATTTTGGACATCATTCTTATATACCGCAAAATAATCGCTGTGAATATTAAAAACTCTTTAGTCCATCCTATCATGCAATATGACAAGATAAATTAAAGTTAGCAACTAACATACTGCCAGTAAAGTTTTTCACTGTCATAAGACGGGGTATATGCTAGTAACTTTATATGTACATAATATTTTATGTGTTCTATTATAGACAAGAGTTTTTGTGTCTATAAATACAATGAATGTCAACCCGTGAAAAGATTCAAGAACAAACATTGGTACAGGAATTCCGCGTAAATATGTAATACCCAGTAAAATATTTCGAAATCATTTTATTAAACGTCAAATGGGATTTTTAGTTATTTTATTTTAAAATTTTTAAAAAGAAATTTTCTTTTATTTTAACCATTGCTTTTCAAATAATAAAAATCGTAATTTAGGTGATTATTTCTATTAATTTAGTTTAATTTCAATAACAAACAACCTGTTTTTTAATTCGAAAATTACTTCATAAATGCTCATTAGCAAAGTGATTTTTAAAATCCTTTATTGGTTTTTATGCCCTTTTACGTCATTTTCTGAAATATCTCATTTTACCCTTGATTAAAATTCTTTATTTCATCAGATGAAAATCTTTTTGATTAATTACATAATACATATTCCGCAACCAATTTAAATGTTTCATATTTTCACATGATGCACTTATATAATATTTATTAGTTTTAAATTTTATCCTTCATTGAATTTTACTGCATAGTAAATGTTCTATGATCAAAATTCTTATTATTTCTTCCATTTATGTTTAAATTACTAAATACTTAATAATTTTTTTATAATAAAAAGTCAATTTAACTGAGAAGGTTTAAAATCGTTTGAATTGTTTTTTAAATTTGTAGCAAAGTGAAATAGCATTCATTTTAAAAGTGTAATAAAATTTAGAAAAAAAGAAGAAAATAATAAAATTATGATAGAACACTAATTAAAATAAAATAAAACCGTGGATGACAATTAAAAATGTTTTATATCATTTCTTCTGTTTTTTATGAAAAAATATTACAAATTTTACAGTTTCTGTCATTAATTAATTTGATTGCTTCTTTAAAAATTAGATATTTTTAATGCTGTGCTTTTCATTTTTAGGTAGGTTGCATTATATATAGGTTTTTCAAATGTTATGTAATAGGAGCAAGATTGGAGTACTTTGGAGATATTGAAGTACATTGATGACATTTGTTAATAGCAATACGTGTGTCGCCAAACAAAACATCGCTAATATTGTATAAATTGCAGATAGATTTAATTTTGATGGACCCCCAAAATAAGAAAAATAGGTTATTTAAATTAATATACAGCTTATTAAGGTACAGCTTATTAAGGTACAGCTTGTCTATATCACACATCTCAGAGTTCGCCAAATGCAGAGTAAAGAAATATAAAATTTAAAGATTCAAAGGATACTCGAAAGTTAGTATCACTCTTACTTATTTCACTTAATAGCATCATTTCATTTATATTTAAGATTATTTGATTGTTAAATATATAAAAAATGAATTATATATGTAACTATCAAATATGATATGAGGCTCCTTTTTTATGCCATGTGCTTATAAAGTTAAACATATTTCCTCAAACGTTCATTCTAATTTGTTCATGATTCACTAAAAGCAGTATCTGCTCTAGAATTTTCCTCACCACATTACACTACATCACCGTATTCCATACATTTTTCATTTCTTTAATGGCTATCTTGTATAACTTATTTATTTGATACCTATAGATACATTGTTGAATATATGCTTATAATCTTCAGGATCTTCAGGATGGAAGGTCAACTGGATTTCCTGGGTCGAGCCCTCTAATCCAGAGATTTCTAATAGTGAGCACAAAAATGAAGCGAGCAGAGAAATAAACAACTAAAAGGGGGAAAGAAACACATAAAAATGAAAAGAAAGATAAGGATAGAAGACAAAAAAAATAATTAAGTGGCCAGGGACATCCAAACAAAATTACGTAATAAATGAAATAAAACATAAGAAATGAAATTTTAAAAAAACATTAAATTTACAACAGAAATAAATAACCATGCAACAGATATAAATAATCTAGCAAGAAATCAAATTAGGGACCAGTGGAGGGGGCCTGGGTAAGGCCCGAGAAGAACGCAAATAAGCATTCCTCAGAAGTCTTAGCCCTGGCCATATTACATTTGATGTTTTTTAATTGAGTTAAGATTTCGTTAAAATCTTGAACTCCCAACATATTTTTGATTTCGTTTAATACATTAAGAATATCGCTGAGTTGGTTTGATGAATTAGTAAAAGAGTTAATATTATCAGAATTAAAATTTTGAATATTAGCTATAGGGGTGGGCTGAGATGGGACAGTAACTGGTGCTGAGGTCACATTTGTCAAGAGCGCCTGCGCGAAAGACTTTGATAGAGGTTTTGGAACTGCATATACAGATGAAAGGATGAGAGTTTTTACCTTAGGGTATCTAGGGCAGCCCTGGTAGCTAGCGGGGTGAGCACCACCGCAGTTACAACATTTAGGGGAATCAATTTTCCCCGTTCCAAAGGGGAAATGTTTCGTACTATGAAAATCTGCGCACTTGACGCAACGTGACAGCATAAGACAGTTATCACTATGATGATGGAAATGCTGGCAGTTGTTATGCTAATAATGATATGATAATATGCTTATAATGATGTGATATTTACTTTTTTCGTGGTAGATAATTAATGTATATTCGCTATCTCTGAGTACGTTCGGAATTTTTATATGGTTATAAAAAGTGCAACGACGTTAGTAACCTCCAATTTTAGCAAGACATCTAATGATGAATCAAATAAAACAATATATTTTTACTTATTATTGTACTCCTGTCGCTCGAGTAATAAACTCGATTATCAGTTTGCACTGTTTTTACCTCTTCAATTTGGTTTGCGTCTACATAATCTATTTTAATTTTCATTTCTCTAAATGTCTACAAACAAACCTCTTCCTTTCTCATTCTAGTAACAGAAAACATCTACATATTGGTATTTAATAATTTATGGAAAATAAATATTTTAATATTTGTCTAAGGCAGTAATTATTTATAAATCATCATAGAAATTTTGAGCAAAATATCTATAAAATAATAACATTATATTTTATGTTATGCAAAAAAACCCCATAAAACTCAAAATAAAACAAAATATTCCCAGTTTTTCAATTATTTGTTTATAAAAAAGACTTTTGTCTCATGATAAAAAAAAGTATTTCTGTTTCTGTCATTTTTGGTGCAATGTTAAGTTGTATCAATACTCCAAAGATTCCATACGGGAAGAACTTCTAAAAATACAAATTTTTGAATAGAAGAACTGGAAAAATATCAGTTATACCCAGGAAAATAAAAGAAAGACATATGGTTGAATCTTTCCTTTTACTTGAACCTCTCTGATGAAGATGGATGGCGTATAGATATTTCGTTACACAAAGAAACCATTCGTAAAAACGATAAGTAAAATATTTATTTCGCGGATATGATATATGGAATAACATATTGCACATAAATGCGTATCAATAAATATTGTAGATAGTATTCAGTGACCTTATATTTAATCTGCTGCAAAGGAAATTTTAGAAAGATACAATTTTCATTAGAGAACACAAAAAAAAATCACTAATGAACCAGGCATTAGTTACTACACACACACACACACACACACACACCATACATACATATATATATATATATATATATATATATATATATATATATATATATATATATATATATATATATATATATATATATATATATATATATATATATATATATATATATATATATATATATATATATATATATATATATATATATATATATATATATATATATATATATATATATATATATATTATATATATATATATATATATATATATATATATATATATATTATATATATATATATATATATATATATATATATATATATATATATATATATATATATATATATATATATATATATATATATATATATATATATATATATATATATATATTATATATATATATATATATCGTATACCGCAGTAAGGAGAATAGACGAAACAGTCTCCCTTGATAGATCATATATGTTTCAAAGTAAAAGTTCGTTTTAAAAGGGTCGCTTGCGCTATTTGCATTTATTCTTGACGAAGCCAGAAGTAGAGTGTGTTGACAGCTCTACGTCTACGGACCAACTGACAACTATCGGTTTGCTATCTACTTGACAACTATCAACTTTCCGCTCGACCGGATGATCCTAAAAACTTACGCGAGCGTGGGTTTTTATCATTTATTTTGTTATTATATACATATATATATATATATATATATATATATATATATATATATATATATATATATATATATATATATATATATATATATATATATATATACATAATTTGTAATGTATCCCATTATGCAGGAAAGCACTGCATTTTACTATGCAGTTGTGGCTGAAACATCTTTTAAATCAGAAACAAAGAAAGTTTAGGATCAAAATTTACAGAGCTTATTGAGGCAGCTCCTCTACCGGACTTCCGTCCGAAAGACACGTACATCTCGTTTTTATATTTGTATGGAGCAAACCAATCAATGCAGTAAAAGCCAGTCCCGAGGTGATGCCATGTGTTTAAGCGTCACGAGTTTTGTACAGCATTTATGTAATAGGAAGTTTGACCTTTCGAAGAAGGCAAATAGGTAGGAATAACAGATATTTCAAAATGTTATTGTCAAAGGTTGCCAGAGAATCTTCTGTTATAAAATCCTTTGCTAGTGTAGTAACGGATGTCTGAAAAGTAAAGTATTGCCAGAGAAATAATTTAAAGTAAGCATAAGTACATTCGTGGAAATTTTAGGGTAAAAATATCATTACACACACAAACACACACACACATACATGTATGAGCATTAACAATTTGTTTATATGTCTGTGTATGTTTGCTTATATGTTCATTTTGGTATTTTAAGGAATTATAAAATACTAATTGTTTTATAACGAAATTTGTTAAGATTATTTAAACTCTTAAATATCTCAATACATGAAAAATATTTTAGGATACATGGTATATACAATTATACAATGTTTTTTAATGTGTACAGTGAATTTAGGTATACTCCGAATGTTAGTAGTAGGGTAGGGTGCTACTCTTTAGTACCGTAGTTCAAGGGTTCGAGTCTCGCTGTTATAATGAATATTCGGATCCACTAGGAATCAGTTTTAAGCAGTATGACTAAGTCTTATTAGTCTTCTTTAACAATAATTGTAAGAACAATATACAGTAGCTATCCAAATAAAACAAATTTATATATCCAATTAAGTGTATCTAATTTATAAGGTATTATTTTAAACTAACAGATTAAATACATTCCCCTTTAAAAGCGGAATTTATTGCATATCATATAAAATTACAGTAAATATTGAACAACTTCTACAATACAAATACAATTTTTAAAAAATCTAATTTTGGGTTCCAATCATCTTAAAAATTGGATGCGTAACATTTATCGAAAACCACTTGGAAAGAAGTAGTTTAATGAACTTTAGTCAGAAGTTATTATTCTGAAAATATTTAATTGATAACTTTCCAATCGGCAACTTCACGTACGATTTAAAATTCTGTAACCTATATGCAGCAAACCCTTTCGGAAGATTTTACTCTGCTTCCCTCCCAATATTAAGTCTCGTAAACTATTTGCCTTCAGAGCAAAAATCGAAGTCTTCAATCTTAAACTTCCTTTAATGTGAAATCGAAATGATTGGATGGGCTCGATTTTACAGATCAAGATTTAAAGAAGACATATTTGGTCATACTAAAAATTTCTTACTGTATTTAATGGAGACTAGTGTAGTAAGAACAGTAAATCCTTTGTATAGTCACAGAAATCACTGAATGTCAGTCGAAAAAACTCAATAAAGAGGTAATTAAATTATGAATATGCATATATGCTTAATGTCGTTACCTTTTGGATAATTGTATGAGATAAATATATAATTAAGAAAATATTTTAAATTATTAATATTTGTGAAGTGCATCGTTTTGAATGATCTTTCATATTAAATATCATATTAATTCAAATAGCCATGAAAAATAAATTTGTAGAAAATGAAGTAGTGTTTAAAAAATGCTAGAAATATAAACTTACAAAATGTAACTCCAGGTGCAATCAAATAAAAAAACTAAAGTGTAAAGAATGCAAAAATTAATCAAATTTTACTTACCTACAGGCAAATATATGCTTCACCATTTGTACTCACTAAACAGCAAAGAAACTTAGATAATGCTTTAGGTTTGCCTGTAGTTTAAGTATTCATTTTCTTCTTCTTATTAATTAAATAATAAATTCATATAAGAAAAACGTAAATAAGACAAAATACTAACATCATTATCATATATCCATGTTAAACTTTCCATTGCATACTTCAGCTAAAATTATGATGATTGTTTCACCCAGATGTACCATAAATAAACTAACATTTTATATCCAAGACCAGTTATTGAAAGTGTAAAAATATTTTTTATAAATAAAATTAATTTTTATAGTACTATTTTAAAATTAAAAACCTCGTCTCTATATCTTAGTAATAACTTAAAAAATTATTCAAGTGTAATATTTTTTTTCACTTCAGGATATGTTTATTAAGGTTGTAGCAGTTAATTAAGTATGTTATTTTAAAAAGGTTAAAAGTTTGCCATTTCATTGTATCTTTTACTCCAATATTAAAAAAATAATACAGCTATAAAACTGTTAAAATACCTTTTTACAAAAATGTACAAAAATGTACAAAAATTTAAAATAAATTTTTACACAAACTATATTTGACATAATTTAAAATCTAGATAATTAAGTTCTCACAACAATTAGGTCATCTTGCACTAAATTATTAAGATAGCAGACGTAAAAACACACTCACAGAAAAGTACCTCAGTCTCCCCCAAAAGTCAGTTGTTAAATTATGTATCTAACACTAACATTGAACAAAATTTCTTTTACATTTCTCTAACCAAAATTCTGTTACCATATATATTGTTATAGAGTATCGCTCTCTTACAATATTGAATACAATCTATATTAGCTAAAATACTAAAAAATATTGCAGATATACTGTCAGAACATGATAGAAAACATGTGATGTAATATACAGTATATAAAACTTGCTGTAAAAAAGTTATAAGGATGAAATCCTAAGAATTGAATTCGAATTGAAACCAATGAATGGAATGTTATGCAAGTTCCTATGTAGAAAAATTAGGTAATTTAAGATTTAAATAAAAATATTCTAAGCTCTTTTCGTCTACATAAACACCTGATTATTAAAGAAAAGCTTAAGAATATCCTATAAAACCAAGACTAACAACCAAGCTTTCCAACATTTCGTTGGAAAATTATATGACGAAGTTCTTGTAAAAGAAAATTTTAAGACTGAAATCTGACGAAGATCTTGTAAAAGAAAATATTGTCTGTCGTTGACTGGTAAAGATGTCCGTTTTAGCAGCTCTAAATTAAAGTTTTAAATAGATTTGTACCGTTCTCTTCAATGTGACCAGACTGCAAGTTTCGTTATTATTGCTAGCTGATTAGGCTTTTCTTCTAGCCCAGTAGCCTGGCCAAGTAAAAAATAATCGGAGCTATAATGTTCAGCAATTTTATAATTATTGGATTACACACACACACACACACACACACACACACACATATATATATATATATATATATATATATATATATATATATATATATATATATATATATATTATAATAAATATATAATAATAGTAGAATAACATGTTTAACTAATGTGATTTATTAATGAAACTATTATATATACTGATATTTTATACTACTGTAATAGAATATGAATTTAGTGTCAAAGTATATTACTTATGTATTAGCATTTGGACGACTGATGTTTTTCCTCGTATTTTAACAACCTGACTTTTTCAATCCAGTTAAAAATATTTAAAAGTAGAATTTAATAAATTGTTACAACTATTTTTTTTTCAATTGGAATATTAAAAATCCTCTTATTCCTTTCATTCTTAATTATTTTTTTTCATTATACTGAAATTATAAAAATGAACATTCAGTGCTCTATTAGACGTGCGAGAAAACAGTTGAACGTTTGTCAACGATATATTTTGACATTTGCAAAGAAGTAAGCTCAAATACTTTTGTTAAATAATCATCTTTTCTTTCGCTCAAAATTGTTGCGTTTTTTCTTCACCAAGACATTTTCTCACCTCACAAACGATGGATTGAAATCGAATGCGTATATATATATATATATATATATATATATATATATATATATATATATATATATATATATATGTGTGTGTGTGTGTGTGTGTGTGTGTGTATGTGTTATATATATATATATATATATATATATATATATATATATGGTATATTTAACTGTAATATCGCTTAAAAATATCATCTCCCCGATTCTAATTCCTTAAAACTTTTTTCCCCGGCATCTAAATGTCTTAATCAAGAAGCGTCCTCGACTTAAAAGTCTTTCGTTATATTCCTCAAAGCTTTCTGTCCAATAGATGTAAATTTTCTGTCTATTCAATAAATTTTCCAGCTATCGCCATCAAATGTCTCACCGTTTTTTTTTTATCTTAAAACTTAAATTTGCTGAGTAAGTTCCTTGTTTCTTGGGAAAATTATTTCTGTCTTCGCTGCTCGTTGGACCTCTGTTCGACCAGAGTAATTTTTGTGTCGTCCTTTTGTCTATGACTCGTAAAGATGTCCGTTTTAGCAGATCTAAAATAAAGTTTTAAATAGATTTGTGCCTTTCTCTTCAAGTTTCGTTATTATTGCTAGTAGATTAGGCTTTTATTCTAGCTCAGTAGTACGGGCAAGTAAAAATAATAGGGGCAATAATGTCCAGCAGTTTTATAATTATTGGATAACACACACACACACACACACATATATATATATATATATACATACATATATATATATATATATATATATATTGTAATAAAAAATAATAATAGCTTAACATGTTTAACTAATGTGATTTATTAATGAAACTATTATAATATACTGATATTTTATGCTACGGTAATAGAGTTTAGTGTCAAAGTATATTACTTATGTATTAGCATTTGGACAACTGATGATTTTCCCAATATTTTAACAACTTGACTTTTTCAATCCAGTTACAGTAGTAACGAATAACTTCGCTTATTATATTGTAGGGCATTTTTTTTGCTTTGATTTGTGGTTAAAGATTGTACAGTATAAAATATTTGTTACACAGATCACTTATTTCAGAAAAATCGTTATATATATATATATATATATATATATATATATATATATATATATATATATATATATATATATATATATATATATATATGTGTGTGTGTGTGTGTGTGTGTGTGTGTAATCCAATAATTATTAAACTGCTAAACATTACCGCCCCTATTATTTTTACTTGCCCGGTCTACTGAGCAAGGAGAAACCTAAACCAGATATCAGTAATAACGATGCAGTCGGGCCATTGAAAAAGAGCAGCACAAATCTAATTAAATCTTTATTTTAGAACTGCTAAAATAGACATCTTTACTAGACAACGACAGATAAGAGAGAGACACAAAAATCACTCTAGTCGAAGAGAGGTGCACCCAAGAGCAAAGACAGAAAGAATTTTTCCAAGAGACAAGAAACTTCCTCAGAGAATTTAAGTGTTAAGATCAGGAAAAACGTGGAGGCATTTGCCGGCGACAGCTGGAAGACGTTTTGAATAGACAGAAAATTTACATCTATAAGACAGAAAGCTTTGGAAAATTTATCGAAAGAATTTTAAGTCAATGAAGCCTATGATTAAGTTATTTAGAGGGTGAGAAAAAGATTTTAAGGAATTAGAATGGGAGAGAGGAGGTTTTTAAAGATATATTGAAGTTAAATAATTTATATATATATATATATATATATATATATATATATATATATATATATATATATATATATATATATATATATATATATATATATATATATATATGTATGTATGTACGTATATATACATAACAGTATAAATTCATAAAATAAATCAACACCAAAAAGCTTGAGAAGTAACTTTATTTTCCTTTCCACTATTTCTAAAATCTTTCTTCAAGAATTAAACCTTTCTCCTATACATAAAATACATGCAAAGCGATAAAATGTAAAGTACGTGGCCAAAAATGGCATAGCCCAGTATTATTGAATATTTTCAAATTTCATGGTCCCATTGTTTACAGAATTTTATTCCTCTATTACAAATCCAATAAAAGTTTACATTATGATCAACGAAATATGTGTCAATGGTATCCAAACGAAAGCACTGCGGCATTAAATTCAAAAACCATTAAATTTCATGTTTATCTTCACCAGTTATGCAAAGGTGTAATTAGACCAAAGTCTTCAGAGCTTTTAAATCAGAAGTAAAATCTTCTATGATTCATTGAATAAATATAAAGATCCATTTCTTTAAACAAGTGTACCGAATTTCTTTCTTTGAGATATTCATTCTAAATAAATAGAAGAATATAAAATACTTTTTGTTTGCACAGGATATAAAAAATGATCGCAATTTTTAATGCATGTTTAAAACAACAAATAAAATCAACCGAGTGTTATGATTTAATAACTGTAACATTTATTTACCCAAGGGAAATGATTTAGGGGAAAATTTTTCTCTGTTAAAAGGATTACTGAATGTTTTCAGATGCATTAAATATTGTTGATTTAGTCTTAAACAATAATCTTTTTTCATTTTTACTCGATTTGTTTTCTATATATTTAGACATAAACAGGTTATGAGATGTACTTAAATATAAAAAAAAAACTTATGGGTATGATAATGTGTGAATTTATACTCATTTTTTTTATTAATTACTTGAATAAAAATACATACTCGTAAGCAATACAGTATGTCTTGAAATCTTGAAAAAATTCAGTTTTCTTATTTAAACGAAAGTACAGGGTGATCCAAAAGTCAGGACTAACTTTAAAAAGGAATAATTCGAAAACGAATATAGATACAAAAATTCGGTTTGCACCAAACGGATGAAAAAGATACCGGGTTTTGTGTGGCAACGAAAAAGAAATAGTTGTATTAGTGACGAAGAGATGGGGCTATAGTGCTTAATAGCATGATAAGAGGATTTACAAATGAAGAAACTTTTACATTTTACAAGTCAACTTAATTATAGTTAATTATTATTACATTAAATGTTCAATGTTCTGTTCATAATTCAGAAATACAGCTGTGAGACGAGTCACCACTGTTCACAGCATTTAGTAGCATTTCTTGCGTTATGGCAGACATATTGTGATGGATGGCATCTTTAGTGGTGCTAGTGATCATGGTCCTACATCACAAATCCGACAGCGCCATCTGTGGTTGGACAACGGAACTATTTTCGTTGTGTTGCCACAAAAAACCCGGCTTCTTTTCTATTCGTTTGGTGTAAAGCACATTTTTTTATCTTTAATAGTTTGCGAATTATTCATTTTTAAAATTTGTCTTGATTTTTGGTTCATCCGGTATTTATTTTAAATATTCATGAATACCTATAGATCAATTAGTTGTAACGTCAATACATACATACAAGGAACAAAGAATGTACATGACCATTTAATGCCTAGCATTCTGTTTTAATGACAGATAAAATTAGCTTTTAAAATTTATGTATTCTCTCTAATAGCCCATCTAGCAAAGATTTTTGGCAACTCCGTAATTTCTGAGCATGTGTTATTATTTATAACTTTTTGGTTGTTTCGTTTGGTTTGAAGTTTTATGGTCTAATCTTTCGCTACACGAGGGCTATAGAAACTAGAAGTTACTGCTTAAATTCATTTCGAAACATCCCTGTCAGCAGCATGATTCGATCCCACGAACTTTGGTACCAAAGAAGAGAACCTCACTTCTCATTAGGAGCAGCGTTTTATCATTTTTAAGTTTCGTTCATAATTTTAATTTGTCATGTATCCATTGACTAAATCCATGAGAAATATCTTTATCTATTATACAAATTACATTTTTATTACATTTTTTATATCTGATACCAAATAAATTTCTTATCCCGAAGTATACCTTTTATCATATATCGTATTTTCTTTTAAAATGGCATTTGATCACCAATAAAGTTGTGATATTTAATAATTTTTAAATTTCTTATTTTATTAAACTAGGTGATCATAATAATTTATATTTAAGATACTCATCTATAAATAGTAATGAAATATTATTCGGGATTTTTACGGTTAATATTAATTTTCATCACGTTTCAATCGGATTTGAGTGATTTCAGTTTAATACTTGTAAGTATGTACTTCTCTAGCATAATTCAGAAACTGTCAACAGCAGTATATTGAAATTGCAAATATATGACTAGGAAACAGGAAACACGCTTGTACCCTCAGCGAACCAATTCTAGGTTTTTGATTACATAAGACATTACTCGGATATTACTGGCATAAATATTCATTCATAATATTCCTCAATCGGTTTCAATTTTCAACCTGATACTTGAAAGTATGCACTTATCTAGGACATTTCAGAAACTGTGATCTGCAGTATATTGAAATTGCAAATATATGACTAGAAAACTGGAAACTAGCTTTTGCCGTCAGCCAACCAATACTAGGTGTTTGAGTACTCAGAAATTACTGGGCTATATATTCATTCTTACTATTCCTCAATCGGTTTCAATTTTCAACCTGATACTTTAAAGTATGCACTTATCTAGCACATTTCAGAAACTGTGAACTGCAGTATATTGAAATTGCAAATATATGACTAGAAAACTGGAAACTAGCTTTTGCCGTCAGCCAACCAATACTAGGTGTTTGAGTACTCGGAAATTACTGGGCTATATAATCATTCATACTATTCCTCAATCGGTTTCAATTTTTAAACTGATGCTTGAAAGTATGCACTTATCTAGCACATTTCTCAAACTGTTAGACCAGTATATTGAAATCGTAAATATATGATTAGGAAACATTAAACACTCTTAAACCCTCAGCTAACCAATGTTAGGTTTTTGACTACAGAAGCTATTACCAATTGCTGTGTTAAACCCTTCCCGGTTTTACCTGAGCTGAACTCGGGCAAGCGAAATGTACCATTCTGGCTCATCCCGAGTATAGTTCGGGCACTATGAAATTTTACACTGTGCAATCAGTCTTTCCCAAATTAACTCACATATGCTTTTAATGATTTCGAATGCTTTTGTATACTATTCTGGCTACTATAGTATTTGCTGCTCAAAGAGAGACAGCAGATAGAAGAAGGTAAGAGAGACATAAGGTTCTACTGTCGAGATTGCGATGTTGGACTCTGTGCTGTACAGTGTTTCCGATTGTATCATACACTATCAAATTTTGATTCATAACTTCATTATCATTTGTGTAAATGCAAAGGATATAAATAAAATTTAATTCAAGATAAAAGCTAGGTATTATAAGCTCTATATTTATAGTTTATGTTAATTGACTCCAAAGTCTAATGATTTCTGACAATCAGAAAGCCAACTATACAGGTGAATTACTCATTTATTTAAATTGATTTTTTTACATTAATTTTTAGGAAATTTTGTATGCGAATGATGCTGCTATGTTTAAAAAGCTATGTATGTATAAAAATAAGCATAAAAATTGACATTTTTTACCTATAATCAAGAAGTAAAATGAACCTGGAATTGGTTAATGTTGATTTCAAAAGTAGACGGTGGTCATGACGGTAATATTAATGGACTTATTGTAGCAGTTACACACCAACTTTAAATGTATGTAGTACCTATAAAATCTTAAAATCTTCATTAATACAAGATTCTTTCAATTTATAATAAAAGAAAATTTTTATGCATGAAAATAAGCATAAAAAACTGACATTTTTTGACCCATAATCCCGAAATAAAATGAACCTAGAAAGGGTTAAATATTAGTTTGTATTATTGCTCAATCGGTTTTAGTTTTCAGTCTGATTCTTGTAATTATGCACTTATCTAGCATATTTCAGAAGCTGCTATCAGTAGTATGTTGATATTGAGAATAACTAGGAAACAGTAAATGCACTTATACTATCAGACAAGTTGTGTTTTTTTCATTGAAACAGGTAAAAACTCCAAAGAGTAAAATAAAAGTACTAATATGAAGTTAAAATGAAACGTTGCTTACAGTAATAAACAAAACTTTATTTTCTGATTGGCATTAATTTTGAAATGAAAGCAAAATAAATTTAGAATAAAGTACTCGTGTATTTTAAAATATTTGTTTCGAACCAGAAATAATAAGATGAAATATAAGTTTAAAAAGACATATGTCCTATATTATCTACAAATCATTATGGCTTGATGAATGTGATTATCATTACAAATCATTATGGCTTGATGAAATAAGCACATTTAAACCAGGCAGGTTATAAAGTTTGTTATAATTTATTATCAATATGACTTAGACAGTCCTTAAAAGTCTGACTGTGAGAACGAAAGTGCTTTAGATGATTTTTGTCGAATCAGTTAATTTAAAATTAATATTTATAGTGTTAGCAATAAAATGTACTGTAAAATTCTTTTATTATTTAGAAAGTGCTTAAATTAAAAAGGCCAGTAAATTGTATTTCGAAGTGTTCGTTTAAAGAGGCATGAAAAAGTGTAACAATAGAACTCCTGTTTACTACAGGTAAAAGACTAAAATTAGGAGTATTCAAACGGTTACGAGGAACAGAAATTTTCTTGTGGAGAAACGACTTATTGTTACGAAGAAAGCCGAAGAAGACGAAATCAACCTGTTTTCAATGAAATCCAAATTATGAATGAGTTAGATTGAGACTATTCTTTCTCAAACAATGCTAAATTTCCTTAGATAGAAAAGTAGTTTATAAGTTTTGTCTTTTCTCCATTATTTTACATCTCACAGTTAGAAACAGTCATGTGTACGACAGAGAAGTATGTGTTTATAAGTGAAATGGTTTCATAGTGTTATGTCTGAAAATTTTGAGTTTTTGCATATTCTTTCAGTTTGCGTTTTAAGTCTCTGATTTCCTTTCATAGATGTGATGAAGCGATTTAGATCAGTAATATAATTGATTAATTAATACGAGAAGTAAAATGCTTGGGATCTATATCTGACCTCACATCTTTTATAAAAGAAAAGAGGTCTAATAAGAGTTAATTCAACGTCGTGTGCGGGATCCTCGAACGGGGTTCTGATCCCAGTCCCCGATTAAAATCACGTCTCCGTACATGGCACTAAATAAGAATGAACCTTTGTGGAGTTATTTAGGAGTCCCTAAGGGACAGTGCCCAATTTGAAAGGGCAAGGTTTTTCCATGTTTGAGGTTTCAAGGCGGGGTAACGGAGACCAATTAGATTTATACAACTCTCACAATTGGACGAAAAGAAGTAAGAAGGGACAGAGATGAAAATAATATAAAATTAGAAAGGTTTAGAGGGAGAGTGTGTTCTGCAGTCTAGTCGAGGAGAGAAGTTCGACTGTCAGAATCTTAAATAATCTACACATCGCAACCCAAATAATATTTAGTTTTTGTGACTAACAAAATAAATAACCACTATAAATTTGATCATAGGTAAATACCCTAAATTTAAATGAGAGCTACACGACACATAGATACCACAGCTAAATTAAAACTGCGAAAGCAGATGTCTGTTTTTAGTATTCTAATTTATAACAACTTAAGTTGCTTTTACACTTATTACTATATTATAGCACAAAAGTTTATAAACTTTTACAAAACTCCATTTCTTTTTTTATACCGTGGGGATGTGCACCGGGCCTCTGAGGCCAGATCGTAAAAATCATTCCATAAAAAATCATCCAATAGGAACTTCCTAGATCTTTAGTAGCTATCTTATAGGTTTTCTAGACCCTATGAACATACATTTCCGTAATTTTCGCTGCATATGTTTTTTATAAAGAGATACTTTTATTTATTCAGGCTTCATGAACACAGGGAACACTCATGCAATTTAGCAATTTTATTTAGTATTTGTTGTGGAGCAGAGATGATGTGAAAAATACTTCATTAATTAATTAAAATGGTGAAATATAAAGAAGAAATATAGAGAAATCATTTAAGTTTTTAAAATCATTTGTGTCATAATTTTGTACTTTAGGTGTTGTTCAAAATAATTTTTAAAAATTTGTATTTTAAATAATCCGAAATACATTTAAATTTTCAATAGAGTATTTTCGGTAATAACATTTTTCTGTTAATCGTCAAAAGCACTTTAGTTGGTATTTGACTGAGACAGGTTGCACTGGGCCTCGGACACCCGGCACGCGTTCTCGTGAAACTGCAGGTATCGCACTTCCTCGCTGGTTAAAATATCTATTGTTTGTTAAGAATAATTCTGGAATTTAACTGTTTATACTTCCTAGCACATTGTAAATAAATAATTATAAATGTAAAAAAAAATATTTAGAAAGAAATAGCTGTACAACAGAAAGTGCCACTTTGACGAGGATTAAAGCTAAGCATATCTACTAGTTGACAGTATTTAAGAGGTACTAATACAACATGAATACATTAATAAACGAAACCTACTTGTAATTTTGAAGAGAATGTGAAAACGATATTTTTGATGACGTATCATGCAATAAAATATATTATAGACACACAAGAAATACATGTGCCTTACACAAATATTTTTTAATTACAAAGTTAGATATGCTTAAAATTTTTGTAAATGATCAGCTTCGAGTATTAAATTTTAGAGTACAGAAGTTTATACAAAAAAGCTTTTTGATGTACTCTTTACATAGCATAACGTAAAATTTGAGAGCCATAGAAAGTATATTATGATTTATTTTAATACCATAGACTGATATTGCATGTTTTTATAAAAACTAGGTACTGTACTATAGATGAAAGTGCTTTTTAATTCAAAGAAAAATCTGTATGTTTTTAAAAGAGAACACTGGTGTGCTTTAAAATACAAAATACATGTATTTTTTGCACTCTACCAAATCACGTCAATGTTCTCATACGAGAAATTTTCAACTTTGTTTTTTACAAAATTTCCTATACTACATTCTTTCTATCTGCATCTAAATGAATTTTTAAAGAGTAAATATCATTCCTTGAATTTCAATCACAACACGAAGTTTAAAAGTTTAACATTCTAGAACGAGCTTTCAATAGAATTTACACACATGAACTCTAAACTTTTGAAAAATGAGAACTTATCAGCTTTTCCGCTGAAAATCTGGGTATAACTGTTGCCCTCTATCGGATTCCCGACCCAAACGTGGCCTTATTAGTCACCTCTGTATCGAGAAACTCATTATACAAGGAATTAATTCTTGAAAACGTGCATTTCGTGAAAGCGGTTTGTTAAACCGTAGTTCTCAAAAGAGTAATTAAAAATCGCGATGGGGAAATTAGCCAGGAGAAGGCAAAATTGCTCTGTCGCCAGGGATTAGCAGACGCCAAATTATATCCAATTCATTACATGTTGTGTCAGATCTGATAGAAATTTCATCCTCGCATTTGCAGAATGCGTAAGATGGTTTGATTATCCAGTGGGATCATAAGACTGAATTTTAAATAGAAGAGGAGAGTTTTGTCAAGGGGAAAGCCAAAGTTCTTGTGTGCAAATTCCCTCAGCTGTCACATGGTTTCTAAGTTATAATATGTCTGATACATTAGTCTGGTCGGTTTTATCCAGTAATCGGCACTAAGCAGTAATCATTAATTATATGAGAAGAAATATTTTATTACATATATAAATATATTCAAAAGACGCATAAGTATGTGCTTGTTTACATGTAATCCCTTACATAATACTAGCCTAAGTTATCTGTCCGTCTGTCTTCGAATTTATGAAGCAGTTGGACTTGGAATGGATAGGGACATCCATATTGAAACCTTAATTACTTAGGGTTAACAAAATTCATTGCAACTCCTTAAAACGTTCAAAATCTAACCCTTCCCCCTTCACGTGCGTTTATCACCATTATTTCAAGTTCTGTTTCCCCCGGTTAACTGCAGTCGATTAAATTTATAAATTTATCTCATAATAAATATGTAAAAATAACATTTTTTTTTCTAGCATTGTGACGTCATTCCTTTAAAAATCTAATTTAATCCCTTCTTATTTTAAATTATTTAAATATCGTCTGAATTGTTTTCATACGTTTTATCACTGAACTTAGATATTACGTAAATAATTTTCTTTTATATTTGGCTTAAATAGTTGATTAGGTACACATGTGATAGTTTTAAATTTAATCATCGATTATTTTTTGTTGTAATGAAAATTTTATCACCGGTATTAACAAAAAATTCTTTTCAGAGAAGTCTAGGAGTCTATTTTACGAACTAATACATATCCAGCTTTTAAGTTATATAGCTTTGAAAATTATAAGGTTTGTTCATTTGTGTGTTTTTTTTTATACATAACCACACGGTTTGACTAAATGAATTCAATATAAATCTAAAATGCATTCACAGTATCGGGAGACTTTAGAGGAGTATGAAGATAAAAAAATTATTGAAAGGGTACCAGATAATTCTCAGTTGAAAAACAAACCATTTTTTCAACTGCCTCATAGCCCTTTGAAGGGCGGTATATAAAATAATTTTAATTTAGGTAAAATTCTGAATATGTTTTATCATATTAACCCTAAAAACATAAAATTGAGGCTTAAAAAAATTTTAGAGTGATATCCTGATTTTTGAGAGCCGGTATATATTTTATACCGGTGCCCCTGTAGGACATTCTTTCCATGTAGAATTCAATTTTTAAAAATTTTTTTAAAAATCTATTTTTTTATTTTTTCATTTGTGTTTATAAAAATAGGTTCTTACATGTGATTACTGAGGTTTAAAATGAAAATTTTCTAAAATTTTTGAAAAAATTTAAAATTTTAAAATTTAAATTTAAATTTTTTGGCACTTTGTCAATGTTTTCTTTGTTTAACATATTTACATAAAATATGTGAAAAAATACTGAAAATTGTTTAATATTAATGTTATTATTCTACTTAAAATTTTTAACACATATATAAATACATTTAAGATACATAAAGTATGAGCTTTTATTCCGTTTTTTCGATCATTGAGCCCTATGCAAACATCTTTCCTTGCCACAAACAGATGTTGTAATATGCTGTATTTTGTTAATCTGTTAATACAAAAATTAACAATAAACTGGTATAGTTGTAAAATGAAATGAAATGTATAATAATAATAATAATAATAATAATAGTAATAAACATTGCATGAGTACTTCCAATAATTTTCATAAATTAATGAGCAAATTATTCAAAACTTTTAGCAACATGAGTATAGTTAAATATTTCATGTTAATAATATTAATTTAATAATAATAATTGTAATAATTATAGTAATAATTATAATAATGATAATAATAAACAGTGCTTGTTTGAGAAATTTTATGCATTTCGCCCACGTAATTTCCGAGGCATGAGAAGGGCCTGGCACTTGA
>CM063501.1:156774180-156829180 GCA_032207245.1 Pardosa pseudoannulata
CGACTATTGCAAAGGTAAGTGGTTTAATGCTAAAAGAAAATTACCCTAATCAAAGGGGAGTTGCAAAATTATTAAAATGATTGGTGTTCTCTGTACACAAAATGATAAACAAAATATAATTGATTTAGATTTTAAGAAAGCGAAACAATGCAATGTGCATCGTCTTTCTCAAAAGATATCGCTAAAAGCAGGAAACTCTGCAGAATTCCGTATGAGAAACATTTATCCAAAGAAAAATGGAAAACAATTGTCAGAATAAATGAATCGTGGGTGTATTTAAATAATTGCATCAAAACAGAGCCAATTATTATTAAAAAAGGGAAGAAAAATATTAAGTACATGGTTCAAAGAATCGAAAAAAGTTTTTCTAAGTCGTTCGTGATTGGTGATGGTTTTTCATATCAGGATAAGTTCAAAATAAAGAGAGATTAAAAAAATGTCAAGACGAACTCCAAATACTATCAGAAACATATTTTATTGCCAATTTTTCTGAATTAAATACCGCCGTTTTACCCACAGTGCCATCAATTTGTGGAACTCCACAAGACAAAGCTAGCAGTCCCACATCAAAATCCATTGTAAATTTCCTAAAAGAAATGGAACGAAAAACCGGTATCAAGACTATACCCTCCACTGATATCCCTACTAAATCTCCCAATGTATCATCTATGGATATTTGTGCTTTCGGACTATTAAAATCTGCATTATCCAAGTGTCGTCCCACAACCCTTACAGGACTTTGGAAAGCTGTTCAGGAGGAATGGAATAGAATACCTTTTCTGACACTTCAAAAGGCATTATTATCCTGGAAATTACGGTGTCGTAAGATAGTTCAGAATGCGGGCTATAAAGTAGAACATTTCAAACAAGAATTTTATGTAATTTAGTTTTGTGACTACAATATACACCGTCTAAAAATGTGTGACCATCCTCTGCATACTATTTCAATACTAAAATATCAACAAAACTACCTTTTAAACATCGCTGTGAAAATTAAATCATTGTTTGTCTACGTTAGCGATCTACACCTTAGATATACATATGGTTAAATACAATAGTTTTATCTAGCTAAAATAGCCTCTATCTCAGTATGTATTATTATAGTCTGCTAGAAAACATTCAACAGAAAATCTGTGAATTTCACAATGTAATTGAGTAAAATTTCTTAAATGTGTAAAAAGCCGTATGAATGACTTAAATTCACTTTACAGTATACAACAATAATTATTTTAGCTTTCAAATTACATTCACATAAAGATATCGATATGTAATATATTTAAAAATTAATTGCAGATTTATATTTCAGTTGCAGTTATTGACAGATAACATGTTTTACATGGGATTAATAAAATAGTCTTTATACTTTGCGTAAATTGTACTATAACTTTTTATTAATCAATTGAGAGTCAACGAATTATAAATACAAATATCAATCTCCATTAAACATGCCGAAAATTAACTATAACTGTAAAAACAGTATTAAGAAGTATTAGCAAATTTGTAGAAATTAGATTAAAATAATACATAATTCTTGTGATAAAACCTGATAATCAACATAGTTACGGAGAAGGGCTACTTTCTAAATCTCATCGCGTATTTTTGTGGCAAATATAATTGAAATTCTTAACATATTCTTCCCACTCTGACTCATTTGTTTTATAACTTTCATAATTTTATACCTCATTTTAATGCACAGTGAATAAATACTCAGCTATAAATATCGATCTCTATCAAACCCCACTAAATTACCTTCTATAAAGTATAGGAGACAAAGAAGTTAATATAACATTATTAAAAAAAGTCCATGGTAATAAAATCTCTAAAAATAAAGGTATTCCCTTATTTTGTTGTTTCACGTAAGTTATTAATTTTGTAATTTTCCGCTATCGTTTTGTAATAAAGTTCTTCCATCTGAAAAATTACTAATACGAGTTAATACGTATCTCTATTTTTCATTATTATCCTTACCATTCTTTGAACGTGCATTCTTTAATGTGCTCTTAAAGGTTCTGACTCAGTTCTAAAATTGAGATTTCATTACTGTTACTTGGAAACAACTTATAAGAAAAATGGGCAGAGGATAAAAAAAAAATAGTGAGACATATAATGAGAGGAATGAATTTTTTTATCATGTAAAAAAATTCTCTCCAGGAAATGATTTTTTCTCGCTTAGTGACATTTTTATCTTAGATCTTTAACGGCCTTTTACTGAGGAGTTGTCGCTTTTGATATGGTAATTTTTTTTCCTTTTTTAAAAGAAGAACATATTCTGTGAAAGTCAGATTTACATTTTAATGATATACATTTTTAGCATAGTATTTTCTGTTTTTTTTTCTTTAATTTTTTTTCGATCACCCTCTTGAAAAATATAAAAAAAATTAAATAAAATACCTCAGTGTGTACTTTTTACTTTAGTAATTTAAAAGGTATGTATTTCCTTGTTCATTTCAGGTAGGAGGTTGGAAACTGGGTACAAAACTTTACTTCTTTTTCAATATTTTTCAATAATGAAAAATGAATGATTTCTAACATTACCGAAAAAGTAGGCTTAACGGTACAATTTATAATACTTAATAAACAATTATTTTTATTCTTTTGACATAGGTATTGAAAACCTAAAAAAGAAGTTTTAAAGACAGCTTGTTTAACATTTAACATAAACATACTTCTTAAAATTTATAAAATGTATGCAGACTGTTGTAAGGACATTTTAAAATAGATTTTCACATGGTAATCATTTATTCGTTTATGCACCAATCTGGGCTCATATGGCCGTGAGGGTGTTCAGGCTTACCCTGCCGGTGATGGGTAGCTCGCATGTGTTGGGTCACCCCACTCAGCCGACCTCCAAAGTACCTGAGGCATGACAGGCACCACTAGCAAGCGAACGAAACAGAGAAGCGTCTAGGGAAGAATTTGGAAAACTACTGGATAATCTTGGGGACCTCTTGATGACAGCTGGAACTAGTAGGGGTGGCGCGGGGGTACAAATTATAATATTTAGTAAGCAATTATTTTTATTCTTTTGACATAGATATTGAAAACCTAAAAAAGAAGTTTAAAGACAGCTTGTTTAACATTTAGCTTAAACATACTTCTTAACCAGTAGGGGAACTAGTAGGGGTGGCGCGAAACACGTAAATCGAGTGGAAAGCTACAGGTTTAACTAACAGAATTAGCTCGTTAAACTTTAGGACGGACTCGTGTTGGCCGAAGGAGAACACAGGACTCTTCGAAAGGCGACAGTCGTAAACCTGTGACTTCGAACCATTGCTCATAAGTCATTACGAAAAGGCTTTGGTCGCTTACTGTGGAACCACCGTGAAGAGACTTGGTAGGAAATATCCACCGAAACCGCTCGCCATTTCGAGGGGTTAATAAATACCTGAGATATGTTGGTTAAGTAATGACTATAATAAAAAATGGGGAGTGCTGAAGGCAGCATAAAAAATAAGTCGATCTGTAGTCCCCTCAGAGAATGAGGTTCCTCAAGCAGGGCTGCAGAGGTTTACCCAGGGGTCATAACTTCTCGCTTGTGCTGACTACGTTGCCGAGTCTATACTCATTGCAGACTTAACCCTACCATGTCCTTTCCCAACTTTCATTCGTGTCCGCCCTAGTGGGTGGCCTACTATCTGGCTCTAGGTTTGAGGAATACTACAGGCCGATAGGTTCGACTTCCTAGGAGTCCGAGGGAGAATTTTGAATAGCTCATACAACGCGGAAAAGAGTTTAGGAGTGACTATGAAGTGCAGGCAGCAGACAAACCTGAAATGGAATGATTAACTTAACACATGGTAAACAATTTAGTTGAATTCGACATCTGCGTATCTCTAATTTTCGCTTATTAAACACGTTCTCAGACAAGTAATAAAACATTGCAAGGAATAAAATTGCTTGAAATGAAGAGAAAATACTGTATCATATTTTTCAAATTGCAAAGCCCTATTTGAGCAATTTAGATAATTTAAATAAATAAAATGATAATTTATTTATTTGTTAGAAATTTTATTTAGCTAGTTATATTAAAATTTCGTTCCACTAGTAAGATATATACAAATTAGATTAAAATTGCCTTAATCGATACATACGGCAATCAAAAGTCAGTGTAAAGCATCACATAGAAATCAACATGTGAAAGATCATCCTTTGCTATAATATCAGAGAGGAACGTAATAATATTTCCACCGGTACTGCCAGAATATTTGATTTAGACGGGTACATCTCAATCCGAGGTAGCTGAGGTAACGATCTCGTAAGTGAGAGATTGGGTTCGGAACTCGAACCCGCGTAAGTTCCACCGTGTACGTTAAAGGTGCCTTGGGCACGTAAACCCCATTTCTGTTGACAATTTCCCCCAAGTTCTCAATCAATACATCTGGGGTGACGGGCAAATTGTATGGGTCATCTGCTCCGTCCTTGCTTCAAAATTATGAGGACCCATTTAAGCAAAGTTGTTCTTTCACCTTAAAGGTGCTCATTAAAACGAAAAGCACACATCTTTGCCATAATAAGAGTATCATATATCTCAATCATGTTTGCTCTCTACAAGTGGTATCAGAAAATACAACTTGAACATCTCTGCTGAAAAGAAAATATTTGTAATTTATAAAATAAGTGTTTGATTCAAAATATGAACACTATTTTATAAAAGAAGAAATAGCTATATCCATTTTCGAATTATCCGTCCCTTTCAAGCATTACTTTGTGACATTTAGATATTTTACCCAGATCTAATGAGCGAAACATTGGTTAAAGGAAATGTATCACTTACACGGATTTGTAAATTTATATTAGATATTCGATCTAGATTGAACTGCTCGCTAATCCCTTTCCTAATTGCATATGTATGTTGAAATAGGAGATGATGTCAGCGCTATGTGTGTAGTATTTGCATATTGTAGCAAATTGATTTTGAAAAAGAAAAAAGTGTTAAAATGTTATTTCTGTATATATATAGGGTAACACATGAATACAATGCATAGAAAATAACTTTAAAATTTAAAACTAAAGAGTTAGAAATTTTCCGTATAATCCAATAATTCTATTAAAATAATTAGTGTTATAATATATTTCAATGGCAGTTGAAACAAATGTTATAATAAAACATTTGTTTCATTATAACATTTCTTTTATAAAGTAAACCGCCAATTTCTGTTCAGTTAAATAAATTATCTTAAAAATACTACATTCATGGATACGACTTCATTTCTGGTGCAAATAGTTATGCTGGTCATCTAATGGTAAAAAAACTGTTTTGAAAACTATGGCATGTTCCTACCATAATGTTAGTTAATGTAAAGACTTATTAGTGTATTTATCAGTATGCTGTATTTTCGTATTTCAAGGAATAAAGTCAACTATATCCCTTTACCAGAGGACGTTGAACTAGAGGAAGTAGAGAGAACTTAGACGAATTGGCTGATTAGGGGAATTCTCCATTTCAGGTAGTCAGTGATGCTTCTGCTGTGCACTATTTGGATCTTGCCCTAGTCGAAGCATTTTCTTACACATCACTTTTCAGCCATTTAATTATAACACTATCATTGCACTTTAATTGTCCAGTTCGTAGTTCAGTTATTAGCTAATATAAGGTTCACCAAAACTTAGAATATCCTGGAACACGAAGAGGGATTGTATACTGTCTACCAATGAGTATTTGGACACCTATGCAAATGACGATATCTGCGGTCCTGAGGTACGTCATGGCTTCCGCCGGCATACATCGTGTAGGAAAAGAGCATCGGCATTAGTCGCATGCAAGATGCCTCGCAGTCCGGAGCTCTCTCATTTCGAGAAAAGTATAATCCGATAATTATACTTCACTTTTCACTTCGGGTATCAAAAATGTGGCCGATCCTAAAGGAACATATCTAGCGATCTGAAGTACCCAAAATCGATAGTGGCCTCTGTGATTAAGAAGTGGAAGGTGATCGGTGATTGTCGGAATGGACCCCGAGTTGGCAGACCAAAGAAACTGGAAGATAGAGACGGACGAGTGCTGTCCAGAGAAATTCGGAAGAACCGCACCCAACCGATGGACTTCAAACGCGAGGAGTTTCAACAGATATCCGGGAGTATTTGTTCAATGAATACCACCCGTAAGGAAGCACGTCTGATTGATTATTTGGAACGACGAATCAAGGTTCACCCTTTAATGTTCGGATGGCAGGGTCTAGGTATAGCGTCTGCTTGGAGAACGTCTTCTGCCAGAATGCATTGTGCAAACCGTTAAGTTCGGCGGAAGGTGGAATTATGGTCTGGGGGCGTTTCTCCTGGTATGGAATGGGACCCTTGATCCCCATTCATTATAAGCTCAACGCCGATGCCTACTTCACTATTTTGGATGACAATGTGCTTCCTACGTTGTGGCAGTTTTACCGGTTGGACCCATGTTACTTTCAGTGCGATAATGCCAGTTGTCATGTTTCGAGGTTGACCAAGGCTTGGTATGTGCCACTGGAGTTCATCGAATGGACTGGCCTGCCCAGACCTGAACCCTATCGAGAACCTCTGGGACAAGTTGAATTGCCGAACTAAGGGGTGCACTATCCATCCAAAATCGGTGAAGGAACTTGTATGTCTACTCCAAGCCGAGTGGAATAAAATACCACTAGCTGTAATACAAAGACTTGTGAAAAGCATGCCCAGGAAGGTTCACGCTGTAATTGCCTCTCGTGGAGTCTCTACGAACAATTGATTTTGAATAAAGTTAGTTTTTCTTTTCTATCACAGGTGTCCAAATACTTATTGGTAGACAATGTAGTATCTTCTATCGTCTAGTTTTACTTTCCATTAACTAACTTTCCTACCAAACTGCTTGAATAATGATGGATAAAACTTCAGAAATTTTAATTAAAATAGAAAGAAAAAGAGATGTGTTATCGAAATCTTCAGTGGAGTTGATAAGTACCTATCGTTTAATATTAATGCTTTGTGATGATATACAAAGCAAATATTCTTTCTACAGAGAAACCCATTACTAAATACATTTATTAATTTAACCCCTTAATGCACAGGGTTTTTTTAATGGTCAGCCAAAAAAAAAATCAGTTTTTTCATGTAAAAAACACAATTTATAACGTTGAATTTATAAAAACATATGTTGTATATTTGAATATATGAGTGTTATAGCTTACAATACCATGTAAATGATAAATATCAATAAAGCGATTTTTGTTTTTTGCATTCACATTGTTATTTTCAATTCTCGATTGCATTCGAGTGTGAAAAATTATAGCAACATAAAGTACAACGCAGCTCGACTTATCTCTAGCCTGCACAGTTTGTCTAGTTTAGCGCGCTCCAGTTAACTCGAGCGTGCACGTTAAGGGGTTAATAACTGGTATGAGTGGTTTAGATAGTGAGACTTAAATTTAAATTGACTGCAATACAATTTATATTAAACTTTTATGTCGTATGAGTGCATTTAAATGGACACGAAAAGAGATAACGTTAAACATATAATAAATGAATGAATGAGCCATATTAACGCATTTCTAAATACTATTTAGGAATAATATAATAATAATATTTAGGAATTACCCTCAGGGAAAAAATAGAAGGGAGTGATTTTTAACCATACGTACTATATTAAAAGCAATGAAACAGACAATAAATTAATACCATAAGCTGGGGAGTTCCAAAGGTTAAACATAGATTAATAGACTGTGGAATGCCATTTTTGGATGTATTTTTGCTCTGACTATGACTTACTAGTGGATGCATCATTTAAGCACGTTTTTTTTACCTGGAAACTGCTTGTTGTAAAAACTATTAACAAATCTTGTTCATAATGTATTGGCACAATATTTGTACTTGAATGGTTAGTTTGTGTACATCAAGTTTATGTGTAAAATATATGGTTTATGCAGAAAAACATAGAGACACTCTTAGTAAATTCGTCCGTAATATGAAATCGCAAACAAACGAAAGTGTTCCCGTTCATGAGAAGCAGGATCTGAAGCTTATAAGGTATAATGAAATTAAATATATTTCATATTTAGTTTATTTAAAAAAATTCCAGTATAATATCCGTTTCAAATTTTGCTACAATTTTTAATACAAATTTTTTTATCGCTAATTTACTTGCGTTAGTCTCTGATATTATAATTTCTAGTTTTATTATATTCGATATGGAAACACATTTTTAATGCCGATTGTAGAACTTTTCCAAAATGAATTAAGTGATTATGTAACAAAGCTATTTGCTAAAACGTTAGATGAAGGCTTACAAAATCCTACGTAGTTAAACTGATAGGCTCAAGTATGATTAAAAAACATTTATCCAAATGAAATTTACCGAATGATAGACGAATGGTAGAGTGTTACTCTTCCTGCTGTGGTGTAGTACATTGCTGTTGTTATTTCAAAGCATTTTATAACCCAAGTTTACTTTATATCGTCTTTAATTATTGTAAAATGTCACTGATCTATATTACAA
The DNA here is from genome assembly GCA_032207245.1 of Pardosa pseudoannulata. Classification (NCBI taxonomy): domain Eukaryota; kingdom Metazoa; phylum Arthropoda; class Arachnida; order Araneae; family Lycosidae; genus Pardosa; species Pardosa pseudoannulata. Next base: position 156,782,624 of record CM063501.1, read on the forward strand.
CGTTCAAATATTGAACAATAGACAAGGAAATATGCTAAAAAAATATTTTTAAAAAATTAAAAATTAAAAGAAGCACTCCACGTGGTACTCCTGAAAAAAATGCCAATTTTCAAGAGAGCGCTGCATTCTTTTCCTTCCTTCTTTCTACTCAGGCAACCCTATACTTTTTCCATTATCCTGTGCTGATGCGTTCGTTGTTCCATTGTCCTTTGCACAATGCGTCCTTTCCCGGCTCTGCCCAGAAGGACCGGGACTCCAAGGATGGCCCTGAATTGCCTCCGTGAGACCAATCACAACTCTCCAAAACTTGGTGAAGTTTAAGTGCAATCGTTTTCACTGGTCACACCCCACGCTTCCTGGAGTCACGAAAAAAACTTGGGCATTCAATCCACAACGTGTGAGTGCGGCGAGCAAATCAGTTTCGCAAACCTTATGTCAAACATAGCTGCACTCTCACACTTCCCATCAGAGTTCAAGGGATGGAATCCTACTTCTGGCATGGGTGTTTGTAACAATTGAGATTTGGCATTAAGGAAGAGGTCCCGATCTCTTCAGCCATCTTGAAGGAAACAGTTGTCCGAAGCTCTCCAAAACCAAACAAACCTAGTGAAATGAGAATTAAAATCAGCATCACAATCAAAATCAGCAAAATTTATTTCAGATGTATACTAGAATCCGAATACTTAGTATAACCTCATATAAAAACAATTATTAAAAACTAATACTGTGCAGGAGTTGCTTACTCTATTTTATAACTGATTTGCGCTCTAAATATTTTGTACCATAACTTTACTTGTACAAATTACCCATATATTCTTATTTGAATAACATACTGAAAATTCCCATATTTATGTAACAAAATATTTCAGTAAAATGTTAGACAAATACTATGGATCTTTTTCAATACATGCCACACGCTATTAGACTGTTATATAATCAGAGTGTTACATAATATATTTTAGAGATTAATTATATACACCATTAACGGATATTTTCGTGAAACATATGAAAATTTTGAAGAGCTGTTTTGGAGACAAACTTTAAAATAATGAGAAGCAAATATCCTTTGAGTCATACCCTCTGCTAATTAGGTAATCACTGGGTGGTCGGTCATGCCAAATTGTGAGCTGGAGTACCTGGAATACATGTCTGTTTTTTTATTTAGCTGTGAGAAAGTTCATAATATTTTAATTAATATGAATTTTCGATACTATTCTCTAATTATTCGAAACAAAAATCATCCTTTTGTGCATGTGTAGCTATTAAAAATATTAGTTTGATTAAAAATGTGATAATTAAAATACTCTATCAGTAATAATATATATACTTTAACTATTTCCTTATGCTTCATGAAACATTATTTCATCATTTAAGAGTAACACTGATGAAAAAATAACAACACCAACAAATAGTTTATTGCATAATAAGAAATTTTACCTCACTACTTATTTCAAGTTAACATTTTTAATTGAATAAATGTTTATGTTTAAAGGTTAATAAAAGTATAAGAAGAGCCATAAGAAATTTGAAATCCTGATACATTAATAACAAGTGTAACAACAGATTTTTTGATGCAAACATGTAAACGTGCATACCCTCTATCTTATTAGCCGAACGATGGCCGAATGTTTAGGGTGCTGGCCTTCGGAGCCGGAGTTTGTGGGTTCGAATCCCTGCTATGGCATGGATGTTCGTAGCCGTTCGGAATCGGCTTTAAGAAGTAGGTCTCGGTCTCATTACCCCTCGTGTTGCGAAAAGTAGACCGAAGCACTCCAAAACAAAAAAAACTCTCTTTTATTAGCGCTGAATGTCAGTTTGTGCGGGTTCTATACGAGTTGCATTTTCTCGGTTAAAGCATTCACCCATTAGTGAAAGTTTTTTCTTTTTTTATTATATAACGCTAACTTATTATTAATATAAATGGACTTCTTACTGATCTTCTATGTATTACATATATTTCTAGGTAGAAGTCATATTATATTATAGTTGTATATTTTTCATATGTTTATTTCGGTGTATTATTGTTTTCTAATTAAAATATCGGCCTTTTCAACATTATCCGTGTTTTTACGTTTACTTATTTAATTCCTATTTCTAATAACATCCGAATTCAAAAGCCGTTTAGCTAAAAATCAGCTGAAATGTAGGAAAATCCACTGTATGCACTAAGTTAAAAACAATATTTTTAAAAAACACCATAAAAACATTTCTTTCTCTCTGTAACCGGGAAACTTTTACAAGCGTTACACTGGCATTTACGGGAGAGATACGGTTCTAAAATGAGACGTCACTCTGTATTTGTATAGATGGTGAGAAGTAATTTTAAATTCTTATCGCAATGCAATTTCGATTAAACTTTTATGTCTTATGTGTGCGTTTAAATGAACATGAAAAAAATATAGCGTTAAACATATAATAAATGAATGAATGTGCCGTATTAACACATTTCTAAATATCCCATAATAATATTTAGGACTTATTCTAAGAGGAAAAAAATAATACAAGGGAGTGGTTTTGAACTATATGTATTATATTAAAAGCAATGACTTCAGGCAATAAATTAATAACCACAGGCTGGGGAATTCCAGGAATTACACAGATATTAATAGGCTGTGAAATGTCATTTTTGAATGTATCTTTGCTCTTAGTATGACTTACGAGTGGATGTATCATTTAAGCACGCTTTTTACCGGGAAACTGGTTGTTGTAAAAACTATTAACAAATCTAGTTCACAATGTAATGAGGGATTGACACAATATTTGTATGGTTAGTTTGTATGCATCAAGTTTACCGTTAAAATACTTGCTTTAAAAAAAATCCTAAATTCGTCAATGATATGAACTTGAAAACAAGCGAAAGAGTTTATGATATAATGCAATTAAATATATTTTAGATTTTGCTTATTTCAAAGAATTCCAGTATAATATCCGTTTCAAATTTCACTACATTTTTAATACAAAATTTTTTATCGGTAATTTGCTTGCGTTAGTCTCTGATATAATTTCTAGTTTTATTACATTCGATATGAAAACACGTTTTTAATGTCGTTTGTAGAACTTTTCCAAAACGAAGTTTTAAGTGATTATGTAACATGCCGTTTGCTAAAATGTTAGATCAATGGTTACAAAATCCTACCCTGCTAAACTGATAGGCTCAAGTATGATTAAAACTTTTATCCAAATGAAATTTATTGATTGATGGACGAAAACATTTTAAAACATCTCATGAAATGTAAGAAAATCCACTGTTTGAACTAAGTTTAAAACAATATATTTAGAAAACTTCATAAAAAAATTCCTTCTTTCTGTTACCAGGAACCATTTACAAGTACTACACATTCATATGCGCGAGAGAAACGGTTCTAGGATTAGTCGTCAATCTGTATGTGTATAAAAAGCTTTCATTGTACCGCAGTATGGGTACTGTTTATGTAAATGCCTTTTTCATTTTCGTTTTCTTAATGTGTTTGCAGCTTTTTTGAATGCATTAATATATACAGTATTTCAGTGATTCTGTATGTAATATTTTGAAATGTTTTTGTACTGTAGAGAATTAGTATGAGCCTGAAACTAGACCAGGGAACATTAAAAATATCTCAAACCTTTGTTTTAAGGTAAATGGTTCTCGTCGATGCAGCTAATGTAGGTATCGATAATTTTCCATTATAATGGAATTTGTTGTCATATACAGGGCCAATTGCCACTTTTTAATAATGCTAAATACAAAATTTGAACATCTTAAGGATAAATTTTATTTTAGATATGCCCTTAATTTGCCCCTTAATTTTAACCCTTAATTTGGCTAAGTCTGGCCGCTACACTGGACATGTATATTTAAAACTACTATATAACATAATAATCAGTGTTCGCCACAGCGGACATTAATTATCTCAAAAATGGAAAATGATGTATGATTTTTGTTTATTTTACAGAGATCATAATGTCTATACAGACATGGGAAAATAACAGAAATTAAAAAATATTTGAAAAAACATCTTGTCAAATTAAGGGTTAATATAGCTTACACTCAATTTTTGTGTTATATGTAGTGCAGATTACGATCGAAACTGATCGGTTTCTAATTAGATATTATAACAGCCCTAAGTACAAAATTTCAATGTTTTATGTCTAATAGATTTTAAGTTATCTAAGAAAAAATAAAATTTCCACGTAATGTATATTCTTGCACGTTACATTGGTATTATTCTTTATATAGAAATCAGATTGTTTTCTATAGTTTGCTTTTGAGTTGAGACTTTATTATTTTAGTGTTAAATACAAGATTTTGGATCTTCTAAGACTAATAGATTTTTAGGTATATCCCACAACATTAGTATACGCTATATTAAATTTTATACATTATACATAGTTCAGATTGTTATGAAATGAGAGGGAGGTTAACTAGATTTTCCAATAGGCATATATACCCTTAATTAAAAGATTTCGATGTTCTACATTTAAAAAATTTTTCCCCACATCCTTAATTCACATTATGTTGAAATTTTATAATATAAAATGTTTGAAATGTAATCAAAAGAGGAGAAACTCACTAAAATATTATAATAGTCCTAAAAACAAAATTCCTATGTTTTATGGCTAATAATGTTTGAGTAATGTTTTATATAAAATTTCAATATAACGTACATTATTGAATTTTATATTGTCAAATTTTCTAGATATAATACAAATTGTAATTATAAATGGAGCACAACAAGATATACATTAAATCTAAATACAATTTTCAACATTTTACAGCTAGTAGTTTTGAATTCTATCCACACAACGAAAATTTTCGACAATATGTATTATATTAACAAATCTGTTATAAAGGTTTCAAACTGTAATGAAAAAAAAAAGAGTAGCACTGCAATATGTTATAATAGTCTTAAATATTGTTACGGACTTCAAAGCTGGATTCGGGAATTGAAAGGACTTTAAGTAAGACAGCACGAAAACAATAATTTACTGGCAATCAGTCGGAAAATACAATGTCAAAAAGGCATCAAGATTAAGGTACTTCACACTCGTGCCAAGCTTACAAAATCATCGCGAAACAACTCGAGCAGAATGCCGTTGGTTCGCACTCCTCTTTCCGTTTAAAACAAAATGGAAGCACCAGTAAAACACAACACACCGTGCTTACTCTGTAAACCGAGAAATCTACTTAACGACTGTCCTCGTTTCACAGGATCACAGGATGGAGTTGGCACAGAACTGCCTGGGTCTAGCCTTCTAGTTCTGTAATTCTTGGGAGATTGGCAAAACAACATAAATGAAATGATTTGGCTCTAACATGTCAAAAAGTATAAATAAGATAATAAGGATGCTTGAATTTGTCAGGGAGGGCGAATAGTAGTACAATAACAACAAGTAAGAAGTAATTTTAAAAAAATTCATAAGGAATTTGATTTACACAAATTAGGTACAATAGCAGTAAATGTAGTAGGAGAGCAGAGAAGTTATATATATATATATATATATATATATATATATATATATATATATATATATATATATATTTTCCCATAAACGTTAACGAAGCATGAAGCATTTGTCTGAAATAGAGAAAGATTTGGAGCGATTCAGACGAGAAAATCTCAGCGAATCAAATTTGTGCTGAGGACCAATGGCAATCTTAGTAAGTGATCCACCAAAATGTAGCCACAAGAAGTGCTGCTTCAGAATTTGGACTAGGAAGTACGGTAAGGAGGGGGGGAAAGAACCATAGCAGTGGGGCAGGATTCAGGGAGAACCACTAGAATTTATGGAAGGGGAGAGTGACTAGCGAATAGAATTATCGTAGTCTTGGGCTAAGATGGCTATCGGTCTGTTACGAATATTAGTTGTCCTCGTTTGGGACTCTGCCTTACATAGGCCCGAAGAAACTGGTCGAACATTCCAGATTATACCAGAAACCGGAACCAGAACCGGAAGTTGTAAAGCATCGCCACATTCGGCAACATTTGGTGACACTTGGCGGTATTTGGCGATGATCTTGGCGACAAAAATAAGTTGCCAAAACTGTCGCCAACGAACCGGTATCCCACCAATTTGGTGACATATCTATAAAGTCCCAAGTTAAATTTAAGGTTCATTAACAAATTTGTAACAATATTAAGTTTAAACATATTAGAACAAAGTTTTACGTTATATCTAAACAGAATTAATATGCCTTATATTAAAATGTTTTTCTATAGTGCGCTCGAATTTCAATCAAAAGAGTATGAGCTTAACTACATCTTATCATAGACTTAAATTGAAAACTACGGCAATCTCCGGCTAATCATTTGTCAGTTAAGCATACGCAACTAACTCTTAAAGTGTTCAGCAATCAATGAGTCACTGTTAAAATAAATATTTTCTTTTAATTTGGGTCTCTGAAATTTATAATTACAATACTTCATGTTACTTTATACAGGAAAGTAAAAATAAAAGTATTACATTTTAATTAAATAAACTGTATTTTAAACGGTTGTCTTCTAAATATAACAACAAATTAAGACATTTCTTTCGTAATATTAGCATTAAATATAAAGTTTCAATATTATCCATTACAATTCTTTACACAAGCAAAATACATTTTAAATTAGCAACGGTTGTGTTTTATCAAATTAAAGCAGTCCGGTTTATAAAGATAAGAAATTATGTAAGTTTTCGAAGTTTATTTAATAATTAGAAACCTTTTGACAGTATCACTTTGTCCCTTTTAGGCATTTTACATAATCTTAACGAGCAAAACATTGCTGAAAGGAATTTTATCGCTTACAGTGATATGGAAATTTGTATTAGAAAGCCGAACTAGTGTATACTGCTAATGCCTTTCCTAAGTGCAAATGTGTGTAGAGAGAGGAGATACAATGTGTTACGGTTTCAGGCATGCAATGTTACGAGACAATAGCGTGAATATTTACTTCGCATAATACGTTAATTTTCTAAAAGTTTTATTTATGCAGAAATACATGTTAAAGCTTGTAAAAAATTACAAAAAAAATCATTAGACTAAGAGTTTATGATTTATTCGAAAAGTCAGATTTATTCACATTAAAAATTATCTGATGTATTATTTAAAATATTTCTATAAATATATTTACAAAATGTTTTGATGTTTATCAAAATCATTACAAAGAAAAGAATTAGAGTAACTAGTAGAAAATAGATCGTGTTTTATTGGCACGTCAAGAAACTACATAAAATAGATAAAATATACAAGCGTCATAATATATAGATTGGGTTGGTGTTAAAAATAAAGTTCAAAGTATTTTAGGAATAGATATTTTTCCATAATTCAGAGGATGCAAGCCAGACATCTAATGCCCGAGCATTATTAAAAACATTCCTCACAAAATCACATAACGCTCTACCAGCCGAGCTATCCTGAATCTCGAAAAAAATCCTCTCTAGAATTTAATTAATTTTAATGTTTTGAACCACCCTGAGTTCAAATATATCATTGTTGAAAGTATGTCAGAATATTCGTCTGTATTAGAATACGGTAATATGAGTACATTTTAACTTAGGAAGATCAGGTTTTGAATTCATACAGTAAAGCAAAATTATAGATTTTTATCACCTTTTTGTTTATTTCTGATATGATTATATCGCTTACAGTGATATGGAAATTTGTATTAGAAAGCCAAAATAGTGTATACTGCTAATGCCTTTAATAAGTGCAAATGTATGTAGAGAGAGGAGATACATTGTGTTACGGTTTCAGGCATGAAATGTTGCGAGACAATAGCTTGAATATTTACTTCTCAAAATACGTTATTTTTATTTAAGTTTTATTTATGTAGACATAGATGTTAAAGTTTGTAAAAATTTAAACAAAAATGTTATACAAAGAGATTATAAATTATTCGAAAAGCCAGGTTTACTCACATTAAAAATCCTCTTGTACATTATTTAAAGTATCTCTATAAATAGATTTACAAAATATTTTGATGTTTATTAAAATCATTAAAAGGAAAAGAATTAAAATAACTGGTAGGTAGATAATAGATCGTGTTTTATTGTTACGTCAGAAAACAACATTAAATAAATAAAATACACAAGCGCCATATCTATGGGGTAAGCTGGTGTTAAAAATAAAGTCCAAAGTTGTATTTTAGAAATCGATATTCAAGATATCATTTTTCCTTAACAGGCGAGGATGAGCGCCAGACCTCTAATGTCCGAGCTTTATAAAATCACTAGAATATGCCCCGTCATATGAAGGGATCAGTAAAATTTTTAATTTTACAGAATTGTAAAGTACTTTATGAGGCAGGTAAAAATATGATTTGTTCTTCAGCTGAGAATTATCTGGCTCATGACCAATAATTTGTTTATCTTCGTACTCCTCGAAAATCTTCCGATACTGTGAATGCAGCTTAGAATCAAGTTGAATTTATTTACGTTTTGGTTTGGAGCTCTACGGCCTACTGTTTTGCACACGAGGGCTAATGAGACCGGGACCTACTGCTTAAAGCCGATTCCGAAAGGCTACGTACATCCCTGCCATAGTGGAATTCGAACCCACGAACTCCGGTATCGACGATCAGCGCCCTAACCAATCGGCCAGCGTTCGGCTTGAATTCATTTAGACAGATAAATCAAAGTTTTCTTAGCTATTTCGAAATTATCAGTAAGTTCTTCCTGTTTTTTTCCACAGTAATGAATGGCAGTAAAGGAATGAAAATATCATTTCTACTGCACCTGGGGGTAGATAGAATTTGTTGTTAGTACCTGTGATAAAATTTTCATTGCAACAAAAATAATCGATGATAAAAATTTAAAATTATCACATTTGTGCGTAATCTATTATTTAAGCCATATATAAAAGAAAATTATTTTCAGTGATACAACGCATGAAAACAATGTAGACGATATTTATATAGTTTAAAATAAGAAATAATTAAAGGATATGGTTAAAGAATGACGTCATAATGCTGGAAAAAATGTTATTTTTACCTATTTATTATGTGACAAATTGATAAATTTAATCACTGCTTTTATCCTGGGAAAATATGGCTTGCAATAATGGCATTAAATGCTAGAAAAGTGGGGAAGGGTGGATTTTGAAGGTTGCTAACCCTAACTCATTAAGAATCCAATATTCATGCCTTTATCCATTCCAGGTACAACCACTTCATAAATTCGAGGACAGACGGACAGATAACTTTGGCTATTGTTTTATAGGGGATTCCTCACAAAATCACTTAATGTTCTACCAGTCGAGCTATCCGGAATCTCCAAAATCGTGTTCTCTAGAATTTGATTAATATTAATGTTTTGATCTACCCTGAGTCCAAATACATCTTTGTTGGAATAATGTCCAATTGGCCGTCTGTATTAAAATACCATAATGTAAGTACATTTTATCTTAGAAAAGTCAGGATTTGAGTGCATGCAGTAGAGCAAAATTATAGATTTCTATCCCCTTTCGTTTATTTCTGGTTAATAATTTCCTGCTTCTGGTTACTTTATATTAAAATATGGTTGTATGTATGCATGTATGTCTATCGTTCCTTATATTGTTCAACATAGTAAGTCGCCAAAAGAACGAAACACTAGAAAATGATCAGAAGAAGGCATCTTAACAATTTATATTCCTAAATTACAATTATGCAAAATATATCAATTAAAAATCGAGAAAATCCGTTCAATTGACTTGAAGTCTTTATCCATGGTTGAGTTGATGTCTAAAATTGTTGACATTATCTTAAATGACGATTGTTAATTCAGCCAAGTCTTTGTTGAAAATTTCATATATTTCTGTACATCTATCATCATCATTCTGTACATCAGTTATAGAGAATTAATTGTATTGTATGCGTGAATCACTCTCTATGATCGTAGAATATTTAAACTTTAAAATGTCTTTCTCAAATTTCATATGCAAGTATCATGAACAAAACTAAAAGGTTTAAACGCATTATACTTCACAATTTATTATAGTTTAAATAGTTCAACTGTTGTCATTTTGTTTTAAACTATATATTTTTATATTAGAAAGAATGATTCTTCCTGCTTATTAATTTCACCGTGTTAATAATGATGATTCCTTTAATAAGTGTTTTAAAAATAATTTTCTTATGCATTTTAGATTGATTATATTATAACAAAGAATATTTAGCCCAATAATATTTTTCATACTATTTGAACATCAAACGAAATCGACTAAGGCAAATCATCAGGCAAATTCTACACGCTCCGAAACATGTAAATTGATTTCAAATTGACATACTTGCGTTCCAATCAGTAAATTATGAGATACGTTGGGAAGCGTAGTCATATTAAATTGTGATACTCTGGAAACGAGAGGACTAATAATATCGTAATATTGAATTAATTTGTGTGCTTGGAATAATAGCATTGATCTAAGCCGTGTAGAAATATGCTTGGGATAATTTATTAATTTACCACTACTTTTTTTTATAATTACACTGATGTCATATATTTCAATACATAGATGTCTTTTAATTCAATTATTTGTTAATTAATAGCTGTAGTTATTTAATGCAATAATACGTGTTACATCTCAACTGGTGAGATTATATCCAGTTGCAGAAATTACCTCCAGAATCATAGCACTAAAAAAGTGCAAAGATATTGTAATTGTTTGACCTCTATTTCGGGAATATGGCATAAAATAGATTTCAAAAATATTTCCAACTCTGATTAAAACTATATGGCTTAAACAATAAATAATTTTTTTTTTATCTATCTTACCTAGCAAGAGTTCTACATTCGTAGAGCATATATTGATTTTAAGTTTATAATATTAACTTGATCCCAGTGAGCATATTACGGTATACTATAGTCTACGATTTTTTTCTACTACACTGGGAGATACATAGTAGTTTGGGATTATTGAGATATAAATTTGAAATTTGTAATATAATACGTACAGCAGTATCACAATTTTTAAATTCATGTAAAGAAAAGTACATTTTTCAGATCGTTTTCAAGCATTAAAATAGTTACATATTAAACTTTGACTTATAAGATATTGCCGTATTGAACTAAGACACCTATACGATTTTCAGTAGTAGTAATTAGTAATATTATAAAATTAATTTTTTACTAAGCATGGCATAACAGTAACTAGGTCCACATGATAGTTTTTAGTTATATATTTTCTTTTATAAAACAACTAAGCCTAACAAAATTTAGCGATTGTATGTTACTAAAATGCACTATTACGTGATACCATAAACATATTGTAAGGGAATAAGGGAAGACAGTATATTAACCCTTTAATGCACAGGTTTTTAAGAAGGCCGGCCAAAAGAAATCAATTTTTTATGTAAAAAACACAATGTAAAACGTCGTCTTGCCAAAAAATTACAAAAATACAAAAATAATCTAAATTTTTATTGCAATTTCGGATTTTGATAACATTGCAGAAAATAATCTAATTTTGTAATATTACACGCACATCGCCTTTTTTTTATCTCTCTTTTTGAATTCCCATTTCAGAATAAACATTATTATCAATAAGAGTTTTATTTATATTTTTAAAACATAAATAACAACAATACTATTATTTATAAAATTAATCAAAATTTTCTTTTGTGTGATATTTTTCTAAGGTGCAGGACATAGCCCTACATTGCAACTATTACACATGTAACGACTCTCTTTTCTTTTCCTTTTTCCTTTGCTATCTCTTTTAGCACAAAACACAGCCCGATATCTACAAAAGTACAACGCCGCTCGAATTATCTCGAGTGTGCACAGTTTGGCCAGTTTAACACTCTCGAGTTAACACGAGCATGCACGTTAAGGGGTTAATGTATTAAGGTCGATATATTAAGTTTGTGGTATATAAAGGTAAAATTGAAATAGGTGTCGATATCCTAATTAGATGATTATGAAATAGACACTTGCGTAGGATAAAGAACCGTCATGTTCGTTAATGTACAGAACACGTAAAATTGGTTTGTTGTTAAGATGTCCTCCTGAAAGGATATTTCTGAAGGTCTTTGGCTTGGTCCCTACTTTTAGATTACAAGTATTCACTTTCTTTTTTAGTACTGTCCTAAACAGTATTGTTGGCCCCTTATGGTGCTCCCATAATATAATGGGCAACAAAATACACGACAATGTATGGGCAAATACTTAAACGGTCACTGCATCTGCGTTAAAAAATATTGTTAATGGGTAGGGGGAGTACAGCTAATAAATATATAACCATTGCTGAATTGTCTGAAGAGCTGATTCAGAACAATCACAATTAAAATTGTGAAAGCTTTATACGTAACAGCTATTTTCACTTAGTTGATAAACTGAATAAATGTTTAATAAATGGATAAATATTTGTGATACTTATTTAACAATTTTATACCTAAACAATTTGATGCACACAATTAACCCTCTGACTGCTCAATTTGTAGAACGAAATAGATTCAAAAACTGTGTATTTTTTTTTAAATCTGTATATATTGAAGAATTGGAATATGTACTTTTTCTTTCTGGAAAAAAATTTTATATAGATTTTTATCTTGAGAAACTTAACTGTCAGAAAAACAAATTTTAAATGTTATCACAAGAAAAAAAAATTAATAAACTTCAATTGAATTACAGAAAATTTCTATTTATTACATAATATAATTAAAATTATACTATGCAATGTAACTATAGTTCTATTCATATAATCCTATTTATAACATTATTAAACGTCTAATACTGTATATAATTTATTTCCCTATTAAATGGTGAAAAAGTGGGATTTCCTTCTCAATAAAGGAAAAAAAACACATGCCCCAGAAAATCGCGGGATGAGCAATTAATATGCAAATAATCGGTCAAAAAGCAATATATTATCGTAGTGTTATATATCTTGTTGCACACGTAGCCGTTAGTTGTTTAGAAATATTTTGGATTTTGTACGTCTTTAATCCGAGTGGAAAACCGTAAAAAAAGTCTCCAAAAATACGCTAGTTTTATTGTGTCAGTGACCAAAGTGTTCTTTGATTTTTTACCTCACCCTTTGTCACTAGATTGGAATACGGGACACCCACCCTCGTTATTATCCCTTGACTTCCGGATATAAATAGATAAATAAATAGACATTATAGATTGTTAATTTTTAATACACATAAAGCTCGTCAAGTCTAGTAGCATAAAGCTCGTCAAGATCATCCCATTAGAAATAATGGATTCTAAAAGTACAAATAAAAATATTCTTTAAGAGAATGTATTTTTTTTACAAAAGTCATCCAAGCTATTAAAGTGGTGTAATTAGAGATACACCTGTTACCGCAAACGAAATATTCGAAATAGAGATTTACAAAGCCATGAAAAGTTAGCAGCGTCTTTGTGCCTCGGGGAGTAGGGGTGCAGTTCCTAAACAATCGACCTGACCCTTCTACCTCAAAATTCCATGGGGGAAAACACTGGCAGAAATGTGCAATGCATCCATTTTCGGAACGTTTTTGGAAGTCGAAAATTGTACGCGACAACCGCTTTGAAGAATATTTTGGATTTTACGTGCGAACCGCTTACCTAAGCATTTTATGTATAAAGATGATTTTGAAAGGATTCTGGAATAGATTATTTTCCTACCACTACCTTTTTACTTAAATCTACCTAACTGAATAATCTTTAATGAAAGTCTTATAATTACTATGTCGCATATTTAATAAATAATTGCCCTTGTTATATAAACTGTAAATACATGTCACATCCAAACTGGGAGAATATTAGTTATGAAAACTATAATTTCAACGAAACTCATTATACTTTATAAAAAAACATTATACTTGCTCTCAAACTCGGCTGTGCAATTGACAGAGCATGATTTATGTAACACAAATGCTATTTAATCATTCAGAATATATGCACATTTGCCCTAACGAAGAATTTTAGTGGTCATACTATTAAAATAGTTTTATGAATACGGTCGATACAAACATTTTCGAAAGTACATAATTAATGCACTAACACGAATAGTATAATAAGTTTTCAGAAATATAATATTTTAAGATTCAAACTCAAAATATTTTAATGATCATATATATTTTGAACTCATATTGTATGTATTGTACCTAATATATATATATATATATATATATATATATATATATATATATATATATATATATATATATATATATATATATATATATATATATATATGTGTGTGTGTGTGTGTGTGTGTGTGTGTGTGTGTGTGTGTGTGTGCGTGTGTGTGTGAATATATACACTGTCTACCAATAAGTATTTGGACACCTGTGATAGAAAAGAAAAATTAAGATTATTCAAAATCAATAGTTGGTAGAGTCTCCCCGAGAGGCAATTACAGGGTGAACCCTTCAGGGCATACTTTCCACATGTCTTTGTATTACAGCTAGTGGCATTTTTTCCCACTAGGCTTGGAGCAGACATACATGTTCCTTCACCGATTTTGGAAGGGTAATACACCCCTTAATTCGGCATTGGAACTCGTTCCAGAGATTCTCGATAGGGTTCCGGTCTGGGCTCTGGGCAGGCCAGTACATTCGATGAACTCTATTGGCACCTTGCCAAGCCTTGGTTAACCTCGAAACATGACAACTGACATTGTGGTCCTGAAAGTAACAAGGGTCCAACCCGTAAAGCTGCAACAACGTAGGAAGCGCATTGCCATCTAAAATAGTGCAGTAGGCATCGGCGGTTAACTTACCTTGAATACGGACCGGAGGGCACAGTCCATATCAGGAGAAACACCCACAGACCATAATTCCACCTTCTCCGAACTTGACTGTTAGCACAGTGCATTCTGGCAAGAGACATTCTCCAGGCAGACGTCAGACCCAGATCCTGCCATCCGAAAGGTAAAGTATGAATCTTGATTTGTCGCTTCAAAGAACCCTTTTCCACTGATCTACGGTCCAATTTGGATGTGCCTTAAACCACATTATCCAAGCACCGCGGTTGGATTTTGTGATCAAATGAATATGGGCAGCAGCAAGACCATGAAAACCAAGCAGATGTGCTTCATTACGGATGATAGGCATTGAAACAATACTCTTGGATACCTGTTGAAACTACTCATGGATGAGGGCCAATCGATGGGTGTGGTTCTTCCGAATGTCACTGGACAGCACTCGTTGGTTTCTATTTTCAAGTTTCATGGGTCTGCAGACTCGGGGAACATTCCGACAATCACCGCTAGACTTCCACTTCTTATCAGATAGGCCACTGCCGATTTTGGGTACTTACGATTTCTAGATATGACCCTTAAGTATCGGTCACATTTGTTATACAATATAATTATACCTTTCTCGAAATCAGAGAGCTCCGGACTGTGCGGCATCTTGCATGCAACTAATGCTGATGCTGTTTCCTACACGATGTATACCGGCGGAGGCCGTGACGTACCTCAGGACAGCAGATATCATCATTTAAATATTTGCTGAAATACATATTGGTAGACAGTGGTATACATATATATGTTTATATGTATGTATATATAATACAAATATGCATATATATATATATATATGTATATATATATATATATGCTATATATATATATATATATATATATATAATATATATATATATATATATATATATATATATATATATATATATATATATATATATATATATATATATATATATATATATATATATATATATATGTATGTATATATATATATATATGTATATATATATATATATATATATATATATATATATATATATATATATATATATATATATATATATATATATATATATTATATATATATATATATATATATATATATATATATATATATATATATATATATATATATATATATATATATATATATATATATATATATATATATATATATATATATATATATATATATATATATATATATATATATATATATATATATATATATATATATATATATATATATATATATATATATATATATATATATATATATATATATATATATATATATATATATATATATATATATATATATATATATATATATATATATATATATATATATATATATATATATATATATATATATATATATATATATATATATATATATATATATATATATATATATATATATATATATATATATATATATATATATATATATATATATATATATATATATATATATATATATATATATATATATATTTATATATATATATATATATATATATATATATATATATATATATATATATATATATATATATATATATATATATATATATATATATATATATATATATATATATATATATATATATATATATATATATTGAATATTCAATCAAATATCTTTCAGATAATCATATTCTTGTAAACAAACTTGATTTCTGTCATTATAAATTTTTATATTACCACTTTTTTTTTGTAAATATATTAAAAAACATTGTTACCAAATCTCTTGAATATATTATTTCATTGCATCTTTACTAAATATATTTCTGAAATCCCCATCATTATATTGCAGTAATATAGCTGTAGTTTAATGTTACGAAATCATTAGCTAAATTTAGGTTAAGTCGCCGAGAGGTATAAGTTTTACATTTAATCACTAATGACATTGAAATGATAGTCTCTAATTTATTTAAAGTTGATATTTTCTGAATGAGATAATCAAGATATGTCAGACTAAAATTGTGGAGAATCCTAGTTAAAATAAAAAAAAAGAAGAGAATTGATTAGGTGTTGAATCTATTAAATTCTAACAGACCAAAGAGTGTTGATTATGAAAATGTAATTAAAATTTCTACTAGTAACTACTATATTTAAGTTATAGTTAGATGTTATTTGTGTTTATATTTATAGATAAAGCAATGTATTTGTTGTGACATGTGTATTTATCACTTTATTGGAACAGTAAGTAATCAATCATTGGAGATTAATTAGATAAATTATTCTTTTTTGAACTAAATATTTTACAACAGAACATTTTAATAAAATATCTTCGAATAAAAAAATTATGATTTTTTTCAAATAATCATAATCTTTCAAAGCTCATAATTACTATCCTAAAACACAATTATTATGAATTAAACTTTTAAGCCAAGAATAATTATAAACATTTTAATGCTATATATTTCTAATTGTCATAAAAATATATGCTGTAAAGCAAGGATAATAGAAGTTATTTAAAATTAATTTGGTTTTACATGGATTAACGTTCTTATTAACTAGCATATAGCCCGTAGTGTAACGATATTAGTAAAATTTTTAATTTTTCCAAGTAGTAAAGTACTTTATGAGGTAGGTAAAAAGTAGTTTGTTTTTTGGCTGAGAATTATCTGGTTCATGCGCATTAATTTGTTTATCTTCATACTCCTCTAAAGTCTCCCGATACTGTGAATGCAGTTCAAAATCACATTCAATTCATTCAGTCAAACCGTGCGGTTATGTATAAAAACAAACACACAAACGAACAAATTTCTTAATTTTCAAAGATATATAATGTAAATTAATTTTATGAAAATAATTTCTTGTTAATACCGGTGATAAAATTTTCCTTCCCACAAAATATAATCGATGATTAAATTTAAAATTATCACATATGTACCTAATCTATTATTTGAGCTAAATATAAAAGAAAATTATTTACACATTATCAAAGTTCAGTCATAAAACGTATGAAAATAATGCAGAAGTTATTTAAATAATAATTTTAAATAATTTTAAATAATAATTTTAAATGAAATGGTTAAAGGAATGACGTCATAATGCTAGAAAAAAATGTTATCTTTAAATACTCATTATGTGATAAATTGATAAATTTAATCCCTGTTATTAACCAGGGAAAATAGAGCTTTAAATAATGGCATAAAAATTTTGAAAATGGTAGAATGGGTGGATTTTGAACTGTTTAATGACTTATTTTGAATTTTGCTATTCCTTACTCATCAAGAATCCAATATGGATGTCTCTATATATTCCAGGTCTAACAGCTTCAAGAAATCGAGGACAGACAGACAGATAACTAACGATGTTATTATACAGGGGATGTTACATGCATTTCAAAGAAATATAACAGGCATTTTGTACAAGATGATTAATTATTTTCATTTGAAATATTATTACCGTTCTTGGGATAGTGAAGCCCATGCTTGCGATAATATTCGAGTTTGTTTGCGTGCGATAATTTCGAGTTTGTTATTCTAGTTTGTTGAAAGTTTTCAGGACGCTACATGAATTTTTTTGTAAATGTTTTTTTTTTGGCATTAATATTGTGAAATTCTCCAAATCAGAGCTAATAACTTAATGATTTACAAGATAAACACGACAAGAAAATTTAATGAATTCCCAACTAAGTTACCTAATTGCGTTTATTGTGTTGACTTATCACATTACTGCGAAAGAGCAGTATTATAATATAGTTTTTTTTTATAAAACAAAGACATATTTTAAAACAATTTTTGGTTCTGTAACAATAAGTTACATTCGGTCCAGCTTTTTTTACCTCTTCCCATGAACCATCTTCAAAAGACATACTAAACAGTGTCGTGTAGTCCTCGTTTATATTTGAGTATCAACCTGTGATCAAATGTATAGTGGTGATTTATTTTTAATTGCGTTGTGTAAAGTATTTTTGTACTAAATTTAACCACATTTTCTAAGAAACTACAGACATAAATATGAAGATAAACTAAAAGCTAAATTAACAGCCTCCGAAACTAGCTTAATATAAAAAAAAATTATTATAATATATATACATCTATGTACAAGCAAAATTGATGCTAATTTTCATAAAATAAGTTTTGTCCACATCTTCTAAATTATTTCTGACAATTTTTTTATACTTAAGTAATTTTTTAAATAGAGAGAGGACCTAATCTTAATTTCAAAATGTATGTAAAAATGGGGTACCTTTGTAGGTTAAAAGGTTGGGCCCAGAACACTGCTGGTTGAAAGGTATCTATGGCTGATCAGGAGTGGGAATCTATGGATCATCCGTCGGTCTCAGGAACACTTCCTGTCGGACTTGGCACTCGTGTGGACTCCTGTGGACTCTCGCACTCGTTCCGTCGGACTCCTCTTTTCATCTCGAGTTCCGAACCTTTTTCTCTTCTCGACTCACGAACAACTTCCGTCGGACCCCGACTGGACTCTCGACTATCGAATAACTTCTTTAGGACCTCCCAATCTCCTCTCAATGTTTTAGATTTTTCATATTTATTTTTTTCAACCTTGTCCCCTCTTCCTTCTTATCGTTTAATCGGGATAGTTATAAGAATCTCATTGGTCTGCTTAATCCCCGTCTTGAGACCGCCAACGTGAAAAACCTTATCCCTTCTAATTGGGCACTGTTCCTTAGGTACTCATAAATACTCCACAAAGGTACATTCTTATTTAATGTAAAGTACGGAGACGGGATTCTAATCTGGGACTGGAATCAGAACCCCACCCGAGACCACCGTTCAAGACAACAATATCCATTGAATATAAATTTATGGATCTCTGTCTCTTTACAAAGATATGATGAGGTCAGATTTAGATCCCCAACATTTTACTTCTTGTATGAATAAATCAATTATATAACAAATCTAAATCGCCTCATCACAAACAGGACCTGTTTGATCTAGAAGAATCTTCAGACATCTCCCAACCAATAGAAGGTCCCGTTGGTTTTTCGGGATTCTGACCCCTCCGTTCGGGATTGACCCCTGTTTTTTCTCCACGGGGTAGTTGGATTTTTTTAGAGGGCAAGGATGTTACTAGAGGAGAGAAGAGGGTGAACGCTACTTGTATCCGCTGCTTGCGGGCTAGACATTTTTTGGAGCGACACGAGAAAGAGGGATATTAACGCCATATTGTTTTTTAGATCCGACGAATACTTGAGAGCAGTCTTAGATATCTACAAATGATAAGTTGATTCCACTTGTATTCCTTAGGCATTTAATTGTATAAAATTATTTAATCAAGACATGTTTGTCGATGTGTTTTTAATGAGTTTTAATTTCTTCTTTCTCAAACACTAGACGAAAGTATCATTATTTTACAAGTTCAGTAGAAGACATCACTATACTTAACAAAGTGTAAATGTAATAATTGCCATGCAGTAGGAATTATGTAAGTTATTTATTACCAAAATTACTAATTAAGTGTTATTGCCATAAAGTAACAGCTCTGAAGTTTCTTTATAACACTGATTTCAATCAAGTGCTTTTTATATGTTTATGTACGTACTTTCTCATTTATTAGACATTTGTCCGAATTGATCCTTGTAAGCTAATTAGCTCATCAATGTTACAAAATTCTAAAATTGCTGTCATATTTCATAGAGCTTTATTTATAATACTTTATATATCATATAATTCGGATACTCACATGCTAGTCTAAGGAAATCTGTTAAATGAAATAATTAATAGAATTACTCAACAGTAAATAAGAATTTATTTGATAGATATTTCACAGTTGGTAACCCCCTACAAAACTTTGTTTATAAATATTACGAGAGTCATTAAAAGTTTCTAGCCTTTTCATAAAAAAAATGAAGCTTACGCTTCAAGAAACACACCGTGAATTCTTAGCTGCATGCAATATAGTATCGATTCAAGTTACACTGCAAAAGTTTTCATTTGTTCGTGATTTATTCACATTCTTTGCTATACATTCAAAGCATTTTTCAGTTATGAAAGACATAGTAGGAAAGTCATTTAGGATAAAATATTTTGAGTGTGCGCGTGAATATTTTACTCGAAGTCTAGGAGAGAAATTTTTCTCAAATATTCATTTTATCTTCATCCCAGATAAGCTTTTCTGGTCTCAGATATAAATTCTCTCTGTTGATGAAACTGTGAATAAAGTTAAGAAGGAATACCTCCTGTATTGAAGGTAAAATATTATTAAATTATTTCTTCTGTAAAAATGAAGATGGTTTTTAACAGTAAGTGGTGAAATTCTTATAATATGTTAACTCTTATGTCTTGAATGATTTTGCAGTGGAGACAAGTACTAGTGTTAAACAATCGGAAGGCATTTTCATTGTTTTTCAATTTTAAATATACTACAATAAGATTATTAATTATTACAATGTGGTAATAACTATAAAATAATAATTCACTTCAATCTGTATAGGATTAATATATGTATTTGAAATTCAGCTTATGGATCTTTTTAACCCAGGTTCACCATAAGCTGTAAAATTAGAACATATTGTCTAAATATTGAAGAAATATTCCTAAAGTTAACGTTCTAGAAAGTAAAAATCCAGTATTTACCTAATAAATAATAATACACTACTTTTGGGCTTAGAAAAATTCCAGAAAATATTAGACTTTTGCTGAAAATTTTATTTTATTAATTCAATTATTTATATATATTCTACTTTCAATGGGATGTTATTACTTTTAGAAATCAAGATGTCGGAGATAGAAACTTCAGTTTTGATGTTATTAAAGACAAGACAATCTTATCTATCATTTAACTATTCATTATTTCTGAGCATTTCTTTTCTAATAAATATACCATTTTTATACAAAGCTATTATATTTTGCACAATTAGGACAAAAACACCTTATCCATGAGATGACATTGTTTGGCAACCAAACAGAATGAAACCTATACAGTATATATGCACGCTTTAGTAGGAAGTTTAGTGTACCGAGGTACATTTCCACGGTGGTCAGCACGTGCATGCACAGCCATGGGAGAGATTTCCTAGAGGACTTTAGGACTCCAATTGTGCACGTCTAGTTTAGGGACCCCTGCAGAGAAGGTATAGATCACGGAATGGAAGCGTAACGGTAAAACTCGCACAGAGATGTAAACGTGAGTTATGGGGGCAGGGACTAAAAATAATGTGAGCTTGCACAAAAGGGGCTACTTCAATGAGCGCACCTGAACTCCCGAATCGGGTGCAGATGTGGGAAAATTCCCCGAAACAAGCGGTTGGAAAGATAGAAAAAGGGACGTTAAAACGAAGGTGAGGAGTTGGGGAATGAAGTGAAGGAGAGAAGTTTAAGTCGGGATTCGAGAGAAGTGGGACATAGAATCCGAAGCCCCGCTCACCACCACCAACTCGTCCCGTGAGCCCGGACCGACACCACATGAGTAAAGCTACTGCTTGATCCTTTGGACCCACTGAAGGACCGACACATCGCATGAGGAAAGCCCCTGCCTGCTCCCCTGTGCCTTTAATGGATTTAAAGATAAAATAAAATTTGCAGTCATTTAGGCCTCTATTAATGATTTAACCATGTAATTGAATAATTACGCATTATAAAGATAATTGTAATAATTATGGTGTAAATAAAAGACATAAATAATTGATGATTATGATATATGATAACCAAGAAGCAATGTGTAAATAAATGTACAGAATAAACGCAATCTCAATATAAAGTATTAGAATCTTACTGTGTTTCAACTTGTAACCGAACACTGGTGTTATGGTTGTAAGTACATAACAACATTTAGCATTCGTTTTTCCCTAAAAATGTATCACTTGATCTCGATAAGAGTATTTAGGCATTTTCTCCCCAAATTAGTTATTTCTACATTGTTTACTACAACACAGATAATGTAACTCCCATATGTATAATACCTGTGCTTTTAGAATTACATACCTTCCCTGATATGATCATAATTTAAATTCGTATAAAATACTATAAACCAACATATATAGACTTAAATAGTTTTAGGGTTTTATGAGAATTATAGCTTCTTTTCCCCTGTGAGCATTATTGAAACTGGATAAATTACTATTTTAATAACTCAACCATTAAATTAATAGCATGAAAAATAATTAACGGATATTAATAAATATGTAAACATATAAAATTTTAAAAACTAATTAAAATTGTTAAATGAAATATGAACAATTTTATTAAGCAGAAATTATTTAAAGAATTGAAATTTGTTGATTATAATTGAAGTTAAAATACTATCTTAAATTGTGAAAATAGTTATACATGCATATAATACATCTTAGATATTTAATAGTCGTTGAAATTGAGCACCACTACAAGTTACCTTTTTTATAATATAGAGCAGGGGTAGCCAAACTGCGGCTCGCTAGCCATATTAGTCTCTTTGAAGGATTATTTGTGGCTCTGGATAAATGTACCCCAGTTTCCTTTTCATTTTTGTGTTATTATATTTTTAAAAAAGTTATTACAGCTGATGGAGCTCCGGCAATGCTTAGTAAAGGAAAAAAAAGGTCTTATTGAGCTTTTAAGAGATGATTCTCAAATTCCATAAGTCATACTGATTCACTGCATAATTCACCGAAAACATTTCGTTACAAAATATTTAAAATCTCCTAATGTTATGAAAACAGTGTAATACATTGTAATTTACATTCGCACCAAAGTAAAAAATCATTGACAATTCAAAATTTTCCTTGAAAAATTAAAGGACTAAGAACTTCCGAATGTCATTCCACAAATATAATTTCTCTAAAAAAATTTAATACCTTTTTTGCATATGTTTTAATAACTTCCTGGTTTTCCCCGAGCTCAACTCGGGCAGGCGAAATGTACCATCTTGGCTCATCTCGAGTGTAGCTCTGTCACTGTGAAATTTTACACTGCTCAATTCCCGAATTATTTCACATGTGCTTTTCAGGGTTTTGAATGCTTTAGTTTACTTTTCTGGTTACTAGATTTTGGACTCTGTGCAGTACCGTGTTTTCGATTGTATCTTTCACGATCAAATTTTGATTAATAATTTCATAATCATTTATGTAAATGCAAAGGATATAAATAAAATTTAATTCAAAATAAAAGCTAAGCATTCTAAACATTATATTTATAGTTGGTGTGAATTGACTCCAAAGTCTAAAGATTTCTACAGTACAGAATGCCAACTATACAGGTAAATTACTCATTTATTTAAATTATTTTTTTTTTACATTAACTTTTAGGAAATTTCGTATGCAAATGGTGCTATTATGTTTAAAAAGCTATATATGTATGAAAATAAGCATACAAAATTGACATTTTTTGACCCATAATAATGAAATAAAATTAACGTGGAAGGGGTTAAATACGTATTTAATTCCGGCTCGCAAAAAAATTCAAATTTTGAAAAATGGCTCGTAATATCAAGTAGCTTGGCCACACTTGATATACCGTTCTGTAGTACGTTGAATGACATTTATAGACTTCCAGCTCTAATAGACGACTATAAGCTTTGTGTAGTTAAATGGGAAGTTAATTCTAAAACCTTAAGTAAAGCCTAAAAAACAAGAAAAACTGAAAAGAAAGTCAAGTGGAGATGTGCAGTCTATCGGCGACTGTTTAGTGTTATAGATGGTTACATCGGGTAACATTGTCACCACCCCAGGATGTTTCCGATACTCTTCATGATCGTAATCCGGGGAAAATTGAAATCCGCTAACTCTCACGTATTAGAAAAGAAAACAAAGTTCATATCGTGAATAAGGCACCATCAGCTTTAATGTGTAACAAATTTATAATGCGTAATACTTATGAAACATGTTAAAAAATCATTTGACATGTTGCTTTGCACTGTCTAGATATCTGTTAGCTTTCTATTTTGAGTTAATTTCTGGTTATTAGACTCCTCGGAATTTTTTCCAGTGCTTGGTATCTGACTTAATGCACTTTTAAAGGGTTCACTTTGTTACTGAGATGTATATGCTTTTGGCACAATATATGAGAAATATATTTTCTTGCATCAAACATTTTATTCATATTATTTTCAAGAACTTTTCTATTGTTAAATAGTGTAAGTATTGAACAATTACAAAAATGATGTTCTTAAAGAAAATGCTATTCAACTATCTTCTCAACTTTTTAATTTAGACATATATAATGGGATGAGTAACTATGACAGAATATGCATCTGATTTAGATTTATACATAGCATTCAGTAGCTGGCATAAACCATAAATAAGTTCCTCATAATTTCTTGAAGAATCCCTTGCATTCAGCTCACTACAATAATATACCTTCATTGTATTATACAATGTAGTTACTGTACAATACTTTACAGAGCGCTAAGAGTGCAGCAGGTGTAAGAAGGTAGACGGAATTCCAAAACTCGATCTATTTTTCAGGTCAGAGACACAACATGGATAAACCCGCTATATCCAAATAATTCCGATTATTTCCAAATACTATATAATGACTTTAAGCATGAAACACAAACTCGTAATTTCTATACAACCATGTACTTTATTTAATGCATTAATATCTATGAAAGCAAAAGGCTGTCATATAAAAAATTCAGCTTATATCCTCGAAGCTTATTAATTGTATTAATTATGTAGGATGATTAAATGAAAGCATAAACTTTAAAAATCGCTAATTTAAAATAGAGTTAAACGAAGTGGTTTGTAAAAATTAGATGAAAATGTAGATTTTTTTCACAAGCAAAATCAAGCCATGTTTAGATTTTTTAACATCTAGAGAGCATTACGGGTTTTCTACAATTTGATTACAAAATTGAAATATTTATAAAAGAGCATCTAAGATAGTAGTTGTCGTAGTTTATGCTTTGAAATCATGTCTTTGGAGAAGAGTTGCATGTAAACAGTGCATGAAGAACGCACAATGTATATTTGCAGTATGGTCCGCAAATGGTTACATTTGTAAAATGCTAAATAACAACTTCGTTTCACTAAAATGATTGATGAATTTTAAGCTATACGACCTTTGTTGTCACACTCATGAAGCGGACGAATATCATTAACATGGTTCTGCCGTATGGAAAAAGATGTTAATTTCTGCTGTCAGCCTTGTAATTCTCCCTGCTACTGGATGCTGGACTGCTCACTGTAAATCTGGAACTGGTAAGAATTTTTCTTCATGAATTATTTGCATTAAAAGAACAAAAACTCCAATTTTTCTTTGAGAATATAACATCCTTAGCTTTCTTTATTTGCCTTTATTTTGCTTTGGTCTCAAAATCCATAGTTTGAGACCAAAGCAAAATAAAAGCTCATTTTATTATCCTATTGGTAGAAACTACACTTTTTAACGTTATTCATTGTCTAATTAGTATATTTTGAAGATTTTATTGACACTTTGAATTTTGAATCACCAAGTATAAAAATCCCAAAATAAGACGCATGTGAAAAAAAAACGTTTTCAGTAAAATTCTTCATCGACTTTTAAATACATTATTTCTTTAAGAGATATACTTGTACAAATACTGATATGATGGTTCTTTAAACAATCGTGTTTTTATTTCTAAAAGTTTTGCATTTTTATATAAGACTAATGTGGAGATCTGTATTTGCATTTAAGTATAAATGTGCATTAATCTGCATAAAATGTAATCAACAAAAATAAGTTGTTAAGAACGTAAATATTATTTTCAAATACAATAATATATAAGTCGGTGAATTTCAGGGGAGAGTTTGAAATACCCAAACAAATTTCCATTCCTTGGCTACAGTCTCATTTTCATTATAAGTTTAAAATCTTGATAAGGAAATTAAGTCCTCTGGGGTATCTCTGTTGGGAGGCTTGCCCAAAGGAACAATATTTCCCGATATTTCATGCTATTCTCTCCTACCGATAAAATAGGATATATATATATAGTGATTGCTCGGTACGAATGCTTATCTAACGATCCATTATTTCTGAACACTTCATTTCCAATAAATCTTACATAATTTTCCAATTCTATCAAATCTCTGGGAAATAGACAATGCTAAAATTATATTTGGCGGAGGTCATAATTCAGAGATAAAAGGCTATCACGCTTTGCATCTTTCATAATTCATGAAATGCTATTCTCTAAGCGGCAGGGTAAAATTCTTAATTCACTAACTTGAACTTCGAGATTACGTCATTCCGCCCTTAACGACTCTTCCGAGAAAACCGATATAATTTAACTAATGAATCTGTAGAAGTGCATTTAGAAGTGGACATAGGGAAAATTTTGAGTTGTGTGCACTTGTCGCTCCAGAAATCCTTCCACGACATATTTGCCACCATAGATAAACTAATCCCCATTTGAATAATAAATTCTATTATTTCACAATTGTTTAAATGTCGTTTATCAGCTATAGACAGCATATGTAAACCGTAAATTTCATGAGTAATTGCTGTACAGATCGATAGAAACAGTCAAGTCTCATTATGGCTGTGAAATGAAAGTTTCATTACGAGTTACAGAACCAAATGTCAACTACGTGTTTATGTGATCTACGCTGTGTTTCGTACTTATATATTAACCGTTTACTAGCTAATGTTCCAATAACGGAACATGATTTGTAAAATAAAAAATTCACATGTAAAAAAATCTTGTCAATATCGCTTTTGAATAAAATTGGACATGCCTTTATAATGTATTTTTTTACAATAAGTTTTATTTTGTTTATATAATTATTTATTTTTATTACGATTTTTTGAATTTTACTATTACTTAAAATTCAATTTAACAAAATTCCAGTTTAAATTAAAGAAAAAAGCAATACTTTAAAATATATCATTAGACAACATATCCTACGGAAATACAACAAAAGCAAAACTTTATTTTTAAATTTAAAAGATAAAATTTATGTTTTATGTTTCTTTTCCATTATTGGAACTTTGACGTTTCAAGGGTTCATTTTTTATTTATATGAAAAGCATTGTATTATATTGTAAATATTATTTTCTTTTGCATTAAGATAAGAATAACAACTTTTCTAAAAAAATATAAACAAATGGAGCTGGAAGGGGAAGCTGCTATACTTCAAAAGGATTATAGTATTGGCTCTTGACATTGATGTTTACTTTAGTAAGTCGTAACAATAGAAAAAAATAATTTTTGATAAGGTGGCTAAGCATATGTGTGTGGAAAGGGGGGGCTTTCACCTGCGCCTTTGGATATTTCAATACTTTGAAAGGATTATAATATTGGTCCTTGACATTGATGTTCACATTCATGTCATAACAATAGAAAGAATTTCTTTTTGATAAGGTGGCTGAACATGTGCGTGTATGGGGAGGGGGCTTTCCCCTGCTCCTTTTGAAGCTGCAATACTTCGAAAGGATTATAGTATTGGCTATTGATATTGATGTTCACTTTCGTAAAGTCATAAGAATAGAAAGAAATACTTTATGATAAGTGGCTGAATATATGTGTATGTCGGCGAGGGGGGGGGGCGCTTTCACCTGGGCCTTTAGAGACAAGTACAATTTAACATAAAATGTCTTATTGCATACGTTTGCTGAAATAATTAACACTAGATTGCCCAAGGCAGTAATTTTGACTGTTTTTTAATTTCAATTAGAAATACAATTATGAAATATAATGACACAATTTCTTAGAATTTGGTGACTTTTTCTATAACATATAAATGGGTTTATGAATAATTGTAGTTACTTTGGCCCTCCTTTATTATATAATATTAAAAATTAATTTTAAACAAATTTCTTTACATATTTTTTATTTTTTCACAATTTAGTCATTTTGACTGTTTTGGGGCAATATAGGTATACAAGAAATCTCGGGCAATCTAGTGTTAATAGCGTAAGATACGTATGTTCTAATAGTTCCAACTGTTATGCTCCGCACTCATTTAAGAAATATTTTCATGTAATGGACAACAATGAGTTGGAGGATGGTGATAAATTAGGTAAAATATCCTCGATTTATAAAGAGCTATCCAAAAATCTTCAAAAATTTGTCATACTCTAACATTCATCAATGGAAATACAGAAAGGATTTTAAAATATGTACTATCCTATTTACAAACGGATGTAAATAAAAAATTCATCCAAATTAATACTAATTTATAGTAAAAAATATCTATTTAGAATCATATTTAAATCACCAAACTATGAATATATCGTAGTTAAAACAACCAAATCTATAAACAGATCATGTTAATTGTGCATTGCACGAGTTACAGTTTAGCTCAAATACGAGTAATTTACTTAAAAGGGACATGGCATTTGAATTTCACTTTTTTTTAATGTTTAAAATCTAGTGATATTTTTATGATTAGACTACAAAAGGGTGTCACATAAAGCGTATATTGTACAAAAATCTATTAGAAAAGAAATTTTAGAAAATAATACTTAACTATTTGATGAAAATTCAGCCATCAATTAATACTCTATAACTCTTTGCCTTTGACACCTGAATTCAGTTGGGACAATGCAAATGAACAAATTTTGTAATGCCCGACTGGAGCCCGGAAAGAGAAAAACTTTAATTCAAGTATGTGAAGCCCAAAATCTGTTTGTCTAATGCATAATATTTAACTTGTCATTATCCCAATAGATAGAGATACATTCCTGCAAAAAATTCGGTAGTTTCACTTGATTTATTGCTATTTTTCGGATACTGTAAAGGATTTGTGAAATTCAAAGACAACTGATTGACTGAATTCATCACAGTTGATACAGATAATAATATTATTAAATTAGTTCATTATATTTTTCCAGAGAATGATGTCATTTCATTTACTTTGATGTAATGTCAGCACAAATTGCTGTAATATTGTCAAGAAGATTCGAATGAACACACTGTTTAACTGAAAGAAGAATTTATTGAAGCTAAGTAGCAACTCGCAACTTTACAAGATCGAGAAGTTGCTTACAACTAGTGGGTATTAGCTTTTATACCCGAACAGAATATTCGAGAAATAACTAATTTACATATTAAAGAAAGATCTAGAATAATCAAGAACATAAGGAAACAATAAACAACATTTTTAAATTAAAAATCTGTACTTTGGATAAACTGCCATGTCAAGCATCGAACCCACAATCTCCGGGTCTGGATCGCGTGCTTTGACCATTCGGCCACTGAGATAGTTGGCTAAGCTTCTTTATGCGGCATTGCTCCTATCTCAAAAAGACAGCGTCTCGCTGCTATTTAGATCTGGAGCGTGTCACAGGTCCCTTGAAAATTTCTTTTGACCTCTCTTCCGGAAGAACGACACCTGGATTTCGTCCATCTTCACTTTTGGTCTGCTTGGTACGGCTTCATACGTATAACATGGACAACATCTTTTGGTTTTCTTTTTCGGGAGGAAGGATCGAAATCTTGCACTTCATAGGTAACGTCGGATAGACGGCGCAACACTTGATAGGGACCGAAATACCTCCTTAAGCGCTTCTCTGAAAGACCGACCTTTCGGACCGGGGTATAAACCCATACGAGGTCTCCAGGACTATAAGATACCACTCGGTGCTTAGAGTCATAACGTCGACGGTCTTTATCTTGCGCTCTTAGAGTATGCGTTCGAACCAACTGTCTCGACTCTTCTGCTCTGGAAATGGTCTTGGCTATGTAATCGTTAGTTGCATCATCAGGGCAGAATGGAAACATCGTATCCAGCGTCGTTTCGGCTTCACGTCCATGAACTAGGTAGAACGGTGTGAATCCTGTTGTCTCCTGCTTGGCAGTGTTATAGGTGAACGTCACAAACGGTAGAATTTCGTCCCAGTTTTTCTGTTCGGTGTCAACATACATGGACAGCATATCGGCTAGAGTTTTGTTAAGGCGCTCCGTCAAACCATTTGTCTGGGGATGATACGCAGTCGTCATGCGATGATTCATATTGCACAATTCGACGAGAGCGGAAACAAGTCTGCATTGAAAAATGGCACCACGATCTGTAATAATGACCCGAGGAGCTCCATGTTTTAGAAGAATCTCTTCGAGCAGGAACTTGGCTACTTCTTCGGCTTCAGCAGTTGGTAAAGCTTTAGTTATTGCATAGCGTGTACAATAATCGGTGCAGACTGCGATCCATTTATTACCATGGACAGATTTAGGAAATCTCCCAAGCAGATCAATCCCAATTCGATGAAAAGGTGCGACAGCAGGAGGGATAGAAACCAGGCGTCCAGGTGGTAGTTGTGTAACTGATTTTTTCCTTTGGCAATCTCGGCAGTGCATAACATATCTAACAACATTTCGGTACATCCCCGGCCAATAAAATCTTTTCCGTATCCTGTCGTACGTTTTCGCAAAGCCAAGATGCCCTGCGGTAGGCGCGTCGTGAAAATGCTTAAGTATGTCTGCACGTAGATGTTTGGGAATGACGGGCAACCATGTCTTTCCAGCTGGATCAAAATTCTTTCTGCATAGGACTCCATCAATTAACTCAAATTGCCTTTCGGTGGATGAGCCGATCTTAGGAAGGATCATTTTTGCTATGTCTGGATCTTTCTTTTGCTCGACAGCGAGGTCTATACTCGTGGTTACAGCTAAAAATTGATCTTGCGTCTCAGTCTCCTCATCTACTGGATTCCTGAAGAGAGCGTCGGCATCGTTATGCTTCCTACCCGATTTGTATTTTACTGAAAAATTATGTTCCTGGAGTCAAAGGGTCCACCTTGCCAGTCTGCCTGAGGGATCCTTGAGATTCATAAGCCAGAACAATGAATGGTGATCTGTCACAACCGTAAAATGTCTTCCAAACAGGTATTGCCGGAATTTATTGATAGCCCATACGACGGCAAGGCGTTTACGTTCTGTAGTAGAATAATTTTTTTCGGCCTTTGTCAGGGTCCTAGAGGCGTACGCTATGACCTTTTCAGCTTCCTTCTGAATTTGAACCAGAACTGCTCCAATACCATATCCGCTGGCGTCTGTATGAATTTCTGTAGGGCATCTTTCGTCGAATATCCCCAATACTGGATCAGATGTAAGCGCCTTCTTCAGGTTGTCAAAAGCTTCTACCTCTTTAGAACCCCAATGAAATTTCGCATCGCCTTTCAACAGCACCTGCAGGGGCTCGGCGAGATAGCAAAAGCCCTTAATGAACCTTCTAAAGTAGGAGCAAAGCCCTAGAAAGCTACGAACGTCATGTAAGTTCTGCGGAGTAGGGAAATTGGTCACGGCTTTCACTTTGTCAGGATCTGGACGGACACCGCTACTGGATACGAGATGGCCTAGGATTTTTACTTCTTTAGCAGCAAAAAGGCACTTCTTGGGGTTAAGTATGAGTCCAGCTTCTTGAATGCATTTCAGAACTGTCCTTAATTGGATAAGGTGATCTTTGTAACTTTCTGAGAAAACTACTATGTCGTCCAAGTAACATAGGCACATAGTCCATTTAAGATGGCGTAGCAAATTATCCATCATTCTTTCAAAAGTCGCCGGTGCATTGCAAAGTCCAAACGGCATGACTTTAAATTCGTATAAACCTTCTGGAGTAATAAAGGCAGTCTTTTCACGATCCGCTTCATCCACTTCTATCTGCCAGTAACCAGATCGAAGATGCATGGAAGAAAAGAACTTGGCGCCTTTTAAACAGTCTAGAGTATCGTCAATACGAGGCAGAGGATAAACATCCTTCTTCATTATTCTATTCAGTTTGCGATAGTCCACGCAAAAACGCCAGCTTCCGTCTTTTTTTCTTATGAGTACCACAGGAGATGACCACGGACTCTCAGATGGTTGGACAATACCTTGGTCAAGCATTTTCTGAACCTCTTCTCTAATGATACGTCTTTCAGTCGGTGAAACTCAGTAAGCCCTTTGATAGATTGGAGCATGGTCACCCGTATTGATCCTGTGTTTCACATTTGTCTTTGCGGCTGTCGACTTGTTGGTGTTTGTAAAAATTTCCGAAAAGTTTTGTAAGAGCTCGACTAATTTGCGTTTTCTTTCGCTGTTCAACTCAGGGGATATCATCATTGTATTATCTGTATTGGAATTCGTCCGTTCCTGCAGAGTACTCGTACTTTTTGTTGTTTCCGCAATCTCGCATATCTGCCCTTCATCCAGGAGCTCAGCTTCGCCTACGTACATTCCTTTACGAATGTCTTGATCTTTGGCTTGCATGTTGGCAATCCAAATTTCACTTCGTCCATTATGGTATAAGGATACCATAGATGGTGTAGCAAGGTTTCTTTCGAGCAGCAAGTGTCTATTGCCATCCATGATTACGCTTATGTTTCTTCCGATATCTAGTCCTGATACTGCTATTCTTGTCATTGAGCGTGGCTTAAGCTTGTAGTCCTTCGTCGCATACACCTTCCACGCGTCTAGTGCCTTGGTTTCTTGGCCAGTATCTTCTATCAACAGTTCACTTCTACCACAGTCTATCACAGCTTGAGAAGCTTCCAAAAAGTCCCATCCGAGGATTACTTCATGACTACAATGCTGTAGGACGATGAATTCAACAAGCAGCTCTCGTCTATTTATAACGACACGTAGAACACATTTTCCCAGTGGCCTAACAAAATTGCCATTAGCGACTTTCAGCATAGTGTTCTTGGCGTCAGCGAACATAACTTTCTTTAAGGATCGACGAAACTTATCGGAGACGACAGAAAACGAGG
This sequence comes from Pardosa pseudoannulata, assembly GCA_032207245.1. Taxonomy (NCBI): domain Eukaryota; kingdom Metazoa; phylum Arthropoda; class Arachnida; order Araneae; family Lycosidae; genus Pardosa; species Pardosa pseudoannulata. The sequence goes on from CM063501.1 coordinate 156,815,807, forward strand.
CTCCAGAATCTACTAGAGCACGGATCGGCTGATTATCTACTAGAACATCGCGGTGGTTACCCGTCATCCTTGCGGCCGATGGAGGATTTTCATTACATGCGACCTCACCTCCTCGAAAGGTCGCTCTGCTCAGTTTTCCTCGTTTCGGTGGCTTGGAGATTGACCTGATCGACGATATGGCGACGGCGATCGGGAACGACGGGTTGGTGATCGGCCTCTAGTTGGACTAGGAAAAGAACGGCGTTCGGGGCTTGGTCGGCGAAACTCATCGTCAGTGTCATCGAAGTTCTGTCGGTGAGCTCGATAATCGTCAAAAACGGCCTTCCTCTCACGGCAATAGCGTACGACGTGTCCAGGGAAACAAACTGGTCTGTTGTCGGTCGTTCTCCATAGGTCCGTTTTCCTGGGCTGTGGTGCTGATCTCTGGACAGAACTTCTGGCTTTCCTCGTTACAGCGGCTGCATACGTGGGACGTCGTTGGACATCTGCAGATTTTGCGACCACTGGTGCCAAAGCGCTTTCGACTTCGTCTTGGATGACGGTCTGTAGCGGCTGGGAATAGGGGTCCGGAAACTCGTCGACTTGATTTACTACTCGATTAATCTCTTCGCGTACAATTTTTCGGATAACAGACACTGAATCGGTCTCGTCCTCCATGGCTGCAACTGGAACGACGTTTGGTAGTCTCTCAAATCTTCGGCCAATTCTTTTTTGCCTCATGTCTTCAATGTAGTTGCACCACTTGATGAAATCAGCCGTAGTCTTCACTTCTTTCATTAGGAGCACTTAGTACATATCTTCGGAAACGCCTTTCATTAAGTGAGACACTTTCTCGTCATCGGACATTGAAGGATTGACTTCTTGACAAATTCCTAATACACTCTGAATGTAGGACTGCGTACTCTCTCCTGCCCTTTGAGCCCTACATTTCAGTTGTTCTTCGGCTTTTTTAGTGTACCTGTGGCGATCGCCCAAAAGTTCATTTAAACCCTTTTTGAATGCGTCCCAGGAGTCCAAGATTTCTCCATTATTTAGGTACCATTGCTTGGCCGTACCGTCTAGGAAAAAATATACATTTGAGAGACACATCATTTCATCCCAATTGTTGAACTTGGCCACCCGATCGTATTCCGCAAGCCATTTCCGAGGGTCGTGTCCAGGCTCCCCACGGAAGGTTGAAGGGTTCCTTTCGGGCGAGTAGGTAGGAGCTACCAAGGTAGGCTTCGTTTCTTCAGGCATTATCTGCTTCTTTCTTTTTTCTGGAGAGTAAAGACCAAATTCTGGAGGTAATCCTCTTAAACGGAGACTTCTGCGAACACTGTCAGAGTTATCCACAATGGCGAAATCGGTACCCGGCGCCTCCACCAAATTTGTCACGAAGATTCGAATGAACACACTGTTTAACTGAACAGAAGAATTTATTGAAGCTAAGTAGCAACTCGCAACTTTACAAGATCGAGAAGTTGCCTACAGCTAGTGGGTATCAGCTTTTATACCCGAACAGAATATTCGAGGAATAACTAATTTACATATTAAAGAAAGATCTAGAATAATCAAGAACATAAGAAAACAATAAACAACATTTTTAAATTAAAAATCCGTACTTTGGATAAACTGCCATGTCAAGCATCGAACCCACAATCTCCGGGTCTGGATCGCGTGCTTTGATCATTCGGCCACTGAGATAGATGGCTAAGCTTCTTTATGCGGCAATATATGAAACATTCCCCATATATGTGAAAATATTGAAAATTTTGTTTTGTTTTCAAAATGATCTATTTAAAATATTTTGGTGACAAATACAAACAAATTGAAAGAAAAAAAAATCCATTTTTGGCACGTTTTTCTCAGATATATTCTACAGTCAAGTGGTTAAATATGTTCCCCTATACGCGGAATACTTAGAAATTGCTAACTTTTATTTTTATTTTATGTTTAAAACCTTTATAGAATTTATTTTCACTGACATTAAATACTATTTATCTAAAACAATAACTTAAAATTATATTTTAAAATTATATTATAATACATATTATAAATTATATTATAATTATATTTTTAAAATATGTTTTAAAATTATATTATTTCACAATTTTTTTCTACATATTACAGTACTAAATTCACGGTACCACATCAAAATGCGTTGCGATTTTCAAACGAGTACCCAGATTAATGACAAAAACATTAACAGATACTATCTAAAGTTTTTTAAAAGAAATAAATAAAAATAATGCCAGAGGAATATTTCTAAATCTCTAATTTAGTGCAAAAATCGTGAAACTGTAAAACTAATATTTTTAAAGGCTTAAAATAAGATGTATTGCATAAAACAGGTTTTAGAGCAGCAAAGTATTCATATTATTCAGAAAGCAACTTATTCGTATACTTAATGTGATTTTTTCAGTATAAAATATAATTTCATATTTTTTGGCAAAACTCTGTAGCTTTAAAAGTCCCTTTTCCCCTTAACTCTAAAATACCTTTATCGGTCAAATGACCTGTAATGTATGCGCAAAAAATGCTATGGGTAATGAATTAAAATAGAAATAAAAGAAATAGGCATGTATTAAGTGAATAAAATAAATAAATAAAATAAATAAAAATATATAAAATAATATAAATAAAAGAAATAAGTATGTATTAAGTGAATGGAATAAATAAATAAATAAAATAAAATAAAATATTTAAAATAAAGAAATAGGTATGTATTAAGTGAATAAAATAAATAAATAAAATAAAATAAAATATATAAAATAATATAAATAAAAGATATAGGTATATATTAAGTGAATAAAATAAATAAAGTAAATAAAACAAAATATATAAAATAAAAGAAATAAGTATGTATTAAGTGAATAAAATAAATAAATAAAATAAAATAAATTATATAAAATAATATAAATAAAAGAAATAGGTATGTATTAAGTGAATGAAATAAATAAATATAAGAAATAAAATAAAATATTTAAAATAAAGAAATACGTATGTATTAAGTGAATAAAATTAATAAAGTAAATAAAACAAAATATATAAAACAAAAGAAATAAGTATGTATTAAGTGAATACGATAAATAAATAAAATAACTAAAGTAAAATAAAATACATAAAAGAAATAGGTATGTATTAAATGTTGGTAAGTTTAATGCTAATGTAGGACTCTGTAGAGCTAGTTTGAGAATAATTACGATTTAATATAAAAAAATATAAACTTAATTAAATTGCTCATAAAAAGTTTTACATAATATATTTTATTTATTAAATGAAAGAAAATATAGCCAGTACTGTTAAAATACTAATACATTAAGGTCAAATAATTCTTTTAAACTTTATTCCCCAAATTCAAGCATAACAAAGAAATGAAATTCCATAACCTCAATACTTAATATCCATCATTTATAAGAAGTTTAAAAATAAGTAAATGAGCCAAATAATGTATAATTTAAAATTTACTACTTTAAAAAATCAAATATATCCCTTAGCTTCACTTTTAAATCACTGTCACAAATTTTGCTCGCTTGAATTACAAAGTTTCATTGATACTTATTCTACATGAGTTATCAAAGGTTTTAATTGAAAAAAAAAGAATTTTTACTTAAAATATTTTGCATCATACGCGAAATTAACTCAATTAATTTTCCGTACATAATTAAAAATCATTTCTTTTGGATTCTTAAAAATCCTACAACTTTAACACAGAAAAAAATAAATCTTGCGTTTACAGATTTACAATTTTATCTTGTCACACATTTGCTGTATTTTTGAAATGATGGAGCATTTTTATTCATAAGCATATTTACGCATCAATTTAAAAACTGTTTACATAAATAAGAATGGCTGGATAAATTTAAATCTCTCCCGAATTCTTTTGAATGGAATTTGCATTGCAAATTTCTTAGCGCCACTTTTCTAAATCTATTTCTACACATAAATTAATCAAATCAACTTTCAAAAAATGATTAATGTCGCATAAAGCAATTATTTAAATAAAAGCATTTTAATGGGTTTTTTTTTTCTTTTCATAGGAAACTGATTAATTGTAACAAAAATGTAAAACTGAGTTCGTAACATAATTCGGCAATTAGAAAAATATAATTGTTACTGCGTATTTTTCTCGACCTTAATAGCTTTGATATTTTGTGTTTCTTGAAATAAATACATTCGTTTCTCACTTAATTTCGTAGAAAATGTAATTAATTTTGACAGATAAATAATTTCCTATATATCTTGGAATAGTTTTTAATACATTGATATATACGACGTATTAAAGTTTAAAGTAACCACAAAAGAAGCATTCCAGAATTAATTATATATTAAAAGAAATATTTTATTTATTTTTATTAATTGCTGCCTTGAATTCGTAGAATATCAAATTTAAAGAAATTGCATCTTTTCTTTCTGCTTGGTCAAAATACTTTTTATAGTAGACATATTTGTAAAATGATTGAATAACACGTACTTTAAATAATTATATCCTAATCTTAAATTAATGGGGTTAATTAATGAAAGATAATACAACTTCTAAATCACAAAGTTATAATTTATAAATGTAGACACACACGCACGCATGACTAGAATTACACTTAAAATTTCTCTTTCCATTCTCATTTTTTATATCTATATTGCCAGTCATAAAATCTCAGAAATAAAAAAATTGTTAGAATCTTAAATCTTTCAAACCAGTCTCGTACTTTCATAATTACATTTATACATACAAACATACATTTATATATATATATATATATATATATATATATATATATATATATATATATATATATATATATATATATATATATATATATATATATATATATATATATATATATACATATATATATATATATATATATATATATATATATATATATATATATATATATATATATATATATATATATATATATATATATATATATATATATATATATATATATATATATATATATATATATATATATATATATATATATATATATATATATATATAATATATATATATATATATATATATATATATATATATATATATATATATATATATATATATATATATACATATATATATATATATATATATATATATATATATATATATATATATATATATATATATATATATATATATACATATATATATATATATACACATATATATATACATATATATATATATATATATATATATATATATATATATATATATGCGTGTGTGTGTGTCTGTGTGTGTGTATGTGTGCTTGTTAGTTATCTAGAATTTTCTGGAAAAAATCAAATATGTTAATCAATTGTAACTCATAGAAACATAAATCTAACTTATTTTAAACAACACTAATTTTAGAAGTATATTCTATCAGAATCTCAAGGCAAGAGTAGTAAGCGAGAAAAGAGTAAAAGAATAAGTTAAGAAAAAGTATCTAATATTTGCCGCTTTGGAGCATTATAGTTTACTGATTAGATAGAGGAAATGTAATGAGAATGGGACCTACTGACTTGATTCTGAACGTCTGCGAATGTCCACGACATCAGCGAGATTTAAACCCCTGAAATCCGGCAACGAAGAACAGCTCCCTATCCATACATAAATTAGCATTCCGTTCAATTACTACCTATATAAAACTCTTAGCCATTTCTTTCAATCCTTTAATTTCCATCGTATTCGTTTATGTCGAAAGAAAATTTGTAAGGTTTTGGAATTTAGAACAAGAAAAGAAATTATTTTTTAATTCAGAGTAATATATCTTTTTTAATATTTACAAATTATATCATATATTTTAGATAATTAGTCAACTTTAAGCTGTACCGAATATATTTAACTTTATAACCCAATTTACTTTATTAAATGTATTGGTTAGTTGAAGAACATTTTCAAGACTAATTCAAGTAATAAAACTAAAGATTTTTATTTTAAAATTAATAGATTTCAACATTGGGATAATAACTTCAGAATACATTTTTAAAAGAAATCTTATTAATTAATCTCTTCACAGAATTAGTAGGATAATGAAAGTGTTTACATAAAATTATAAGTATTTATAATTTCAATAAGATATAAATTTTAATATTCAATATATATTCTAACTATTAAATATTTAATAAAAATTCTAAAATCAAAACACTAGTTAAAGTATTAGAAATTCCTTTCATTTTTCGTTGTAAGATGAAAATATATTCATTCCTTTATTTTCAGTTTTTCACATTGGAGTACTTATATTTTATTTCAGCTTTTAAACTATATTATTAAGCTTTTATTTATATGACTTAGTGATTAAAAGTAAGTTGTAAATTAAGTTTTTTGGTAATTTTATTTTTAATTTGTAATGTAGATGGCGCCAAATTAAAAATATTTTGATAGCTCTTCTGTACCAGTATCAATAGATATACTGTTGAATATTTTATTATGCCACCATTGTAAAAATAAATCTGGTTAAATCTTTTTAGAAAAAAAGGAATATTTTAATTATTATAATTATTTATTAAGTAATAGTGATTAATTTTGTTTATATTACCTTTTACAGTCTCGTTTTGTCTCAATCCTTTTATCTTATTAATTTAATATCTTTTTACAATTCAAAATATGTTTATAGGATGAAACTATTACTTAAGCTCACAATATATGCTTCATCTAAAGTGAACATTTAAAAAGTGTAAATTTTTACAATAAGCCCGTAATAATTCACAAGTCAAAAAGCAAAGAGCTAGTTTTAAATTATCCCTGAAATACATAATAATGCCATTATTATGCATTTGTGCATCTGATGTATTGAGTAATAGTGATTAATTTCATTTTTATTACCTATTACAGTCTCGTTTTGCTTCAATAATTTTATCTTATTAATTTAATACCATTTTACAATTTAAAATATGTTTATAGGATAAAACTATTACTTCAGTTCACAATGTATGCTTCATCTAAAGTGGAAGTTAAAAGTGTAAATTATTACAATAAGCCAGTAATAATTCACAAGTTAAAATATCAAGAGCTATTTTATAAATGACCCTGAAATGCTTAATAATGGCATCATTAAAATTTTTTCTACTTTATTTATTGTGGATTTATAATATTGTATGCATATAATATACATATATACATAAATACGGGAAAAACCTAGGCATCATGTGCTAAAAACTATTTTAAGGTGTAATTAGCATACAATAATTAATTTAGCAGTGTGAGCAGCAAAAAGTTTACTGCTGAACTGGATGTAAACACTATATTTGAATTGAAAATTGATAATGAAAAATGTTCTTAGTTTATCTGGCAGGCATACAAGAAAAGGAAAATAAATCTTTGTTTAAAATAAATCTATCGATGTGTTTTCTATATTTCATTTCTATGTGAAACATAAACTTTTATAAAAATGAATTTATGCTAAATATAATAATGGATTTTAATATTCTTTCTTAACACATGGTTTTCTTAATGAATATTAGAAAATAAGGAGATAGTTGAAAATTATTAAAATAAAGCAAACAAAAACCTTATTAAATTACTGTACACATTATGCATACACTGTATGACCTATAACAAAATGTATGTGATATTTAAAAGCCTGCTTCTGTGTTACTTATATGAAAATGCTAAATTTAAAATGTTGTTGATAATGAAATATGAATTGGTCAAAAACACATTGTAACACGATATTAAAATATAAAAATATATTTTAACCACTATCTTGAAATAATATAGTGATTAAATGTAACCAAAATGCATTCAACTCATAAAATATGGTATGAAATTCCATTTATCCGTGTATGATTGATGTAGGTTTGAATCAAAGTAAATTAAAGTTTCAGATTTTATATAAAGCAAAAAACATACATTAATTTTCAAAGAATGTTTAAATAATTTCACTTAAATAACAATTTAGTTCATAGTAGTAAGTTTAAAACTAATGTGACATAAATTGAAATTTCTTACTCTCAAAATATTTCTCAAGATATTTTAAATTGATGCCGTTAAGGAAAAAAATATTTTTAGGAACATGCTATTTAATTTCGAACGCTAACTAAAATTACATGATCTTTAGAATTACATTCATTGAAATTCCTTTTGAATTCTGAATTAGATATTAAACCATTTATAAGAAGCAACTTACTATTTTGGGAGACTCTTCGAAATTTTTTAAAGATCATATTTTGCTTTTTTAAAAGAAGTGGATTTTTATAATTGATGATTTTGTGTAGCTAAACTTTTAGATATATAAAAATGATTTACTTGAATACTTTATATATACTTGAAAATTTAATACTAGTTCTTCAGACTTCTAAATAAATACATTTTATGAAACATTCTATCAAGCCCTATGTAATACTTTAATTTAATTTTTTTCGTACTCTTTTAAACTCAATATTTTATCACTCCCGACTAAAGAAGGTTATAAGCATTCGTTTAGATACAAAGAAAATATTGACATTCCCTCAATATTATGAAAGATATCAAATTCAAGACCTTTTGACTTTAAAAAGAAATGTTTTGACATGAAAAGTGTAAGAAAATAATCTTTATATTTCATCAATCATGCTATTCGGTTTATAACAAGGGCTGTCAGTATTTCTAAAAATAACACTTTCAAAGTTGAACAAGGGAAAGGTTTGAAGTATAAATTGGATCAAATGTAACAATAGAGATCAATGCATTTGAAAGTATAGTGATTAAGTAAATAACTTTGAATTTAAAGTGACTTAACTTTATGTTATGAATGATACTCAAGAACTAGAAACGCAAAATTCAAAGGAAGAAAATATAAATATGTATATGTTATACAAAAATTATGTTTTTTAAAGTAGAAATATTTATTTAAACCATTGAATTATTTAACTTGCTGTCATTTTGAGCAAGTTCTTAGTGTTGATTCATCATTATTTTTCTATATAAGATCGCTCAGTGTAAACCATTTTGCTTCATGTTCCACATATGAGGCTCTAAGTAGAAATATTCATTTAAACCTTTGATATATTTAACCCGCTGTCATTTTGGACATTTTCTTTATGTTGATTCATGATTATTTTTCTATATACGATCCCTCAGTGTAAACCATTTTGCTTCATGTTCCACATATGAGGCTATAAGTAGAAATATTCATTTAAACCTTTGATATACTTAACCCGCTGTCATTTTGGACATTTTTCTTTATGTTGATTCATGATTATTTTTCTATATACGATCCCTCAGTGTAAACCATTTTGCTTCATGTTCCACATATGAGGCTATAAGTAGAAATATTCATTTAAACCTTTGATATACTTAACCCGCTGTCATTTTGGACATTATCTTTATGTTGATTCATCATTATTTTTCTATATACGATCCCTCAGTGTAAACCATTTTGCTTCATGTTCCACATATGAGGCTATAAGTAGAAATATTCATTTAAACCTTTGATATACTTAACCCGCTGTCATTTTGGACATTATCTTTATGTTGATTCATCATTATTTTTCTATATACGATCGCTCAGTGTAAACCATTTTGCTTCATGTTCCACATATGAGGCTCTAAGTAGAAATATTCATTTAAACCTTTGATATATTTAACCCGCTGTCATTTTGGACATTATCTTTATGTTGATTCATCATTATTTTTCTATATACGATCGCTCAGTGTAAACCATTTTGCTTCATGTTCCACATATGAGGCTCTAAGTAGAAATATTCATTTAAACCTTTGATATATTTAACCCGCTGTCATTTTGGACATTTTCTTTATGTTGATTCATCATTATTTTCTATATACGATCGCTCAGTGTAAGCCATTTTGCTTCATGTTCCACATATGAGGCTATAAGTAGAAATATTCATTTAAACCTTTGATATATTTAACCCGCTTTCATTTTGGACATTTTCTTAATGTTGATTCATCATTATTTTTCTATATACGATCGCTGTGTGTAAACCATTTTGCTTCATGTTCCACATATGAGGCTCTTTATTCAAGCATTAAACATTCTTTAAACATTTTTATAAATGTATATTTAGCAATGTTATATATGTTATGAATTTTAGTTTTTCCTTTCTAACAGTTCTTAGAATACAACTGTTATAAAGGAAAAAATAAAAATCAAACCTCCATGTTTTGGGAAAAAGTTAATGCAGACAAAAAATAATTTTGTGCTCGATATTTCTCTTATTACCACAATTTTTATATCAATATATAATAGTTTAAAATACTAATATCTCTCAAAATATAAAATTCAGTGTATGCATGTATGTATCTTTTCAACGTATTCTTTATACTAGTCCTTATGATCTGTCATTGTATCACTTAGACCTATATAGGTGATCTACGATACCACTTAAAGGACACTCATAATTTTAAAATTGTTTTCATGCTCTGCATAATGCAAAATCCCTATACAATGAATATTAAAGCTGTCATACACTGAAAATGACACAATTTAAGATCATGAAAGTAACCTTATATGAAGTTTTTGATTTCAATATTATATATACTTGAAATTCTTATATGGAACAAATTGATACAGTGTTTATTTAAATGAAGCAATGAATAATTATGAAGAATAACATTGAAGTAATAAAGTTGAAATTAAGAGAAACGTCTAAGTATTTTAACATATTTTTCAATAGATCGTCGATCTTCTATATATTTATTTTATATTCACCCTGTCCACACATACTGTTACAATTTCAATTTTTTTTCTGATTGCACTTTAAGAGTAGAATTTAAAAAAAAAAGTTTAAAAAATTATGATTAAGTATTTAAAAAATATAACTTAATAAATAAATTTTAATTTAGAATGTTAATGTAAGAAAGTCAACATATGCATTCAAGAGCCAAAACATTATGGCCACCCCTACATTTTGCAATGAACTCTCCTGGATGACGTGGAAGACACGTGATCAGGTGGAAGTGGTATTTAACTGCTGCTTGAGAGTCTGAAGAATCCTGCAGCAGCTAGTGCTGCGGCCACACTTTGGTGGGTCAAATTCTAAGATTGCCATTGGTCGAATTGCACAAATTCTATTGGCTCTGTGCTACCCCAGTTGGATCTCAACGCTATCTACTCAATCTTGCATTGAGTGTATGTTTAGTGATCCTGTTACTTTGCTTCCTAACTTTTTCTTGGGGAAAAAAAATAAAATAAAATAAAATAAAAATAAAAATGTATTAGTTTTAATAGTTATCTTAATGTATTAACTTAGCTTGGACTTGTCTAAGCTCCTAGTACTCTTAAGTACTTTAATCCTAGTAATCACTTTAAGCTTTACTTTTACTCTTTTTATTTGTCGCCCAAACTCATGCATCCATTGCCTTTATTTTTATTTTACCTTTAAATTTAATCCTCTTGTCCATGTAGTAGCCAGTTCATTGTCATATGTTGTTTGTATAACCCCTATGTAGCTCAGAACTAGAGGGCTAGGCCCAGGAAGTTCTGTGAAACGAGTTCACTGAGTCACTGAGTCACTGAGTCTGAAGAATCATTCTTTCACTTCTGTGTGTGATGGGAAAAGGCTGCGCATCTAAGCAATTTTGATAGACGGCAGATTGTAATGGCTCGAAGGCTCGGAAGATGTATTTTTGAGACTGCATGACTCCAGGGTCGTTCGGGATCTACAGTTTCTAGTACTTATGCGAAGTGGATGAATGACGGTGAAGCCAGTAGTAGACAACATGGTGTTGGACGTCCACACGCTATCAAAGAAAAAGGTCTTCGGAGATTGGGTCACATTGTGAAGCATGTCTTGACTACCTAGCTCACCGGATCTCAGTCCCATAGAACACATTTGGGATGTGATAAGACGGTAAATTAAAGATTATGAATCATTCATATTATCATTTATTTCGCACTTACTTTAAACTAGAGGGATAATTAATAACTCCTACTTGCAGTTCTTTCTTTCCTTTATATAACGCAGATGTCAATTCTTTCAAGAAAACCGGAAGATCTTTGCAATATTAATACCTTTGCTTGCATTTTACTGTTTTAAGAAGATAAAAAAAAACACTGATTAAAATTCCTTTGCATTTTCTCAGCTCAAACAGATGCACGTGTGTCATTTGTCTGTGTAATATATGTCCGTTATTTTTGCTGCATAAAGATGAAAATAAATGATTTTTACGAAATATTTCACCCGATCTGATAGGATGGATCTCTCAGCACAAAGACTGCATCTGAGTTGGATCGCCAAGAATGCCCTCGCAAATACAAATATGGATTATTTCTCACGTTTTATTATTGAACAATATTTTATCAGTTACACGCACATACATATACGAAAACACACACACGCATATATATATATATATATATATATATATATATATATAATTATATATATATATATGTATATATATATGTATATATATATATATATATATATGTATATATATATATATATATATATATATATATATATATATATAATATGTATATATATATATAGTATATATATATATATGTATATTTATACATATATATATAATATATATATATATATATATAAATATATATATATATATATATATATATATATATATATATGTTATATCTATATATGTGTGTATAATATATATATATATATATATTATTAATATATAATATATATTTATATATATATAATATATATATATATATATATATATATACATATATAGATATATATATATATATATATATATATATATATATAGATATATATAGATATATACATATTATATATATTATAGATATTATAATAACTATATATAAATATACATATGTATATCTATATATGTTGTGTATATATATATATATATATATATATATATAAGATATATATATAGATATTGATAGTTATATATGTATAATATATATATATTATATATAATACGTATATCTATATATTGTGTATATATATATATGTATATATATATATATATATATATATATATATATATATAATATATATATATATATTATATATATATATATATATATATATATATTATATATTTATTTAGTATATGTATATTTTATATATATTTATATATATATTTATATATATTATTATATATTTATATAGATATATATTTATATATTATATATTTTATATTTATATATATATATATATATATTATATATATATATATATTATATATATATAATTGTGTGTATTAGTTTTGGAGGATGTGTGGAGAGAGAGATGTGTTAGACTGATATACATCAAATATTTATATTTTGATATTGTAGTATTTTGTTTGTGTGTGTTTAAGTGTTTTTTTTATATATTATTAGATATGTATATGAATATATAATATTTTATTTTTGGATTGAATTGTATGTATGATAATGTATATATATGGTAAGATATATGGTTATTATAATTGATGAGAATATAATATATTTTTGTGGGCTTGTATTGTGTGTTATCCTGTAT
>CM063501.1:156831680-156849180 GCA_032207245.1 Pardosa pseudoannulata
GTTTAACAATGCAAAATGTTTAAAATTATAATGCCATTTTTTTTTCGTGATAACCTCCGCTCCATTATTTTAAACTCCACTTCTTTCTATGTTGCCAATCGAGGAAAACTAAAACTAATCAAATCAATCTCGAGCTCGTGACAGTATCCACGAAAACACAAATATTTCAAGATTTCAATATACGAGAAAAACTATAGGAGGTTACGAATGCTTTTTGCATTATTTCACAATCTATGCTAGGATTCGTTATGACGAAATTTTCGTTTTATTTTGAAAAAGTGATAAATGATTTTTCAGATTAATGCTTCGAAGGAAGTGTATGTAACTACAATAAGTTTTATCCTAAAATACTGGATTCTAGACCAAACATTTGCACTGCTTGTAGAACTAAAACTGTATGCTATCAAACATCAAAACTAATATCTCATTAGATAAGAGAGATAAGAAATTGATAAACTCTTAACTGATAAATTTAATAAACTATATAACTCCTTTACAATTTTATTTTTTTTTTACATCTCCTTTCATTTTCAAATAATTTCAGTTTCATTCCACGATCTTCTATTAAACAAAAAAATTACATTCATAAAGTGGTTCTATAAAATCCCCTAATTTTGACTTAGAGAACTTCCTCTACTGAATCAAAACACTCGAGATAAAATCATGATTTATGTTTTCCACAAAAAATACAGTTATTTAATATCCATGGCTGTATAGAAAAGAATAATAATACAAAAAAAGTGTTTTTCTCGTTAGCATCGATTTTTGTTATCCTCGAACTCCTTTCTTAACTAAAAAAGTTAATTTAAGTGCTTTTGCATCTATAATAGGCATCAAATGTAACAAAGTGAATGTTTAACGATAAAAGGGCAAGGTTAAATTAAATAAGAGGTATTTAAAAGGCGTGTGATAGAACTGAGTTTTTAAATATGCTGGAAAATTAAGAAATAAATTTTATGGGCACATTTTATAGTTTGAAAATTATCGCCTCCAAATCTAATACATTTAGGAATAAAATTTATATGTTCAACTGTAACTACCTTTTTAAATGGAGCCTTATTTTAAATCATCGTTTAAATTTTAATAAATGATGCCATAAAGCGTTAATTTGAGTTTGAAAATATAATGTGGGTAAAAAGAAAGTATAATAAAATATTTTAAAATTTTATTGTATATATTTTCGGAAATAAATATAAATATTCAATAAATCACAAAAGCATACTTTTTTTCACTACTATATTATTTTTATACGTTCTTAGTATGTTGTAATAAAATGAACTACTATTGCAATACTTCATTTATTTGTGACGGTCAAGCTCGAACATAATCTGCATTCTACTTTACTGATTTCTAATCTATTCAAGCAAAGAAGAAATATCTGAACAAGAAGAAAACTTTCGTTTGTCTTCACGTCAGGAGGATATTTCTTATAACAGCGGTTAGATCAGATTCACTCTCCATTCTAGTCATTCCTTTCGTCAAAAAACAGTCTGTCTGCAGCAAAAGCATAAGGTGACAGCTTGACCTAATTTGTGCGGTTAGGAGTGTTCTACTAAAAATGCATTTATGCTTCTTTAATATTAAGTTTGAAATTAATGCATATCTATGTTTCTGTCTCGAGCTTCTACTGAACATCTTATAAACTATTGTATATTCTTGGCAACTGAAGTCAGCATCCTTACTTTTTTTATATAAAATTCCATTTTGATTGCATTTATTTTAAAAATAGAATTCCTCTTTGAAAGTGACAAGAAAATACCCAGACATTCACCTAAGAACCAATTTACAAATAAGTGTGATAACTTAATTCTACTTAAGAACTATAACTACTTTTTTATACGCAGCCTTATTTTAAATCTCCCATTTAAATTTTAATAAATGATGCCATAAAGCGTTAATTTAAGCTTGAAAATATGTGGGAAAAGGGAAAGAATAAAAAATAAATAAAAAAATGAATGTATGTATTTTCGGAAATAAATATAAATATTAAATAAACTACAAAATCATTCCATTTTTTTTACTACTGTAGTATTTTTATACTTTCTCAGCAGGTTGTAAAAAATATTATCTTGCACTACGATTGATATACCTGCATTTATTTCTGATGGTCAAGCTCGAACATAATCTACATTTTACTTTATAGATTTCTGACCTTTTCAAGAGAAGAAGAAATATCTGAACAAGAAGAAAACTTTCGTGTTCCTTCACGTCAGGAGGGCGTTTCTTATAACAGCAGCAGGAAGATCAGATTGGCTCTCGTCTCGTCATTCTCGTCGTTCTCGTCAAACCGTCTTCGGCTGCATCAAACGCATAAGGTGACAGCTTGACCTAATTTGTGCGGTTAGGAGTGTTCTACTAAAACTGCATTTATGCTTCTTTAATATTAAGTTTGAAATTGTTGCATATCTATGTTTCTGTCTCGAGCTTCTACTGAACATCTTATGAACTATTGTATATTCTTGGCAACTGAAGTCAGCATCCTTACTTTTTTTTATTTAAAATTCCATTTTGATTGCATTTATTTTAAAAATAGAATTCCTCTTTGAAAGTGACAAGAAAATACCCAGACATTCACCTAAGAACCAATTTACAAATAAGTGGGATAACTTAATTCTACTTAAGAAATATAACTACTTTTTTATACGCAGCCTTATTTTAAATCTCCCATTTAAATTTTAATAAATGATGCCATAAAGCGTTAATTTAAGCTTGAAAATATGTGGGCAAAGGGAAAGAATAATAAAAAAATAAAAAAAAGTGAGTGTATGTATTTTCGGAAATAAATATAAATATTAAATAAACTACAAAATCATTCCATTTTTTTTACTACTGTAGTATTTTTATACTTTCTCAGCATGTTGTAAAAAATATTATCTTGCACTACGATTGATATAACTGCATTTATTTCTGATGGTCAAGCTCGAACATAATCTACATTCTACTTTATAGATTTCTGACCTTTTCAAGAGAAGAAGAAATATCTGAACAAGAAGAAAACTTTCGTGTTCCTTCACGTCAGGAGGGCGTTTCTTATAACAGCAGCGGGAAGATCAGATTGGCTCTCGTCTCGTCATTCTCGTGGTTCTCGTCAAACCGTCTTCGGCTGCAACAAACGCATAAGGTGACAGCTTGACCTAATTTGTGAGGTTAGGAGTGTTCTACTAAAACTGCATTTATGCTTCTTTAATATTAAGTTTGAAATTGTTGCATATCTATGTTTCTGTCTCGAGCTTCTACTGAACATCTTATGAACTATTGCATATTCTTGGCAACTGAAGTCAGCATCCTTACTTTTTTTTATTTAAAATTCCATTTTGATTGCATTTATTTTAAAAATAGAATTCCTCTTTGAAAGTGACAAGAAAATACCCAGACATTCACCTAAGAACCAATTTACAAATAAGTGTGATAACTTAATTCTACTTAAGAACTATAACTACTTTTTTATACGCAGCCTTATTTTAAATCTCCCATTTAAATTTTAATAAATGATGCCATAAAGCGTTAATTTAAGCTTGAAAATATGTGGGCAAAGGGAAAGAATAATTAAAAAAAAAACGAGTGTATGTATTTTCGGAAATAAATATAAATATTAAATAAACTACAAAATCATTCCATTTTTTTTACTACTGTAGTATTTTTATACGTTCTCAGCATGTTGTAATAAAATGTTATCATGCACTACGATTGATATACCTGCATTTATTTGTGACGGTCAAGTTCGAACATAATCTGCATTCTACTTCATTTATTTCTGACCTTTTCAAGAGAAGAAGAAATATCCGAATAAGAAGAAAACTTTCGTGTTCCTTCACATCAGGAGGGCGTTTCTTATAACAGCAGCGGGAAGATCAGATTGGTTCTCGTCTAGTCATTCTCGTCGTTCTCGTCAAACCGTCTTCGGCTCTTTCAAACACATAAGGTGACAGCTTGACCTAATTTGTGAGGTTATGATTTTTCTACTAAAACTACATTTATGCTTCTTTAATGTTAAGGTATCTGTCTATGTTGAAATCGTCATTTTTTTTGCCAAAATTCAAATTTTTTTTATTTCTGTATTGTAAAATTTCAACTTTTAGGCTTATAAATCTATTTTTTCTTTTGTCTCTACGACGTTTTAAAGAAAAGTTACAGCTTCTTAAACATCACTGACAGCTGTCAGTACAAAATGGAAGTAGCGACTTCGGAACCGGAAGTTGTGAATTTTTTGGACAAAACTTTTTAAATTTTAATGAAGATTAGTTTAAACATTTTTCTAATATTTTTAACAATTAGAAAGTTTTGAAGCAAGAAAATGTGGGTAATTTTAAACATAAATGTGGTATTTTAATTTTTAATAGTTCAAGTTGCTTTTATAAACGTCAAATGCGTTTTTCTCAGAACGGTATTTTTAATAAAATGTTGAAACTTGAAATGTGATTTTTCACGAAGATTTTAAAATATTTTGTTGAAAATTATCATGAATGCTTTTGATAGTATTTACTAGTGAATGACCTAATAGCTTTAAATTTGCATACATTTTAATGATCTTACACTCATAGTTAGATATAAATGTAATGAAAATTCATTAAAAATTCAAGCTGTATGATTTTGAAGGACCAAAATGTTTTACCAAATGTAAATTAAGGAAAGATTTTAGGTGATTCACTAGTCCAGTGTATAAGAAATGTGCTGCATCAATATATATTGAAATAATTTAATTTATTAAAAAATTTGACCTTTAGAAAAAACCCGATTTTTTTACTAAATTTTCTTCATTTATTAGAAGTTTTATAAAATTTTCTCCATGAATAAATTTTTTAAGTGCAATTTTCTATGATAATATAAAAAATAAATCTAAAAATGTGAAAAACATGAACTAGTTTCTACGTTTAAAGAAAAAAGTTCTCCGAACGTAGACGGATACCTTAATTGTGAAATTGTTGCATTTCTATGTACCTTCTTCAGCTTCTGCTCAAAATTCTACAAACCATTATGCAACTATTATTTATGGTAACTGCAGTCAGCAACATTCCTTTTTTTATAAAATTGCATTTTGATTGCATTTATTTAAAAATAGAATAGTTTTTTGAAGGTGACAAGAAAATGCCCACCAATTCACCTAAGTACCATTTTACAAATAAGCAGGATAACATAATTCTACTTAAGAACATGATAAAATATCAATATAATTGTGTAAATGTAGTTAAAATATTGAAATTAAACGTTTATATCCGGAATGGCCATTTTAACCTCCAAGATATTTTTAAAAACCAATTACTTTTCAAAGGGTTACATCATCAGACTGAGATTTTATACTTTTATTACTACTGTCTTGCGGAGAAGGAGAGGGTGGGTAAAATACATGCCAATTTTTATTATTCAAAACTTTATACTAAGCATATTAGTTGCTCTAGTTGCTTCAGGATGTTAAAAATGGTGTCACTATCAGTTATATATTCCGAAAATAGTTTTATAGAAAATTTTTCACGTACATATTTTTCACATTTAATATGGTCGTTTTTATTTATAGACACATTTTGAGACTTTAAATACATATACATTTTATTTATTTTCTTAAGCCATGACTGAAAAAAATATTGGAAAATAGAAACAATGGTCAATATAGTATTATATATATAGTTTTAAATGGGACAAATTCCAATGTATGAGTTTAAATACAATTTTCGTTTCTGCAAACAAACTTGACTGCTTTTACAAAATGATGAAGCACGGTATTCATTTTGAAAAAAAAGAATAATAAAAATATCTCAATTATTATTTTATCCTTTGGTGTTACAGCAGTTGTCTTTAGAATATTACGAAAATACACTAAGTTTTTTTTTCAATGAGAGAGCTAAGGGAATTCATGATCCGTTTGGATTAAGATTAATTTTAAAAACTAAGAAATATTATCTACTTTACAATTTTTATAAAAAGTGGGAATATATTTAGTTTTCATAGATTCAGAATTTTATTAGGAGTTAAAATCTAACAAATTGTGTTACAAAATTATTTTGATTAATGTATCTTAGTCCAGAAGAAACTAAATTATCACAATTTTCAACAACATTATAAGTTAACTGTTGCATAACAAACAGGTATTACTATGCTTTTCGTAAATAGGCATCATTATGATATTTATTTTCTCCATGGAGTATTTACTTAATATGTAGTATTTTGAACTAGTGTTATTCAGAAGGGACAGCATTTCATTGCTTGTGTAAGGTTTTTATGGGGGTTCCTTCTACATACAATTATAAAAGAATAAAACTATACAAAATTACAACAAAAAAGTAAGAACATTGGAGAAATCCTCTACAAGAGTCAAAATTGACTGAGCTCCTATCTTAAAATACAATTTTAAGGGAAAATGAGAAATGTACTGTAAAATGATACTCTTCTTGTCTACACAAAAAGAATATAATTTGTACAAATGAACGATTATTTATAGGAGTTCAAGAAGGAAAAGAAAATTTAGAAATTCTTAAAATAAAAAAAATTAAAATTAAAAAAAAAATTATATGACTTTTTGTTTTTCGCTGAAATTGAATGTTATCTTCTAACAAGAGAAATATTTTGCAGTAAATTAGTTGTGATTACTTGGCTCATATACTTTCTTCTGCTAGTTTTGGACTTTTTAAATGAAGAGATAGTGTTAGAAACGATCAAATAAGTAATTTTATGCATTTCAATGATTAACGAAGCCATAGTCCGTCAAGGCTATTTTATCCAGGGCTTCGAACCGGAACTGAACCGAAAACCGAAAACCGGAAAAAACCGTTATTTTGGTCGGAACGAAAACCGGAACTGAACCACCGAAAAAAATATCGGTATATTTCGGTTCGATATATCTTTCAGTCATTTTGTTACTGTTACCAACTTATCAATATTTTCTAATTTAACGTCAACTTTATAATTACATATCCGCACTTGTATAAGATTGCAATGGTGGTTTTGGCAGCTCCAGCTACACAAGTTAGTGTTGAAAGAGTGTTTTCAGGTTTGAAATTTATTCTCCGAGACAACAGAAGTAATCTCAGTGAAACCACGTTAGAAAATATATTAATAATTAGAGGCAATTTTCATATGTTAAATAAATAATATATTTTTTGCATAATTATTGCAAGGCCAAGTGCACGATGTGAGAGTCAAATGACGAATGTGGGTAATCATGAACCTAGTTGTCAAATTCGATTTTGATAATGGATAACAATGCCAATGCTCGCCGCTCTTATCGTACCTGCTGTTTGTATCAATTCACATAGTGTACCAATTAAAAAAAGAATACAATCTTCTAAATTTTGATAGAATTACATTTTTTGTTTATGATAGAATTATATTTTTAGTACAAATAAGAATATACATAAAATGAAATTGGAACTGAAACGAAAACAGTTATTTTTGGCGGAACGAAAACCGGAACTAAACCGAAAACCGTTATTTTTGGCGGAGCGAAAACCGGAACTGAACCGATATTAATTTTTTAGTTGAACCAGAACGAAAACCGGAACAAAAAAATTACGGTTCGAAGCCCTGATTTTATCTTCTGCCACCATCGACCACGATAATCCATACTCCTTCCAGACGGTGATAATGACTTGCAGTGGACCATAGTGTGGAGGGGCCGTTAGACGTTGAAGCTGACGCTAAAATACTAAATGAAATGTGTGTTTGGGATACCAGTGAAAAGTTAATATTATTTATTTTATTTTTTAGGGTGGGTGGGTGGAAGGGTTTGCGTGCCCTTGCATTTTTGTTTGATATTGTTCAATTTTCTTTTAAAGATTCAAGAGTAAATGTTATACTTTAGATATTATACTATATATGAGTAGAAGAAAGAAAATTGGCTCACATGTAACTGGCATGGTGAATGGTTTAATTGTATTGCTGTAAGTTAACATACAAAACAAAAAATAAAAGATAAGCAGAATGTATAAAAGACATGGCGGACTTCGAGGTTTAAACCTGGTTTATATTTGTGCATGGGACGTTGGATAGATTCATCTGGCTGTGGAACTAATTTCCAAAAGAAGTTTGTATATCCATATTGTTTGCAAATCTTTGTTAATTCATAGAACTTTCAAAGCACATGGTAAAGCACATAGTAGCAACAGGGTAAAAGGTCTAGGTTGTAGAGGATTATTCCGTTGGCTATCAACAAAATTACTGAAACAATGGTTTGTAAACAAGTGTCGTAAGTGGAGGTGTATTATAATACAAGAGAATAACACTTCGTGACAGCAGGACAGACGGTGTGATTTTTGACAAGACAGTACAGCTGCAATTGATTTTTAGGTGATAACTACATACGCTTGATTTAGACGTGACATGTTTTCTACTTTGAAACTGATATGCATTCTTACCACACATAGGTTACGTGGTAGATAAAGTTCTACATTCCTCACAGTTTCTGCGCTAATAATTGTACTACTGCACATTGACAAAGTTTTGAGGCATTAATGATATTAATTTACATTACCTTTTTAAATGCTTGTATGCTGTCACTCACAATTGAAGAATATATTCTGAGGAAAAGCCGTAAATTCCCAGAACTCAATGTTTACTATCAGGGCCTTGCGTAATCTACTCATATAGAGAGCGCTAAATGCAATAGATGTCGCAATTACGGAAGATTTATATTGAACAAAAACACACACGCACACACACATATGTATATATATATATATATATATATATATATATATATCTGACATGGAGGAGTGGTTAAAGCATAGAAGACACAATTCATTTTATATATAAAAACTTCTTTATATAATCCTTCTGTCCATTGCTCTGCAATATAGAAATCCTTTGCTCTCATACTAAACCACGACAAGGATCTTATCATTGCAAGTTCCCTCTCAGAATTGTTTCTTTTGGCTACCTAAGCAAAATTCCAATTTGTACTTCCGCTTCGGCTTTTCAGTCTGTATACTTCCGCTCGAGGGTGTGTCTTTCTCCTATTACGTTAATGTTAATGAGTTCTAACTATCTTTAATTATAACTTGCTTAATTCTTATCCCCCATTTTTAAACCTCTCATACACACACACACACACACACACACACACATATATATATATATACACATATATATATATACATATATATATATATATATATATATATATATATATAAATGTAACACGAAGTGTATCATCGGTTTTTAGAAAACGTTTTATATTGTTCTTCATTTATCTGTATACACGAATACACGAAGTTAAACTGCAAACAACTCTGGCAGTCACTCTTGGTAGTTTCTAGGAAATGAATACATTTGAAAAGAGATGAATAACATTAAGTTGTGAAATGCTGACTCTATTTTGTAAGCAGGATTGCTCTATAATTACAAATCTTCAATGCTACAGATTTATCGAATGATATTTGTTTTCATTTCCTATTTAAATACATTAGATTATATGTAAAATGATTACTATATAAGAGATTTAAGTATTAACTTATTTAATTATTAACTGAATAAGACGAAGTAGGACTGTCGTATGACAAAATAATCCCGGATTTAGTTTGCTTGACGAATATTTTCCAATTAATTTATAATTCCGTGAATAAAATGTAAAATAAAAAAAGATAAATATCTAGAACCTTTAAGTAAGCGGAAGCAATCTTCTAAAAAAAGCAGATGAAATAACGCTGCCGATCGATAGCTGGAGAAATACTTATCTCTGATAACGACGAGTAAGATTAAAAGCAACGCGATAGAAAAGGTCAGGAAATAACGATGAGTTTTTAAGTGATTGAACCAGTTTAAATAATAAGCATTCGTTTTAAAATGATTCCAAGGAAGTGTTTCAGATAGTAATAAAGTGTTTATACAAGAATATGATTTATTATTAGCTAGCTTTTGTCTACGTGTTCACTCGTCACATTGAGAAATCATTTGTTGTTTCATTTCTTTACATTATTAAAAATGAGCTCCGATAAATGTAAAAAAATAGATGGTAACTGCTGCTGACATTTTGTGAAAAATGACATGAATCTGATTAGAGTAAGAGAAGTTGAAATTAATTATTTCAACATTCAATTATTAACGATATTTTTGTAATAGTAATACATAATGTTATTACGCAAATCGTATATCACACAAAAATCTGTTAGAACACAATATTTCTATAAAACACGAAACTAGTAGATTCAATTTGAATGTCCAACAATAACCTAATAAAATGTTCTTAGTGCGTGGCATGCGAACAAATAGATTTAATGTTTTTCATTTTACCTCTAGAATTTATAACGAAACAAAACTAGGCATAGATTTTCAATTAAGTTAAATTCTAATTATTATTTAAATCATTTAAAATTACAAAATGGTTTTGAAAACTTTATCTCTTTAACATTATTAAATCTTCCGTAAGTCGATAGAAGATTTTACAATTCTTAAAAGTATGCTCAGATTAATTACAAATATATTAATAGAAAATTTAAGAAATTATCAATGTAAAGTACTGAAACGTAGATACACCAGGAATGTATGTAAGTTACCAATAATCCAACACATATTGAAAAATAGTATTTTTAATACATATGTGCATTTTATATATGCACGTATATTGTGTGTGTATTGGGTCCATGTATACTGTAAACTACATGTCAGTCAAATATAGAGCTTCTGTTTTTAAAATGATTCCATGGAATTTATTCACTTTGCTATAACGTTGATACATAATTTTGATTCTGTATATATCACTTCTCCTTTATATGTTTAATTGAGGCTTAGTATAAATGTTTTAGATGTTCTTTTAACAACAGTAAGAAATTTCTCTAAGAATAATTTTGAAAATGTTAAAAGCTATGTATTTAGGTATATGAAATGCAACTCACAGTTGTGCTATTATTAAATATATTTAGAAACAAACGTCCTTTACGATGTCTGTGAATATTGAAATTATTTTAAAAATTTTATTAACTGTTTTACTTTTTGATCTTATTTCTTAAAATACGTATTTTCAAAAATAACACTATATGTGTGTGTGTGTGTGTGTATATATGTATATATATATATATGTATATGTATATATATATATATATATATATATATATATATATATATATATATGTATATATATATGTATATATATATATATATATATATATATATATATATATATATATATATATATATATATATATATATATATATATATATATATATACAATAGATGTAATATATAGTGTTATTTTAATCTGAATCTTACTAGTTTCATATTGCGATTTAGATAATGGTTTTGCTTACCAATTAGTAATATTGTTAATATTTAGCACATTAATAATATTTATAATTATTAATATTTAGTAATATTCCTAAACATTTTTTAACAATCATCAAACATAAAGTTTTGCTTAATAAATATATGCTTTATGCAGTTTTCACTACCTAAAAGCAAAATTTAAAATTATTATATGGTAACTTTTCTTTCATTCAAAATTTATTGTTCTTTTTTACATCCATTTTTTATTTTTTGATATAAAATAAGCAATTTAAAATTTAAACGTTAATTTAACAATGTTAAATGTTAATTCAACAATGATTAGAATAATATTTGAGATTTTTTATTTAACATTATTATTTAACAACAAAGTAAATATTAGTTTTACAATGCGTAGACCTCAGTTACTGATGTTTTGGAAAGATCGGTATTATTAATATAATTTAAATTGAGATATTTCAGTATTTAGAGTGCTAATTGCATTCAAAAGTGGAAGTGCAACATTAGATGATGCAACATCAGCAAATAAATAAATAAAAAAAATTATAAGGCAACCCATTTCTAAATTACTCGCGGTATAATCAATGCACGTTAAAATAAACTTTTTCTTTAGATAAATTGCAGATTCCCATCAGAAATGAAGTTAAACAACTAAGTGCACAACTAAGTAATGTACTACATAGTAATTTTCCATATCTTACATCTAACAACTCTTAAGTTACGAAACAATATTTTACGCTTTTTAAAAATAGTTCGTACAGGCATCAAAATGAAGATAGTCAAGATTCAGTTTGAGATTGTCAAAATGGATATTTAAAAATTTCAATTTGACGTTTCAGGAAGAAGATAGTAGTGAAAAAGGATTCGGATACAAACAAAATAATTTTTTTTTGTAAAAAATTGAAACACTTAGGTTTGGGAATTACATCATGTTCTGTATTTCACACAAAACAGTAATACTATTATCACCTACCTAAAAGCTTTAAATTTTATTAGGACTATTTTATAGAGTAAATGTGAATTGAGGAAAGTCTTTGTCATGAAAAACACTTTATGACATATTGGATTTTTTTTTTCAATTAATTTTTAATTTCTTTAAAAGACTATAAAGATTAACATCTAGATTTTTTATACGAATGAAAGCAATCGTGTAAGAGAGAAGTATATCTGAAGAAAAAGGTATCTTTCATAAATATGAGCAAGAAAAAACCTTGCTATAAAAATGAGGGCAATGTGTTGGTGAATTTTTAAGTGGTTCAATCCGTTCAAATAATAAGTTTCAAGTATTAAGCTTTAAATATTAAGCATTTAAGCACAAACATAATTTATCAGTAGCATAGCCTTTTGTTCATTTGTTTATCCTTAATTAAAAAAATCAATCTATGTTTCATTTCTGTTTATTTTTAACATCGAGTTCTGAGTAAGGTAAATAAGCAAATAGAAGCTAATACAACAATATGAAAATAATAGTCTGGAAAAATAAACATTCTATAATTAAAAATATTTATATTTATGTACGGAGAAGAATTTATTAAGATTTATGCACGTAAGAGAAGAGTATTTTGAAAACAAATTTTTTTGAGTAGTAAATACTCATCTTTTTTTAATGTATATCTAATAACATAAATATAACATTAATTGATAAAACAAATGTTTACTAAAATCTAACAGTTTCTCTGAATATTTATTTAAAAAAAGTACAATATATAAAAATATATACACATCGTAAAACTGAATATAATTTAGTAAATACTGTTTTAAGTTCCAAAAATGTTATGGATAAATAGTACGAAAATAAATCAATATATTAAAAAATAAATATAGTAAAAAATTTTTTCTGAAATCTATGAAAACTATAAGCATGTAAGTATTTTTTTATAAGAATATTGATATATGGATAGATAGAAAAATATATAGTTAAACTAAAACCCATTCTGAATTATTGTATTTTACACAGTTTTAAACTACACTCTTATCATTACAAAAATAATTTTAAAAAAAATTCTTATGTCGCATATAACACGTCCTATTGATTGAATGTTCAATTAATACTGAAACCAACTCATATTGTGACGATATAAATGAATCTTTAACTGTATTCCAATGTCATTCTTCAGTGAACTCAATTTTTAAAGTTGTTTTCTAAGAACTGTATGAACAGCTGCGAAAAATGCAAACCAGTTCATGATAACTGAACATAAAATAAGCACTATGAATGCAACAGGTTTATCCTTGTCATATAATTCATTATATTTTATATATACTTTGAAATAAAACATATCAGTCTTGGACGTTTGACTCTGAATGTTATGTTTCCTGCACAACAAGAGTTTATATTTATCTATGTGTTTAGAGTATTTCCAATTGGCACAAACTCCCAGTGCATCAGCAATACATTTAAATGTTAATATTTATGTCTAATGCTATAGTAAGAGATGACAGTCTCTTAACAATCATTGCAGTAAACTAAATTATAATTTATTTGACTAAAAATGAGTAACGTTTCATGACAACAGTGTGCATAGTAATGACCATGAAAGAGATAAATTATTGAGATAAATTATTAAGTATTTCTCTGCCTTATTACTAGAACGAAATTCTGATGTGACATAATAAGTTTGAATAATTACCTATTAAATCAAGAATCTATGATAACTACATATATAAAAGTTTTATATTACAATGTTACAGATATTAATAATTAACAAGAATATTTAGTTTTATTAAGCTTATACGCATATTTTTTGCATTAAATGGATCCATGACAAAAACTCATATTCATTTAAGTTTTCTTACATTATTTTTATATACTTTCCCAAGACTTAATGTGTTATAAATACGCATTCAAATCTAATTTTGAATATATGATTACGCATTTACATGAAGATAATTTTGAATTCAAATAAATTATTCTTCATATAAATTGGGGTTTAAAAATTTAAATATTACTCATAAGTTAAAATAATGTATTTCACATAAACAGGTATTAAACCCTTATAACAAAATATTCTTACTGACAGTAAAAAAGGGACCTTTATTTTTAATGAAAATAAAATGTGCACCGAGTAATACATAAAAACTAATCACATTACCTATACGATTAATCCCAAACTGATATCTAGCATATCCGGCTAATGAGGAAACACACAGGCAATAACTATGTATGGTTATTGCCTGAGTGTAATAGGTATTTCGAAATTAACTTTCATGTTCAAAAATATTAGATATCAATGAAATATCCAGTGGATCTTATTTATATTTTCAAACAATGTCTGAAATGGAAGCCTATATATCCAATTCTAAATCGAAGCATAATTATCAAGAAATAATTAAAAGCTTTTAATATTAAATTCTGCCTTTAATTCATTGGAAGTTCAAGTAATTTTCAGAAAGTAAACATCGGAGTGAATGTTTGAAACAGAGCGTTTGATATCGGGAATGTCAGAAAACAATTTGGTTTTTTATAGCTACGAAATATCATTTCAAAATATATGTTAAGTGACGACTCATGGGCCATTTAGAATTAGAACAAACAATCTCAAAAGTAACCCGATGTCTGGATGTTTTATGTTAGATAGTCTGAAAATTACACAAGTTACATAGCCTTAATATTGTCCAAATAATTTCAAAATGATGGAAATGTTGTAAGAAAACGAAACAAGGTTTTACACGATCGGCAATTTCTTGTAAAGACTGATATCTGGCAATAACTTCATTTGTAAACTGAAGTCTACAATTCGCCAGTTAAGTTCATAGCTTGCAGGGGCCAATGGCAGAGGTGTATAACGGTAAATGGTGTACAAAGGCTTAATGACGGAGGATTTTATTCCAGAAAGGTTATATGTTTTCATGTCTTCACAAAAGTGAGGAAACGCTTTTATTTGTGCAAAGAATGTCAGAATGGGAGTGAACACCAATGGTCACGAATAACATTGCTTGCAAAATATCCAGATTTAAATCCTTTCGAAAACATATGAAACTACCTTGGAAGAACAATTTCACGGAAGCATCTTCCACAAAGGTATATAAATGCCCTGAAAACGACATTTTTTATTTAATGTGGCTAAAACCACAACCGGTGGTTAACAATATTGCTTGGGGCATGAATTGACAGTACACCGTATGATAGATTCCTTTCCACATTAAATTTGAAAGTCTTCAATATTTTGCCTTATTTCTTTTTTACTGCACTTGTCACTTTTATTACAATATTTATTATTGAATGCGACGATAATATTTCATATCTAATGCTCATTAATTGTATCTTTAAAATTATATGTCATATTGTTATGTATTATTCCAAAATAATTATAACATTATTGACCAAAGTTTTTAAAAAATCCATGAATTAATGAATATAAAGATTATATATATATATATATATATATATATATATATATATATATATATATATATATATATATATATATATATATATATATATATATATATATATATATACATATATACATATATATATATATATATATATTATATATATATATATATATATATATATATATATATATATATATATATATATATATATATATATATATATATATGTGAGTGTGTGTGTGTGTGTATGTAATCATCCAGGGACCAACTAGCCCCGAACTTTACACTTAAAAACTCATTTTAAAATTGCCCCTATTATTTTCCTCAGCCCGGGCATGCTGGGCTGCCAAGTGTCCCATTAACCATCCGTTAGAAAGAAGCACATCATTCGTCGTGGCGAACTTAACTTTTATTTCATCCGATAAAAATAGCACAGAATCCAGAGACGTCTGAACCCGACGGAGTCAGAACGCTCTATATCAGTAATAGTAATGCCAACCTTCTGCGAGAGACGGCTAAAACCCGTGTCTGAGGAAAGTGTTTTAATTGCTTATAGAAAGTAACCTTTGACTCGAGCCATCTGCAAAGTGTGGCGTGTCAGAGGAGCATTACTGCTGATCGCTACAAATTTTCATGGGAAAGTTATAACTTCCTCATTAAAATGCCAGCTATATCATTTTCTGTTTTAAGAATCATAGAAAGAATTTCGGGGTTCGGCTGAAGGAATGAAAACATCCTCGTTTAAATTGGATGGCTGGGAAATATGGTTAATATAAAGAGAAGAAATTAAGATCTAGAATAATGAATGGGGAAAAGGGATAATTTTGGAATACGCTTTAGTGTTTAGATATTGATGTTATTATATATATATATATATATATATATATATATATATATATATGTGTGTGTGTGTGTGTGTGTGTGTGTGTGTGTAATATATCAAAATTATTTAACTTTAATATTTCCTTAATATATATACGTCTATCTCCCATTCTAATTTATTTAAATCTTTTATCCCAGCCTCTAAATAGTTTAATATATATAGTATTTATACTTAACATTCCTTTCTGTCCCAAAACTGTAAATATTCTATATTGATCACGTTTCCCAACCGTTGACGGTATATATGGTTTCGCGTTTTGTTATATATGCATATATATATATATATATATATATAAGGTGTTTTTATACTGTGGGAAATTATTTCTGTCATTTCTCTTGGGTGCACCTATGATCGATCATATATATCTATATTTTCTTTGTTTGTCGTCAAGTAGAATGGATGTGGGTTGTAGTTGCTCTGGAATAAAGTTTGAATATATTGTGCCGTATATATATATATATCAATGTCGGTCCGAGGGCTTTTATATATACTGCTAGCTGCTGAGCTTTCTCCTTGTCAAGGAATATATATATATATATATATATATATATATATATATATATATATATATATATATATATATATATATATATATTATATATATATATATGTATATATATATATATATATATATATATATATACATATATATATATATATATATATATATATATATATATATATATATATATATATATATATATATATATTATATATATATATATATATATATATATATATATATATATATATATATATATATATATATATATATATATATATATATATATACATATATATATATATATATGTGTGTGTGTGTGTGTGTGTGTGTGTGTGTGTGTGTATAGTACATCCCAGTAGGATAAGAGAAAAGAAATGAGCAATAACAAGACATTGTAAAAGATAAATTTTATCCTCTTTCCCACATTGCCATCATATCAGTCCTAAGTGATACTAAACTAGAAACAGTTGCTATCATCATTGATGACATTATTGTACAAAAAGCATATTGAAAATATGTAAAGTAGGAAAGTTTTAATTACAAAAAAAAAACCAACAAAAATATAAGT
>CM063501.1:156854180-156874180 GCA_032207245.1 Pardosa pseudoannulata
ATCCCGTCATATGACGGGCTATATGCTAGTATATATATAAATGGCAAAATTATATATGATAGCAAATATCAGAAAATTTGTTATGCTGTTTATTGTATTCTATCGTTGGTCAATTGAAAAAGTAGTTCCGAGAAATATTAAAAAAAAATCCGCATTCATTCTGAGATAAGAAAACAAACCATTTATTTTACCTGCCTCATAGGGTACTTTACAATTCTAGAAAATTAAAAGTTTTTACCGATCCCAGTCATATGACGGGCTATGTGCTAGTGTCGATATAAATGACAAAATTATATATGATAGTAAATATGAGAAAATTTGTTATGCTGTTTATTGTATTCTGTCGTTGCTCAAAGGAAAAACTCGTTCCGAAAAATATTTAAAAAAAATCAGCATTCAAGTTTGTAGCAAAAAGGACTCTACATTAATTCTTTGAAGCTAGTTCTGAATTTCTACGCTTTTTCATACTTACAATAGGTTAGGTTGGGTTGGGTTTTGATCACTACGATCAATTTTTGTCTGCACTACGAATAATGAGACTCTTTACTGGGACTCAAAACTACATGTTAGTCATACCGATTACGAAACATCGTTGTAATAAATGTACTTATGTACCAAGCTGATTTCCAATCAACTTGAGCTTCTGGCTACTCAGTCAGGTGTTAGCACTTTAATATCCATGTCCAATTTTAATTCAAGATATTAAAATCTCATTCGAATACTTGCATTAAACTAAACTGTACTTTACTTGATGAGAAATGAATTACAAATACAGGTTTCATACTAATCGCGTGCAGCATAATTATGACTGGGTAACAGATGAATTATTAAACTAAGTATTTCACTGTGATTATTACTAGAATGCAAATTTTGATGCGACATTGCGCGTTTGAATTAATAATCATCGCATCAAGTACCTACATCCATATTGGCTTTAGAGAAGAGCAAATAACAAAACTTTACATATAATGTAAGTAAATGGATAACGGAAATAAAATTACATAAATTTCGCATTAGCGATTTTACTTTTAATGTTTTATCAACATTAAAAGTAATACTTTGGGGAGTGAGAGCATTATATGAGATGGTGACTAAAATGTCATTTTCAAAATATATGCGCATTATAGCATGTTTTTTTATTAATAAATTTATTCTAATATATTAATATTTTTTTCTAGAACTTTGCGTTAATAAATTAGCTTTTCATTTTTAAATATAAAAGAAACAATCTTTCAAAAATTAATTTTTTATATAATAGTTGTATCTATAACTTTTTAAAGTAAAATTTTCGCTTTTGCATAATAAAATACGATATATTATTTTCCTAGAATTTATAAAAATGCTGCATACAAAACATTTTTAAAATACGGGGGTTGGAGCATAAGTCATGGCAACTACTTTTTTCTTGTAAAAATGAGAACAGATCACAAACATATATCCTTCGTGTGGAAGTTCTACAGGCATAGTGTGTATTCAGAACAACAGATGGCTCTGTAATAGCTTGTAGTAGCTCTGCAATGGCTGTGAAATTAGTCAGTTGTTGAGTTTCGTGCGAGATGGAAGTAACCGTGTTGAGAAGCGCGCTTACATCAAAATATCCTCTGATCCTTCCTGAAATTTTTCTACCTACCGTGCTACTGTACGCTATGGCAGGCTATTATTCCTAATTGCTTCCACTAATTCACTGTGACATTCCATCGCATTTCTCCCTCGGATAATTTTGATGAAAGCTCTCTGCTCAACAGGGGTTATTTCCATCTCGCACGATACTCACCAACTGATTTTACAGCCCTCGCTGCACTACTACCAGCTACTACAGAGCCATCTGTTATCTTTCATACACACTATGTCTGAAGAACTTCCACACGACACATATGCGTTTGTGATCCGTTCACAAATTTACAAGAAAAAAATAGTTTCCATAACTTATACCCAACCCTCGTATTAATTAAATAAAAATGTTATATAAAAGTCATTCTTAATGGCTCGAAATATATTTTAAAAATATTTGTGTAATTAAAACTATGTCAAATTCAATGCAATTGAGGATAGTTACATACATTTCCTCCCATACAACTAATAACCCTATATACCTGGAAACTCTAAGTTGTATTCCCTAATTTTTATTTTTAGATACACAAAAAGGCAATCATCTGTCTACGTAATCATTCGTAATTTTTCACTGAAGAAATAAAGTGATACAATCCACTCTTTCCTTCAATAATTTAGTAATGGCTCATATAGGGGGTCATCCACAAATTAACATGCAAATCACATATATCTTAAATAGCTAATAAATAATTTTGCACAGCATTTAGATGTTTATTTTCCCAGGGAAGAAGCTTATTTAAATTGTTTGTAAGTTGTAGAACACATTGTTTTTTCTTTAAAATTCACAATTTTTATTCTGAAATTCTAGAGTTGTATTGACAGTTCAGAAAATTATAGAAAGAAATGCTTCTTTAAAAGACGAATATTATAATACAAATTAAATTAAAATCTTTTTGTTTACTGCACGGGATAGTTAAAGGAAAATATTGTATAATACGTTTAAAATGAAGGAATATTTCTAATATTTTTGTAGGCTCTACATTAGTACAGCTTAAACAATTCCTACATCTTAAACAATTCCCAAATACACATTCTTAAAATTAAGGTACATAAGGATGATATAATACACCGCAATTCAGATACATTTGTAAAACGTTTTCACAAGCAAAATGAAACTTTTGAAAATCTCCTGAAAATTATATTGGAGTTTCAAACAGTTCAATTATTTTTATTTATTGTATTACAATT
Source organism: Pardosa pseudoannulata (assembly GCA_032207245.1). Lineage (NCBI taxonomy): Eukaryota > Metazoa > Arthropoda > Arachnida > Araneae > Lycosidae > Pardosa > Pardosa pseudoannulata. Next base: position 156,856,980 of record CM063501.1, read on the forward strand.
GTTTTTACAATGAACTAAATGTGTTTATTTATAGAATATATCTATCTAAAAATTACGAGAGTATATAAAGAGACATAGAGGGGAAGCAATCTGTATAAGGGACTTTGTAACGGTCTTTATTGTGTTTTACGCACTTTAGTGGACGGCAAAAAAATTTTAAATCGACTTTCAAAGGAATATGCTTTTAAAGTATTGTGCAAGAAAATTTTATTATCTGGATAAAATAATATACAAAAAATGAAACTTTTGAAAATTTCCTAAAATTTATTTTGCAGTTTCAAACAGTTCAATTGTTTTTATTTATTGTATTACATTTTTTTACAATGAGCTAAATGTGTTTATTTATAGAATATATCTATCTAAAAATTACGAGAGTATATAAAGAGGTATAGCGGGGAAGCTATCTATATAACGGAATTTGTAATGGTCTCCATTGTGTTTTACGCACTTTAGTGGACGGCAAAAAATTTTTTTAATCGACTTTCAAAGAAACATGCTTTTAAAGTATTGTGCAAAAAAATTTTGTTGTCTAGATAGAATAATATACAAAAAATGAAATTTTAAATACCCCCTAAAATTTATTTTGCAGTTTCAAACAGTTCAATTGTTTTTTTTTATTGTATTACAATTTTTACAATGAACTAAATGTGTTTATTCATAGAATAGATCTATCTAAAAATTACGAGAGTATATAAAGAGACATAGAGGGGAAACTATCTATATAAGGGAATTTGTAACGGTCTCCATTGTGTTTTACGCAATTTAGTGGACGACAAAAGATTTTAAATCGACTTTCAAAGCAACGTGCTTTCAAAGAATTTTGCATGAATATATTGTTGTCTGGATAGAATAAAAAAAAAACCATTAAATCTAATATGTATATTGTTTTCTACATTGAGATCTCGTTTTATAAAAAAAGTTATTAGGGCATTTCAAGTAAAAACAATAAGTACAGCGGTATGTCAGTATTTTTTTCTGTAGAAAAAATATGTTAAAGGTAGTTGAAAAATATACTAAAATGTTAATTCAAGAACAAATCAGCATTATTTTTTAGAGAATTTGAAAGATTTTATAGGTAAAATTTGACTATAATCAAACTAAAAGGCCTTACAATATTAAGCATAGGTATCTATTTACAAAATTATATGCACACACACACACACACACACACACACACACATATATATATATATATATATATATATATATATATATATATATATATATATATATATATATATATATATATATATATATATATATATATATATATATATAGTATATACAATGTTGCTAATTTAATTTTCATTTGTGAGATTTAAGCATATCCTACATTAGAGTATCTTATATTTAAAATTAAACTTGTTCTAAAACCACCTACACTCATGTATATATTTATATGATACCCCCTGGATTCACCTTTAAATAATAAATAATTTCGCCTGCCAAGTAACACAATTTAGATTCAAAAATCGCCAATCTTGGAAAAATGTGTTCTGCCTGAAAACGTTTTTCAAAGATTATTTATATCACGTTGTAAAGTTTCCTAAAAAAACGTCAAAACATTTTGTATTGCATTGCGAACGGAGACACACATATGTTCATTCATACATGCAAAGTACTACAGAGATTTAGGTAGAAAGATATTTAGTAAATTTCATTTTTACTTCTATGTCTTGTTTTAAAAAATGTTTTATTCAAATGCAAGTTTATCACAGAAGAAAATATTAAAATTTGTCGTAAATATGTCAGTGGAAATTTCAAGCAATAAATAAAAGAATGAATTTATCAAGGACAATAAATATAAGATCTTAACTATCTGGCGTCAGATATTTGAATTACAGTAAGAAATAAATAAATAGGAAATACGAAATAAATTATCTTAGAACATAAAATGTATTAGAGAAACAGAAAAGGACATTTAATAACAGATTTGATTAAAAATTATATGGTATATATTTATGTGCAAATTACACCGTTCAGAATACCTGCAAATGAATTCCACATTTTATACAACCTAGAAAAAGTTTTAAAACATATCACAAAAAACACAATATTTTTGGTATGAGAGATTGTAATTTAAGAGACGAGAGAGGTTAAATATAAGTTTTAAAAACACTGATATGTCAATAATAATTCTTGACACTACATGAAAATCATTTAAATAATTCATAAATTTAATTTTTAAACTTTCTTTGTGCACAAGTTATTAAAATGTTATTGTTTAATTTGCATGATACTTCCAGTCATTAAACACTGCTTAATTCTGTGGTATTTAGTAACATATCTAAGATACTAGCAAGAGATTGGTGATATTGTAGTTTACCTCGTAGTAAAATTAAAAGCCACTATTTAACGTTACTAATCGTAATGTTATGTAACCTCTCGATATATGTGATGAAGAATTTTTTCTAGTAACCTAACATTTTAATACTTCTATAATTATCGTGAATTAATATCTTTCTTGTTTAATGTGCCGGGTAATTCCCCCCCCCTTTTCAGCTTGTTCTAAAATCCACATAATATTGACTTTCTACAATTCGTTAAGCAATGTAATGCGTAATAAAAATGAATTTAAAAATGTATACCTGACAAAAGTTCTGATTGTTTACACGACAATTTCTAAATTATTAGGTATAATACTCGTATATCTATTTCCTTTATGTTTTAATTAAATTGCAATTAAAATTTAACATCTCAAATTTTTATTTAAAAAAATAGGGTTTTCAAGATAAATGTAAGAAAATTTATAGTTTTCAATCTAATCTCGAAATATATTTCTTTCATTTAGCTAGTTTTGTTTTCTTTTTCAGAATAATTTATGCCCTGTGACCTTATCCCTTACTGCAGAAATCGACAAACTACATTCTGTAAACTAAATACACCCATTAACAATGTATATTAGGTATGTAACTACAGTACATAACACATAAAATATCCGAACAACACATTTTTTCATTCCAATTGTCTTGTTACTAATATTAATAGCACGAAAATAAAGTCAGTACAGGAGACATGAAGATTGGTATACAAGAAGCAAAACACAAAATACTTTTTATCGGAATTAACGTTTTATTTAATAAGCTTTCCAGTGTAAAATTTTATATTGCATACAGATATTCGCGTATAAAGAAATTATTTCTCATTACTGATAGGATAGATCTACCGGCATGCATCTAGGCATATATATATATATATATATATATATATATATATATATATATATATATATATATATATATATATATATATATATATATATACATATATTCATACATACATGTTGGCATACAAAACTACCCTCTAAAGGACTATATTTAAAGTACTAAAACACCAAGTTAAAATCAATTTTTATTATATATTTTAATGTTTTGCTCAGAAATATAATGTTTCAATAGAATATCACATTTTATTCTAGTCTTTGTTTATAAATAATAAAATGTTAAGAATATGTCTGTATTTAATCATGTCCCACACACTGTTAAATATTCATGAGCACTTTAGATTTACTTTGGAAGTTTCGTCTCAGATCGTATTTAATCGCATTTAAACAAGAGATCCCACATCTTGATCAGAAATTGATGAGTGCTGATGAACGTGTGATTTCTGTTTCCACAAATTAATGAATCAGAATCTTTATTCTAAAATATCAATCAACCCGAAATTGTAACCCCTTTCGGCCACTGTAATAAGTAGTTGAGAATAATTTGTCTTTCTCTTATATGTAGATGGTGTAGAAGATAGGAAATTTAAAATTAATTGAAGTTTAAAGCAAATAGAAAAGTTATTTTTTAGGGAAGAAAATTTCATTATTTTAATCGGTTTTTAATATTCTAATATGACTTTTATACCTTTTGTATATTTCAAATTTATGCATAGATATAATACAGAAACTCTTTGAACAGAGATTTAAAAAAAATATTCACGAAACATAAAATAAGGGCTTTTCTTCGCTATACTCACTTATTTAAAAACTCTGAAAAGGATTTTGAGACACACTGTTGCAGCAATAGTAAAGTAATTAAATATAGAAGAAAACTTCAATTTCTAATTGTTTCTAAAGTGATGTTCATATTTCTAATGATCTAAGATACCTCTAATAGCTTTCATAAATCTTAAATTTATGCATAATTTATATAATATTAACGAAATGTCCTATCTCAGATAATTTAATGAAAATAATACTAACGTACTGTAAAGCGAATGTTCATATTTTTTTTCATATTTACTCATTTTAATGTTTAGAAAAGGATTGGAAAACATACTATGGGCACTGTCTCATAAACATTATATCCATACTGTAAGAAAAGGATCGGAAATAATATTTTTCTATCCACCCTATGACCATTTATTTCTGAAGAAGAAAATCTGTGACTTCTCATTTCACTAAACAAATTAAATTGCATCGTGATAAAACTTAGTCTGAAAAAATTCAAATATAAAAAGAATCATGTTAGTTTCTTGGAATTCAAAATCCCCATTTATTTAGCTTTCAATTATGTCTTTATGAACAAAACATTTTACTAGTGGGAAAAACTGGGAAATATAGAACAAAATACGAAATAATAAGAGAACATGTAAGTTTATTGCAATTGAGAATCACAATTTACAAACTGCTTATCTCTGATTTTATGAAGAACATTATTTTCTTTGAGAAAAGTTAAGCAGGTATTAATTCTAATACTACTTTGACAAGACAAATTTATAATTCGGAGGATACTAGATTTAATCAAAGCATTCATTAATCGGTTTCAAAGCGAAACACTAGTGTACTTACTAATTTTCTTTTTCTTAGTTTCTGCTACAAATGTGTATCATTATCATTTTTCAATACCTGATCTCATATCTTAAGATCGATAATACAATAGTAGCCATCAATGGATCATAATTGTACTAAAAAATATATATAATTTCAGATTTTATACAAAATTTTTGAAAATATGAATGAATTATACACTAGTAAAAACAACTTTGTTGTTTTTTCTAATGCCAATTTAACAAGTGAAGTTCATGATGCTAGTCGATTTAAAGTGATATTTCACTTCTTTTGTGATCAAGAGCACTATAAGTCAGTAAAGAAAGACATTAGGCTCAAAGTACGTTCTCATAATTTGGAAAAAAGAACCAAAGAAAAGACACCCAGACTTGACTAGCCACCTAAAAATAGATTGTCAGAACTAAGAGGACAATGTGACCCTGAACCTATTTTGCAGGCTCCGGCCACCACGATGCTTTAAGGCCGACTGTAGCCTAAATCTACAACCTCCCAGTTCAGTGATCGATTTTTTCGATGTCTGAAATTTTGCTAGTCGAAAATACAACATATCAATATCTAATTTAAATATAAGTATTACGTACCAATGACTTATATCAGGCCATGTTGAGACACTACAAGGAGTTAAGACACCATATACAAATGAGCGAAGACATACCATTTTCGAGACTTGTTTTATTTACAAATCTAATTTTGCACAATCTGGTGACGCAAATAAAATATATTCAATCTCAATATACAGATGCCGTAAGCCGCTGAAATATGGAAGCACTTCCCGCTGAGGACGTTATCTTCAGATGAACAAAAAAAAAAGTTGAGCATTCCCAGAATTTGCTGAAGTTCGCCTCTTCATCTTTCCTTCGAAGAGGCCTTCAAATCTGCTGAGAAAAAATCCAAAAGCTGCTGTCAAGTCCAAAGATGACTGACCCGCGTTAGATACTCCTCTTGTCCAATGGGGTTAAAGGGGGGAGTCACTAACATCGCCGTCATCCCTCGGTCAGTCTCCCACGCTGACGTTCTCCAGCAGTGTAACTAATTGTCACATTAAATAAATATATTTACTATTAAAAATAATTTATTTCTTTGTTTTATTCTGCTCAAACTAAATTTAAAAGTGTTATAGAAATGATTATTAAACGCTACTTACTTCCACAAAGGAACAAAATACATTTTCGAAAAGTGTAATTAAATAAAAATTCCTTCTCTACATAATTATTTTTCTACTTTCATCAGACTAAAATCACTTTTAAATGTTGATAGAGGCATTCCACCTTCCAATAAGGGATAGGGAAAGACAGATTACTCACTATGGCTCCATTAATGCCCAAAGTGCAATACAATTTCAAGTTGATCGATTTTTGAGTTAAGTATTCTCATCAGTAATTTGGAGAAACTGAAATCACACTTTCATCAGTAGTCATGAAATTCTGATCAAGGTTTTGGTTGAAGAACTTTTGCTTTAAAAGCGATTAAGAATGGTACTTTTAAGTCTCATTTAAACAGTAAACAATTGCTTAATGGAGTGCAGGTTATAAATTAAGGGAGAGATAGCATTATGTGTTTCATAAATTATACAGAAGGCTGAGGTTGAATGTATGTGTAGAAAATAAACATTTATCAATTTGATACAAGAACGAAAGTAATCCAAATAACATCATACATGTTGTTGTACCATAAACTTAAATAAAAGAGATTTCCTCTTCAGTGCTTCAACAAAATATTTAACTTGGAATTTAACATTTTAATATGCCAAATTATTTTAATTGTATTAATATAAATCTCTCACTGTATGTATATATATAAATATATATATATATATATATATATATATATATATATATATATATATATATATAATTTTGTTTAATATATACATGAAAACAAGAAATATTTTAATTAAAATTGGAATACATTCCTACAAAAATGTTTCAACTGTAAATTTGTGTAAAAACCTACAAAATACTACCATATAATTTTAAAAACTTAGCATAGAATAATATCTCAAATATTAAAATACACCTTTTTCTAATATTTGTAATATTATTTAAGAAATTTAAAACCCCCCAAAAAAGGAAATTTAATAAGTATAAAAGTCAATTTTCAAAAAGAAAAACCACATATTATTTATAAAAATTATAATTTATTTTGCACAAGTATAATATTTCTAAAGAAAGAGAAAATGTATTTGTAAAAACCATGTGTGGCGGGTTTGTATTAAATTTTAATTTAATAAACCCAAATCTTAGTATCCAAAACTTAAGAACAATTATAATATCATCTGATCAAATATTGAATAAAACTTAGATAGAGAAATAAAATTAAGTAATGCCATTTCGTACGTTGTCTTATTTGCATTTAGTAATGAAGAGTAGTACTTTCATGAAAATCCTCTTTTATAACACACAGGAAAAATTACATCAAGTAGTGGATCTGCAACACGACAATACAAAAAGTTAAAATTTGATGGGATAGTAAATTATGGAATAATCATGACAGCCTGAATATTGTTGAAATGTATATTTGTTTGGACAGAGAAATCAGCTTCTAAAAATTATTGACTTTCTATATGAGGCATATTTAACAATATATTTGGATTAATAGATTGAAAACAATTTTTGAAAATTGAGGGAAGGTGCTAGATTCCACAGATACCTCATAATTCACAAACAATTACGTCGGTGCGTTGTAAAAAGTCTGGACACTCCAAAAAAATTGTTATTTAAGCTCAAATTGAATGAAAAGTAATGTGACTGATGTAGAAATAATACATTTAAAAACAATGAATGATTTATTGATGAAAATGATCGATATGAAGACACGAGTAAGGTAAGATGAGCAATAAAATTAAAACCAAAATACTTTATGAAAAATATTTTCATCTACTGTAGTATTAACTGTTGTGAAAACGTTAACACAATCAATTTTTTAAAGGATTATTTTAACCTTTTCACAAGATTGCAAAAAAAAGTTTCTTCCTTTGATAATGTACAAGCGTTGTTGCAATATTATAATCTAAATCATATCACTTAAATAAAAGAGTTAGCATTTAACTAAGATTATAGAATATAAGGTTTATTTCTAATGTAGAGTAAACATTAAAGTGATGTTAAAATGCCAAAATTAAATCGTGTAATATAAGGTTTTTCTAATGTTGCGTAAATATTATATTGATGTTAAAATGCTAACATTAAGTCCTTTTAGTACCTGATAAGGAAGTCACTATAGTCATCTGGGTAATATACTTTAGAAAACTGAAAGAACATTTTGTTCATTTTATTTTCTTATTAATTTTAGTTGTTTGAGAATCAGAATAACAACTGTAGGTAATAACTCGTTAAAGATCCATTTTTGATCCGTAACATTACTGTTTCATTATAATCTGAAATCATGGATATTAAGACACGAGTAATGTCAGCTAAGCAATAAATTAAAGACAAAATACTTTATGAAAAATATTTTCATCTGCTCTAGTATAAACTATTGTGAAAAGCTTAACAAAATCCCTTTTTTTAAAGGATTATTTTAACCTTTTCACAACATTGGTAATAAAAGTTTATTTCTCTAATAATGTAGAAACCTTGTTACAATATTAGAATCTAAAAGCATACCAATTAAAGAAAATAGTTAACATTATGCTAAGGCTATAAGGCTATTTTTAATGTTGCGTAAACACTGTATTGATTTTAAAATGTTAACATTAAATCGTGCTAGTACTTAACAAGGAAGTGACTACCTTTGAATCAGCTTAAATGATATCTGGGTAATATACTTTTTCAAAGTGAAAGGACATTTTCTTCATTTTGTCTTCTTATTAACTTTAGTTGTTTGAGAATCAGAATCGTGATTCTAGGTAATAATTCGTTAAAGATCCATTTTTGATATGTTACATTACAGACTGTCTTATTATAACCTGAAATCATGGTCAATTTTGATCGTCTAAAGGAAGATTTAAGTGTAAGGCTTTATTAATCACAAACTATAAAGTAGAATATAAATAGAAATTGACTCCTCACTGTTACAAAATTAAAATTCCAAAATAAGTTTGATTTTCCTTTTGCAACATTTCTATACATTGTTACTAACTATGTGATTGTGTAATTTATTTTTTTTTCTTATTGTCTTTTTTAGAAGTTTTCCCTAGTAAGAAAGTTTTATCACTTGGTCTCTTAAAACTAATTAAACGGGTTCTAATGAATATATTAGTATATATGATTTTATTTTACTTGAGACCTCTATACGACTTGATTGTCACAGATATCCCAAAGCCTTTACATAATATAACGCTTAGAGTGAGACATTTTATATTTACCAAGAATTCTGTACTTAAATAGGACAGACAGTCATTGCATTTCGAAGTTTCTGTTTCTAATTTTCTTCCCCTTTTCTGAAACTAATTTGCATAAGTTTTATCTTCTAATGCTTGAAACTAATGGCTTTATTTCAAACTTTTCTGAGTCTAAAAATTTTCCAGTTTTGTACCATTTGAAAAATCTAACACTCAGTTGTTTGTAAACTTTCAACTATGTAACATCTGATGATAGATTACTTGAGACTCTTAGTTTATTTACAGAGAATGGCAACGGAAGGAAACTTACTTTCTCATTTTACCTTTAGTTTTATTACAAGTGACTGTAACATAGTGTAATATCATTCGGCGTAATAGAAATTTAATACTGCAAAAATTAAGCGAATTGAATTTTTTGATTTATATTGTGGTCTATTTTAAGTGATATATTTAGCTGGTTTTAGGTTTTTTTAACTTAAAAATAAAATAAAAATATAACAATTTAGTTTTCAAAATATAATTAGTGAGCTAAACACTTTTTTGTGACTCCTAATGGCGCTGGGGTAGCTCTTTGCGCTCCCTTGACACAGGTTCGATTCGCGGGCTGGACAAGGTTGACTCAGCCTTTCATCCCTTCAGTTTATAGATAAACAGAGGACCAAGAAGGCTTGGGACCTAAACAGTTAAGAGTTAAGCGTAAGGATGACCACCTAACCGGAACATATGCTTCACACCCAGAGCCCTTGGTATTGGAAGTGGAGGCTAGCACACGTGGTACCAGCCCCCTTAGGGCTGTTGCCCCGACGTGTTTAGTTTAGTTTCAAACACTATTTAAGGCATTCTTAAGGCATTATTCCTTTAAAACATGAGAAAAAGACGATTTATAGAATATTATTCGATTTCGATGTGTTTCCCTTTGTGAAGGTTTATTTCAGAATTATATCTTTCACGCATTCCGTGAAAGTTATAAAACTTACTTCAACTTTTCTGATCCTGTTTTAAATTTCACATGACTTAATTTATAGTTTTCATTTGTAAAATTAGTCTATATTGTAAAAATATTCTAATATTTACAACATTGCATAAAATTAGATATTAGAGGAGTAAAAGCAGCATATTTAATTTTTATCTTCAAAGGACATAATAAATTATTAATTTTATTATTTTATTCACATTTCTCATTAATTTATTATATAAGATAATAGAAACTTAAATTTCTTTATTGATAGTTTTAAGGATGATTTAAAAAGAGTAAAAAGTGTTCTTCAGAGTAAATCTATTTTATGTTTTTTTTAATAGAAATTTTACGAAAACTTGAATTTTTAATACTGGGTGGTCATAATTAAACTGGCAGTGCTCACAGTGTTCTGTAGAGCGATCTATTTGCGAGAATGACACCACATTTTGTAGGAAGATTAAACAAGACGGGGGACGAGAGATTCCGCGAAAAAAAAACACTAGTTCCAAAAGTCACCGCTAGGGGAATATTTGTGTTAATAATATGTGTTATAGAAAATAGATTGTTAACGAATGCAAATCAATACGGAAATTAATTTCTTAATTGTGCCAATGGATGTAACGTGAAATTTGAATAAAGAACTTCTTTTTCTGCTCAGATTACGTGATATTGCAGATCATCTAATCTTTATCGGTGACTTTATCGGTGTTTATGTAGTTTTTACTCTTTTTAAAAAGTGTTGCCATATTGCACTTGAACTAAATCAGAAAATGCGCACAATAAAAGTAATTTTATTCCGTATTAATTTGCATTTGTTAACACTCTATTTTCTGTAATACCGCGACAAATATTCCCCTAGCGGTGAGTTTTGGAACTCTTTTTTTTTCGGAATCTTTTGTTCCCCATCTTGTTTAATTTTCCTACAAAATGTGGCGTCATTCTAGCAAATAGATCGCATCTACAGAACACTGGGAGCACTGTCAGTTTAATTATAGCCATCCGGTATATGTAAAAAATTGCAATAATTTTTTATCAATTGAAATATATATAATTATAATAACAATTGTAGATTTTAATATGTTTAATTTATTTACACTTCATTTCATATGTAAAGGTTTAACAATTTACATAAGACATTGTAACTACAACTATTCTAATACATTTAACAAGCAGTTATGCTGAGCGTTCATAGTCAAATCCTCCTGGGTATTATTGAATTGAATTATTAAGCACTACTTAAAAGCAGAAATGGGTTATATCCAGTAAACTTTAATTTCATTAATTTAGTAATACAATAGTTTACATACGTAGAAACAATTAAATTATAAAATTTGTAATTTTCATAAGTACTTCATAAATTCTACTGCCTCTTAAAATACAGAAACACTGTGGAAAATTATAATTACGGAAAAAGGCATTTATCCTTATCAATATTAAAGAAGCAAACTACGATTTTGGAGATAAAAAGACATATAGATTACTTTCATGTTAAATGATATGTGCTGGATTACATATTTATTTTATACTAATTTATAATTTTACAATGTTTTTTTATATGTTATGAAATATTCTGCAGGCTAGCCCTGTTAAGGAAAACGTTTACAGTTGCCCCCCCCCCTACCCAAATAAATAAAATAAATTGTCATGTAGATGAATATCTTTCACGTACATATGTAAAAATAATTTAATCCTTAAAAGAAATATTGCTTGAATGTACTCAATATATTTAAATAAGTAGTAAGCTAGATTTTGCAGTAAACTGAATTATTAAGAAATACAGATTTTAAAACTAACAAAAAATTTAAATCTTAAAAATTTCATTTTACAACTTTTAATATCATTCTTTTATTTATATTTTCTTTCATATTGTTAGAAATATGGAATACTTTGAAGTAATGATTTGTATAAAGAAATCAAAGTTTCTTCCATTCCATCAAGACCAACTGAAACTTTGTAATTAATAATAGATAGACTATTCCAATCCTTGTTAATTTCATATATATTAAGTCCTTTTAAAATGCAAAATCAGATAATTTTCCAGAATTTTTTTTTAAAAATAATTAAGTTAATAATATTTTATTTTATATCAGTATTTATATTTACAATTTAAGTTTTGCAATTTAAGCAAACACATTATGATTTGCAATATCCTCTTGATTTATACTTAAACATTACTTAATTAATACAACTTTGGGATATTCTATCTAAGAAACAGTACAATTATCCTTATTAGTATTTGGGGAGCTTTAAATTCCCCTTACGAATAAAGAAAAGAATCGTTACAAAACGTAACACAAGATTATAATGACTAGAAAAGATTGGGTAACTTACCCATCTCCCAGGGCTGGACACAAGTTGAGAATTATTTTGACACATGGACACCAAGGTTTTCAAAAACTTTAACTTTAATGCGACTCAGATTGCAAGAATAAGCGAATTAGACTACCGACCTTCTCGTCGGCCAATTTCACCGAAGTGAGTAAAATACATAGATTTTAGTGCTAGAAATAATAAAAACAAAAACAGCAAGTCAGACTGGCGCCTCACACCCCGGAATTAGAGTTCCGTTTTCGCCCATCTTCCGGCCGGGCCAATGGTCCAGGAATGACAGCAAGGCGGTTGACCGGCCTTCGCAATTTCCCTTTAGATGTCTGGAGGGTAGCAACTCTTACCACACCATCCTCGCCAGGATGCACCTCTAAGATTCTTGCTAACTTCCAATGGCAGGTTGGGCTGTCCGCTTGGTCCAGGAGAACCAGTTGTCCAGGCACTAGCTGGTGGGTACCAGTCATCCATTTCTTTCGACTGTGGAGACTTTGAAGATATGACCGGCTCCATTGTTGCCAGAATCTGGTTTTCATATTCTGCAATAAGTGCCACCTAGAACAAGAGCTAAGCGAACAATTAGTATTATTTACATATTCGGGTAATTCTAACAGAGGGACCCCGATGAGAAAATGTCCAGGAGTTAGAGCCGATAGATCATTTGGATCTGTTGAGAGTGACCATAACGGACGTGAATTAATACACGCCTCGATTTGGCATAGTACAGTGGCCAGTTCCTCAAAGTTCAGAATGGCTCCGTTTAATGATTTGGTTAGATGCCGTTTTGTCAATTTAATGGAAGATTCCCAAAGACCACCAAAGTTCGGGGCAAAAGGGGGATTGAAATGCCAATTAATCTGGCGTGAGGAACAGAAGTCCTGAATTTCAGCATCTTCGGTTATTTTCATCAGAGATTTTAGGTATGTGACAGCACCAACGAATTTTTTTCATTATCTGACCATATATCAGTAGGAAAACCTCTCCGAGCAAGAAATCTTCGAAGAGTAAGGAGAAAGGCATTGGTTGATAGATCTGAAACCAATTCAAGGTGAACTGCCTTACAACATATAAATAAACATATGTACGATTTGAAATTTGTAGATTTTCTTTTATGCTGGCATTTCGTCGTGATTGGCGGATCAGACAGTTCTTCTTCCTCAGGGAGAAGTTCTGAAGGATTTTGAAGGATGGTGGCCAAGGTAGAACAAGGAGGCTCTCCGTGATCGTTCAACCACGCAGGTCCTTGCCACCACATCTGATTTGATTTGAGTTGTTCCGGAAAAATCCCACGAGTGGCCAAATCGGCCGGATTTGACACTCCGGGTATGTGAAACCATTGCTCTTTCGTAGTTAGATCGAGGATTTTCTGGACTCGATGTAGGACAAATGGATTTCCCTTACTGGGAGGATTTTTTTATCCAACTTAAGGCGATACTTGAGTCAGTCCACAAGACCGTAGTGTCTATTTTCCCTCGCAAAGCTGATTGTACTATCATTACAAGTTCCGCTAGCAGAAGTGCTGCAGAAAGTTCGAGTCTTGGCAGTGTAACCGATTTAAGGGGTGAAACTCTTGTCTTTGCTGCTACCATAGAGACTTTGATGTCGGGTAAGAATACTCGTAAATAGCATACTGCAGCATATGCTTTGGGAGAAGCATCACAAAAACCGTGGAGTTCCACCAATGAAGATTGTTTAAAGTATAAACACCTGGAAACCTGCATTTCTTGAAAATGCAAAATTTGAGAATCGAATTTGCTCCAAGTGTCTAAAATATCTGAAGGAAGCTTTTCGTCCCAATTCAGATTCAATTTCCACACCTCTTGCATAAGAATTTTAAGGATAATGGTGGAAGGGGCGAGAAAACCCAATGGGTCAAATATTCGAGCAATTATTGATAACAATTGCCGCTTGGTTGCGATTCTGGTGTCCTTTGACACTTTCACTTGAAGGACATCTGTATTCAGATTCCACTCGAGTCCTAATATTCTTTGAGCAGAATCAGGTTGAAAGCTATGTGTTGTTAGACTACATTTTTGAGACTCTGGGAGAAAATCAATGGCTTCAATATTATTAGAACACCATTTTCGTAGGTTAAATCCTCCAGCTGAAAATAAACTTCTTAAGTCTGCGATGAGAGTTTTAGCCTCTTCGATACTATCAGCACCCCCTAAGAAATCGTCCACATAAAAGTGGGTTTTCGCGATATTAGTTGCATGCGGGAAATTGTCCTTTTCATCATGGCATAATTGTAGGAGTGTACGCAAGGCCAGGAACGGGGCACATGACGTGCCATACGTCACCGTATTGAGTTTGAATTCTTTCAATGGTTCAGCCTCATTAGTTCTCCAAAATATACGTTGGAGGTGGGTATCTTCCTCAGCTACTAGAATTTGCCTATACATTTTCTCCAGATCGGCCGATAAAGCAATCTGGTAGGACCGAAATTGTATTAAGTTGACAAAGATACTTGTTTGCAATTTAGGGCCGGTAAATAATATAGAATTTAAAGATTTGTTATTCGTTGATTTAGCTGACGCATTGAAGACAACTCTGACTTTGGTTGTACTACTGTTGTCATTTATGACCGCATGATGTGGAAGGTAAAAATTGGGTACAAAACATTTTTCTTCTTCAGCTTGCATATGGGCCACGTGCTGATATTCATCCATAAATTCCGAATATGATTCCTTCAATTGCTTATTTTTATTTAGCTTTTGTTCTAGTATTAGAAATAATTTAGCCGCATGGTTTGCACTATTTCCTAATGCACAGTCTGCTTTTATTGGCAGTTTGACCACGTACCGCCCATCTTCATTTCTTTTAACATTCTCTCTATAGATAATTTCTGCCGGATCCTCAATGTTCTCGATAGAATGTTGTTGAGGCACTGATTCCAGAACCCAGAATCGTTCCAGTTGTTCATTTAAACTCAGATTGCATATAGAATAGGTTATTGGAATTTTTATCAATTGGACCACTTAAAATGTGGCCCAGGGTCGTAGGAATGGCAGCGGGTTCCCCACGCTTACCTTGAATAGCTGGACCTTGGATTATGCCAGCAAAGAGATCTGCCCCTACTAAGAGGTCAATTGGTCGTTCTTTATGAAATTCAGGATCCGCCAGAAGTAGATTCTCGGTGTGTGGCCAACTTTCCCTATCCAGCCGAAAATTAGGGAGAGGGGTAGTCACCCGATTAACTACTAAAGCCCTAACATTACTGAAATCATTTGAAAAATGAGGAGAAATTTTAAATTCCGCGACATGCAAAGAAGTCTCTGCGGACATTCCATTGATACCTATCAACTGATGTTTCGAGCCAATCAAGGCTAAATTCAACCGCTCAGCACACTGTTTAGAAATTAACGAATTCTGTGAAGCATTATCGATCAGCGCTCTACACATAATTACCTGACCTTTTGGGGATTTTAATTTAAGTAGGGCTGTCGATAATAAAACATCATTGTGAACAGGTGACTGACATTGCGAATTATTTGAAACTGACTCCTGTTGAACCTCCCTTGCAATATTTGTATTATCCTCCGTATACTTATGCAATAAAGTATGATGCTTCTTAGAGCAATTTTTACAAAAAATGTTAATTCTACATTTGTCTAAAAAATGATTCGAACGTAAACAATTAGGGCATAGCTTATTTTCCTTGACGTAATTCCACCTCTCATTAATATTCATACGATTAAAATTACAACATTTAAATAACTGATGATTTTGAGAACATAGAATGCATTTTACTTCCTTTACACTGATTGAATTATTGACTATCATTTTTCTTTCCCCGGACATAAATTGGTTTGGTTTTTTAACAAACGCGTGTTTTGGTTCCGATTTTAAGTCTTGCATTGCCCTAGCTTCTCGTTCAATAAAAGATTGAAAAGTTTTCAAATCCGGAATCGAATCACCTTCTAGACTACGTTCCCAATTTTGTTTGATTGATGAATCACATTTCGCAAGCATAAAATTAATAAATATCAAATCGCTCAAAGAATTTGATTTTAATCCTAAAGTGTCTAAGTTACGAATAGCCTCGTTACATACATCAATCAAATCTAGAAGGCCTTTAGGGCTATCTACTTTGCTAACTTTATGCAAAAAAACTTTGTTTATTTGCGAAACTGCAAGTAAACGTTTATTTTCATACCGATTCTGCAGTATGTTCCAGCAGTGCTCTAAATTTTCACTCTGTAGAGCGAATCCTCGAATTAGTTTAGCCGCATTCCCGCGAACCGAACTTTGTAGATATTGCAATTTTTCAAGGTTAGAAAGATTTTCATTTTTCAGAATTGTGGAATTAAATAATTCCTTAAAACTAATCCAATTTTCCCAAAAAAACAAAGGAATTTCTATAATTGGAAGGCGAACCGCATTTTGTTTCGATTCCGAACTAACCCTTATTGACTCCGAATTGCCCCCCTTATCAAAGCTCTTTTCAGTTTTATTCTCTAAATCCACCGATAAATCTGTAAGGATATCCTGATAGCTCATAAATATATCGAAACTATCTTCATTATCACTCAATGATAAATTTTGAAATGAACTTTCTAATTTTTGTTCTAACACTTTCACTTTCGATTTTAAAACCAAAACTCGAGCGCATTCACTAGAATTACAATCCCCAATTTTCTTTTTTACATGTTCAATTTCCTTACACACCTGTTCAAAATGAGTCAAATTCTTTGATAGTTTAGGGGACATACTCAAATTCTCAAATAAACAACAAAAATTCTAAAAATAGCTTGAGTTTAGCATATAGCCAAATGTCAGAAACGAAACTTCCGAATAAATTATTATGATCAATAATAATAAACAAAAACAAATATACTACTATAGCATATATATATATA
>CM063501.1:156878622-156891122 GCA_032207245.1 Pardosa pseudoannulata
ATATGATTAATTATATTTACAATTTAAATTTTGCAATTTTGCAATGTCTTCTTGATTTATGCTTAAACATTACTTAATCCATACAACTTTGAAACAATTATCCGTATTAGTATTAAATGAAGATATTATTTTATTTTACATCGGTATTTATATTTGCAATTTAAGTTTAGTAATTTACTTAAACCCATTATGATTTCTAATGTCCTATTGATTTAAACATAAACATTACTTAATTCATACAGTTTTGGGGTATTCTATATACTGTAAAGTACAATTGCCCGTATTAGTAATAAATAAAGATACTGTTTTAATTTACATCGGTATTTATATAGACAATTTAAATTTAATAATTTATGTAAACGCTTTATGATTATTAAAATTATTTTATTTTATACTTAAACATTATTTAATTCATACAGCTTTGGAACATTCTATCTAAAAAAAAGAACAATTATCCGTGTAAGTATTAAATGAAGATATTATTTTATTTTACACCGGTACTTATATAGATAATTTAAATTTAGTAATTTACGTAAATTTTTATGATTTCTAATATTATCTTAATTTATACTTAAACATTACTTTTTTATACAACTTTGGAACATTCTATCTACGAAAAAGAACAATTATCCATATAAGTATATCATGAAGATACTATTTTATTTTACGTCGGTACTTATTTAGACAATTTTAATTTAGTAATTTAAGTAGACACTAAACCTTTATGAAACCCTAATGTCCTCTTGATTTATACTTAAACATTACTTAATTCATACAATTTTGGGGCATTCTATCTATGGAAAAGTACAATTATTCGTATTCGTATTAAATAAAGATACTATTTTATTTTACGTTGGTACTTATATAGACAATTTAAATTTAGTAATTTACGTAAACACTATATGATTTCTAATGTTACCTTAATTTATACTTAAACATTACTTAATTCATACAGCTTTGGAACATTGTCTCTACATTAAAGAACAATTATTTGTGTAAGTATTAGAATGGAGCTAATGACGTGTATTTCAAATGAAGATACATTAATTTCCTTCAAATTCAGTAACTCTGAAATACGTATAAGTGGTATAATAATTTATACTTTTATAATATTTCTTTTAGGAAAGAAATATTTTGAAAGTTTTCAGTTAATATAAACTTCCACAGTAGAACCGCCCCCAAACTTAATACAACGTAAATCATTTGTTTTGCAGTCTTTCATCCGAGTATGCACAGAATGTTTAACCTGCTTCTAACGTGAAATTACTTTTTAATTAATGACAGCTGCTTAGGTGGGTTATCTTTGGTAATTTCGTGCGGTGGACCCATGACAAAGAAGAGGAAATTGCATTTCAAATGAGAGTGGGAACCGAGCGAGAACCAAATTAATTATCGTTCTTCAATCCATCAATTACTTTGTGCTTTCGATTGAAAAGCTCTTAACAAGGAAGATTCACACACAAGAAAATTGTTCCGGACAAAAAGGCCTTAATGCAGGAAGAAAGCGTGAAAGACCAAAGCCTGTTTTTCCTTTTTATTATTAAAGTCTATTGTTGGACGCATGAAGGGTTTGGGAGAAAAATATTTCCATAACAGGAGATGAAAATATGCCTGAGAGATTAAAAACGGTGTCATTTTTACTATTTACAAAAGTGAATACTACCTGAAACCAAGGGCTTTGTTAAACTTGTCCTGATTAATGTAAATCCATGAACTATTCAGAAAATACCCTGAATTTATAAGAAATTTTATTAATTCATTTTTAATCATTCTTAATTCATTTTAAATTATTCTAATAGTTGATAAAAAATAAAGTAGTAAATTATAGAAAAGTATACATAGTTTCAAAAAAATGTTGACAACTTTGATGTAATTATTTAGTTTCACACAGGTCAAGGTTTTTACAGAATTCAGCCGAAGTTGAACAACTTAGATATATATATATATATATATATATATATATATATATATATATATATATATATATATATATATATATATATATATATATATATATATATATATATATATATATATATATATATATATATATATATATATATATATATATATATATATATATATATATATATATATATATATATATATATATATATATATATATATATATATATATATATATATATATATATATATATATATATATATATATATATATATATATATATATATATATATATATATATATATATATATATATATATATATATATATATATATATATATATATATATATATATATATATGTATATATATATATATATATATATATATATATATATATATATATATAAATATATATATATATATATAGTGTGTGTGTGTGTGTGTGTGTTATATGGGACTCATTCAAAATCACAACACAGTTTATTTCTGGGAAGAAACATGAAATCCGTACAACAGGAAAACACCTTTATAACTTCGTGCACACAGACAATGTGATTCTGCACATCCACTTTTCAAGTAGGGATTCCTAAGGTAAAAATACTGCGAATAATCCCTAAGAACAATTGATTACGTGATACAAAATACCCTTAGGGCAACCTAATCTAGTGACAATTAAAGAAACAAAAGTTTAAAATTATTGTTGTAAAATAAGCCACTTAACACATTTTATGCGGGACACGTACTAGTACGTTTTCTGACGATTGATACTTGAGAGCGGGGTCAGGTAATAGTATGGGTTAGTCTAACAACATGGTTTGTTTGTGGATACAAAAATAGCAGTATATACAGGAAAACGAAGCCGAATGTTCTTGTCTTTCATTTTTTTATAATCAAAAAATGTTTATATATAACATAATTAAAAATAAATTAGAACTATATACTACTATTTCTATTCGATTTTTCATATTTAGTATACTATTATAAATCTATCCACTAAAAATATATTTTTTGTTTACAAAAATCTTAAGGTTGTTATTTATATATTTGTATTTATATATTTGTTTATATATTTAATTATAAAATACGAAAAGTTGGTTAAAAATTAATTATCGTAATTTCTCACGTAAATCCGTACCATCGTATAGTAAGAGGGCGCGATTTTTTATTTAAAATATTTCCTAAATCATCAGACAGTCCGCACCACTAGATAATCCATGGAGTATACGTGCAAAAACAAGTTTTTTAGTATGACAATATTAAATTATTTTAAGAATAAAAACCTAAGCACGGTAGAGAGCCGAAAAGTCTGGATTAGACTCAATTAACTGCTCCTTTAAAATTTGAAATCATTTCTTCTGCCATAGCCTCGGAGACGAATTTTAACGGAAGAAACAGAGCGGACTACATTTTTCTGTTCGAGAACCCAACTATGTAAATCGTCTTCTAATGCAAGCCTTAGTATCTTTCTACGACGAATGGATCACTTCCATCTCATATTTTTAATTTCTTACTGCTTTCTCGTCGACTGCAATGTCGATCTTCTGAATTACTTTCAGCAGTTCGAAATCAGCAGTAAATCTGCGACGATCTTTTAAAGACAGAATGAATAACCAATATTACAGTAAATCAAAACTATGAAAACAAAACACTCTGCTACTAGTTATCATCGTGGTGAAATGACCTTCGACCCCTCAACCTTCGATCTTCAACCCATCCACTCGGTGTTGTCAATCGGAGCTGTAAATAGTGACGGAATCGTACAAAAATATCGATAGTCACTATCGATATTTTCCCGTACTCCAGGACAGAAATGAAGATTGCGCTACTTGCTACTACTGATTCGTTCTGCTTTGTGGGTTGTATTTTTGTTCATGGTTTATTACCGATACGATATGATGTTTTCTTGATGTCTCATGAGTAGTCTTTTGTTTATTTTTGATCATTGTCCTTTCGTGCTACATGCTTCCCCCTACCTTCTACCTATTTTGATGATTTGAGCAATGAACAGCCAGCAGATAGTCTGCAATGGCAGATAGTCAG
This sequence comes from Pardosa pseudoannulata, assembly GCA_032207245.1. Classification (NCBI taxonomy): domain Eukaryota; kingdom Metazoa; phylum Arthropoda; class Arachnida; order Araneae; family Lycosidae; genus Pardosa; species Pardosa pseudoannulata. The sequence continues at coordinate 156,882,571 of CM063501.1, forward strand.
CGGCTGAAGAAATTTGATTTTTAAACACAGATAGTCCGCGAACTATACGTGTGAAATTACGGTAATTTTCTATCTAATGAGACTTAACTGAATGACTAAATGTACTCTTCAAAGGCCCGCTCTCAATATAACTCTGCTGCTAAATGTACCCCCACACAATGTTTTAACAGAATATATATATCTCAGCTTCGTGTATACTGAATTTTGGCGTTTAAATAGCTATTTTGTTTCAAATCATTGATTTATAAAAATTTAAATGCTTAACATATGAAAATCTTTTCTGATATTTAACATACAAGCGCCATACTTTAGTATAACACAGTATGCACATTATATAATTTATAATCACTATTTAGAAATAATATAAAAGGTTTAATACATTTTGGATCTCAAATCTAAAAGCATTTCTTCTTTATTTAACTTTAAATGAATATGTATGATGTCTTTCATTTATTATACATTTTAAATTGCCGTTGTTCTGTTTAAATCCAACTATCCCTGAAATATCTAGTGACAAACATAAAATTTCTAATCTTCAGAAGTCGAAAGAAACTTTCTTAATCTTTAAACTATTCTCGGAATTTCTTTGAATAGCACAAGTAATATTGAATAAATTATAAACTATGAGGTACTTCTACTAGAAATAGTTAGAGGAAATCATCAGGAATGGAAACCTATATAGAGTGATTAGATTTCTTTGAATTTTATTCACTATACTATCAAATTATGTTGCGTTACTGGCTTGACAAGTTAAATTTTCTTTGTATGTAAGAAATTATCATTCATTCAAAACTATCGGAAATAATAAGTTAAGGGATGATAAAACATATTGAGAAAAATGTTAAACTGATTAAAAATATGTAATTAGGAACATATGAGAAAATTATCACAATGATCTTAGTATCACAGAATTTAAAAAAATATTTTTTTAGCTTTAGTAAAATTTAAAAAAAGTATATTGCATCGTTTAAAAGTTTAAATATTTAATAGATATATTTAATTGTAAATAATCGAAAAATAAAGCTTGAATTTCAACAATACAATATAGTAATAAAAATAAATGTGTAATATTGTGCGTGATTATATAATTAAAATGCCTAATTTATTTTCTGTTCGAAGAACATTGTTGTTTGAATTTTTACATTAAACCTACAAAAATATTAATAACTATACCTTTAAAGGTGTTGAACAATGAAAAAGGAATTCAACTGCTTTTTTATTTACTTTGCAAAATATATTCTTTGATTCAATATTTTATACAATAAACTATTAACAAGGACAATTAAATTTATTAATTGTTATTTTAACTATTCTTAAATTCAAGGGCAAATTACAATTGTATTTTTAATAGGTCTAAGGTACTGTACTGTCATATGCATTGGATATGTCGCTCATTTGTAAGTTTTTAACTGGTAAATTCATAAGCACTTATATGAAACCGATATTTTGAATTAAACTACTTAAAAAATGTGTTTTTCGTATATGAATGAAGTTTTATCGTAATATAATCAGAGATTATGATATATACAACAGAATTTTAGTAATTATGATGCAAGGAAGGGTTATGAAATGACAACAGTTAAAAACATATATTAGTATTCATATTCAAATATTAGAACAAGTAACGAATTTCTCTTTAAAAAATAAAATAAAATTAGTTAAAATTAGTTCAGCCTTGTAATTCAACATTTGAAAATTTAAGTTCTCTTCGACATACATACAGATGTAACATTGAAACTTATAAAAAATATTTCAGCGATTGTTTTATAATTGAAATTTGAGTATTGAAACTTTTAAACAATTAAAATAGTTATGGGTGGTAGGAAATATAATAATTTGAAAGGGAAACTGTTGGATTTAATAGTGTTAGTAGAAAAATACCGTTACAAAAACCTAATGAAGTCTAACTAAACAGCAATTATTGATATTCATTTCGATGCATAGTATACATTATCCATGTAGGATTAGTGTACTTAATATAAACACACACACAGACATATATATATATATATATATGTATATATATATATATATATGTATATATATATATGTATATATATATATGTATATATATATGTATATATGTATATGTATATATGTATATATATATATGTACATAGGCGTAACTTGGAAGTTTCAACTGGGGGGGCAAAAGTTTTCAATAATGAATATCCGATAATCCTAATACGGTAATATTTAACCCTTTTTTAACTATTATTTTTGTTATTGTTTATTTAGTTATAATGGCAAAATCTTAACAAAAGTGCAAAATCGTTGCAAATCACAAAACATGATGGTTCTTTTCATTTATTTTGCCAAAAAAGTTCTGTTTCTTTAAGCTTGCAAACATATATGTCAGCTTCGAAGGGAGGTAAGATTAAACGGTAAATACCCAATTAAAATAAAATTCAACGGAGTGAAATTAAATTAAGCTGGTTTTATCCAATTCAAACACAAATTGATTTTTCCAAAGATATAGACATAATTTATTTTCTTGAATGCATAATGTTACATATTTATGTCAAATAATTTGTCTTCATTTCTCTCCTCTTCAATCAAACACACGTTATGATTAAAATTTAAGTACTGTTTTACTTTTCGAATGTGTTTAAATATCAATGAGTCGTTCACAAATGTAACAATAATATTTAGATTTCAGTATATTTTAAAGTTCTAACATGTTATAAAACTAATAGTTAGGAGTATTTTTGGCACACATTTGGCGTTTGGTTTGGTTTTGAAGCGCTACGGTCTACTGTTTTGCTAACCAGGGATAGCGATATCAGTACTTACTACTTAAAGCCGATTCCTAACGGCTACGAACATCCATACCAGAAGCGGGATTCGAACCCGAGAACTCCAGTATCCGAGAAGATCAGCACTCTACCGCCCGCCTGAACATTTGGGATATCTGAACTCTGATATTTAATGAATAACGATGCTCATTCGAATGACAGTAAAATTGTCCCATAATAACATGGGAGCTCCCCATTGTCGGAATAATTGTCCTTGAGTGGTAATTTTATGATTTTGGACACATTTGAGGTTGATTTTGGTGCATTTTCGGTGTTGATTAAACATGAAAAATGATTGATTGAATCTGATCTAATGACGCTTATTCGAATGATATATCGTTCATATTTATAAGATCCTTTAAAAATAATACATAAAATTATCCTCCCATTTACAGTTTTTTAATCATTTCTTTTAACGGATCATTGATATGTTGATCAAATCTGATCAAATTAATGACGTACTTTGAAATGTTAGCTTTCGTCATGGGGGGGGGTTGAGTTAACTTTATTTGGGCATATTTTCAGTTAAACTTAAACCTTAAATTGATATTAATGTCAAGCCTTTCAAAAAATTTAGAGATAATTAAGTAAATTTATCGACTTTGTAAATGTAACTGTTAAAGTAGTCTCAAAATTCCTGAATTTTTTAATAAAATAAAATAAATTTTCAATTTCGGTAAAAGAATGTTTACTTTATTATAACTTCTTTTATCACTGAATTCCTCAAAAAAGTATTATTTTCATACTCATTCTGCATTTATTATTATTTTATTTACAGCTCAATAATTTATCTGTTATATCCTGACTTGAAAGTACTTCTTTTAATTCATCTAAATTAGTTATAGTATTTCGAATTTCCATACCTAATTTAAATATCTAATTACTCTTTATGTTGTTCTGAAATTTGTATTAAAGCATTATTTATAACCTTTGACTCAAAATTTTGCATTATCTTATTCTATATTTTACTTAATAAACTTCTAATTGTTTGCCTTTATCTCCTTAATTTATTTAGCACCATGGGTATAATTTAGGAGGAGCAGGGTGGGGGCCAATTATTTATATAGTCAACAGATGTATCTACAAACGTACTCTTAAACATAAAAATTTAGAAAAAAAATCCTTAGTGCACTTTTATGATATACAGTTTTAATGATCGACCCCCCCTATACACACACCTACAAATTAGAGACATATTTTACAAAAAACACTAAAAACATTTTGAAATTTGAAAATTAAAAGAGAAAACTTTCTTGCAATATAAGAAGGAAACTTGGGTGTAAACTTCGTCTCATTTATTTAAATGAGAACTTCCGTTGCAGAGCCATACTTTCAGGATGGGTTTTAATAAGCAACTATCCAAGGGACATGGCAAAATACGTAACATAGATTCACAATCACATAAGACGATAAAACAAAACAAGGCCGTAGCCAGAAATTATTTTCAGAGGGAGATCAGGGGAAAGACACTGTAATTTTTTAATAAAACTTCAGTAAAACTACAGGTTTTGTTGTGCATGTATACTCCTATTAGTAATAATTATCATAACACAAATGTAGTTTTATAATAAAAAAATGATATAGTGAACAAGTTTAAATGTTTAGAATGTTTAATTAAGTATTTGCTCAATGGATTTAAAAATAAAATAAACATTGAAAATATATAAACTATACATGACGTTAAATTCTAATTTTGAAAACAGCTGTATAACTGAAGAAAAAGCCTAAGTTTGACAGAAAATGAACAAGTTCAATTATTATTACCTTATATTATAAGTATGCTCACCTTGGACACTTGCAAAAATTTTTCCAATTACTTCTGGTGGTCTCTATCTATAAAGCGGTGAATTAGAGTAGTAGTCAATGTGCTCTCACTATTCGAAAACTGCTAAACTCATCAAAGTCATTATGTATGGCAACTTTAAGGTTAGAAAAAGTCCCGAGCTTTATATCTGAATAGCACAATAAATGACCGGAAAGAAGCAATCTTTTTACCAGCAAGCGTTCCTAAAACTAATTTCCTACTCCCCTATATGTAGGAGGTCCTGGTGGTTGTTGCTTTTACCTCTAGTAAAGTCTGGAAGGACTAGCTATACTAACCCTATACTTTGCTAACTATTCTACCCAGCTAGATATCTAAATGATTTCAGTGCCGAGCGCTGGCCGAATGGTTAGGATGCTGACCTTCGGTATCAGTGTTAGTGGGTTCGAATGCCACTGTTTCATGGATGTTCATAGCCGTTCGGAATCGGCTTTAAGCAATTAGTCCCGGTCTCATTAGCCCGTTTGTTGCAAAAAAGTAAACTGTAGCACTCCAAACCAAATGATTTCAGCTTCTGCAATGGTATTTTTCTTATTTCTAACACTTCATCACAAAAATAAGAGAATGTAAATACATTTTTAAATATTTAATATTGTTAAATTATTAATACTGTTGAGTGTTACTAAATAAACATATTTAAATCACCACGGCTGAACGATGACCGAATCGGTAGGATGCTGATGTTAGGTACCGTAATTCGTAGGTTCAAATTCCACTGCTGACGTGGATGTACGTAGCCGTTTGGAAGGCAGTATGTTCCAGTCACACCAGATCTTGTGTAATAAAGTATTATACCATAGCTCCCCAAACCAAATGAAATCACCGCATAAGACTTAAATAAATATGTAAAAATATAAATAAAATATTTATATCTTAACTTTATCTTTAAAATTCTTGCAAGGAACTTTTTGGGGAAAAAATTTATTCATATTGATGCAATCGGGATATTTCATTTCAATTTCAGTTGAAAGGCTTTTAAAAGGTTTACAAAAATAAAGATGTTTATCTGTGATACAATAGTTTTTCCTAAGAAGATTATTAATGACCCAGCTCTAAGTATAGTATAAAGTTAATACTCAGTAACACATTTTGATTAAAATCATAAAGGTAACTTCAGGAAGATGTTTACACACACTACATTATGCATGCTCCAAACGATTCATCAAACCAACCGAAATTATTCTGGATATCTATTTAATACCTCCTTTTATATAGAATTTAAAATTTTCCTATTACAAAATTAATTTATACGTGTATAAAATAAAACTGTTTGTTTTCAATCATGCAACTGCTCATTTATCAATATACAAAAATGTAGTCTAACGTAATAAGTTGAAACTATTTTCTAACATAGAATCTGTCTCTCCACGAAACAGTTTTTTAAAATTTTGGAATTTCAACGGGGGGGGGGGAATCCCCTGAATACTCCTTCAAACAAGAAATCTGTTGGAGAATTTTGAAGTTTCTTAAGAAGAATCATTGTAATTAATTTTTCGATGACATGTGATTATTCCTCAAAAAAAAAGGTTTTTAAAAAGTCGAGAAGCATACAGTTATTCGAGTACCTATACTTGCTTTAAAATTTTCTATGCATATACAAACACACAAAAAGTAAAACTAAAGAAAAAAATTAAAAGTACTTACTAATTTGCACGATATTTGGCAACGAAACTCTATACACTGCAATCTAACAATTTTAAATACTATCCAAGTTGGAAACCTGAAATAGTCAAGGGCGGACAGTATCGTTTCAATATGCAACTACTTAGTCACTTACACGAATGATGGGTAAGCTGGATTCCCTGGCCTTCTTTCTAGTTAAATTTGTCACTTAAAATTTTATTGTATAAATCATTCGTTAAGCTGATAATGAACTGGTACGGTGAGAGATTTGGGGGAATTCCTTATGCTTACAACTTTTGGATTGTTAGGCTTTTCCTGTTTAAGATTATATGACATTTAATGGCTTGGTTAGAATAACTAGCCAAGAAATGCAGACGATTCCACGAATAGTAGAGTTTAAGGGGTGATACTTAGCCGACCAGATGTTCAATTCCTTTTTCAAGAGAAAAAAAAAATTCGTTTAGAGACTAATGACTGAATTCCATGCTCCCCCAGACCATATTGTGTCCATTTATCTCCCTTAGGTATCAATTCCGTCACTCGAGGTGTCCATGTTTATGTATGCCTTACCTGTATAGGCCTGTATTGTAAACAAAATACAATTACCTATACTAGCTTTAAAAATTTGCAGGGAAGGACGATGTACATAATTATTATAAATATTAACCATATTTTTATTAGTATGGTTAATTTGAACAGAATAATTTCAAAATCCATTAAAATGTCGAATCAAAAATTTAATATACCCTAAAAATCTAGAGGGGCAAAACTACAAGTTCGAGTACCTATACTTCCTTTAAAAAATTCGCAGGAAAGGATGATAACTGTAATTAAAATACTGTTTAAGCATACTAATAAAAACAAAATACTTTCAAAATTCATTAAAATGTCGAGTAAAAAATTTCATTTATGAACTAAACCCTAAAATTCTGGAGGGGCAAAACTACAAGTTTGCCCCTCCTCTAAAAATTCTGGGGGGGCAATTGCCCCCCCCCCTTTCCCCCCAAATTACGCCCATGTATATATATATATATATATATATATATATATATATATATATATATATATATATAAATATATGTATATATATATGTATATATATATACACACACCATATATATATATATATATATATATATATATATATGTGTGTGTGTGTGTGTGTGTGTGTGTGTGTGTGTGTGTTGAATGTACCAGTTTTAATTTTCGATTACATTTAAAGTATTAGAATAAAATTAAATTTAGATAAGTCCTAATGATTTAGAGACTATCGGCTTACAGATTTATAATTTTTCCCCAAAAATAAATTTTTAGTCCTTGAACAAGTGAATACCCAAAAGTGCTATAAATAAAAATATATAAGTCATTTATTTCTTTTTTTTAATAATAATTTAGAACAAAAAAGAAAAAGATTGAAAATTAATATTTTATGAGTATATATTGAAGTAACAAAATATTCGTAAACTAATTTTGCAAGAAAATGATTTGGTTTTAATTTTTTAATAAAGTTCATTTTTTTATTTCTGTCTAACAGTGTACAAAGTTTCGTAACCCTAAATTAATTATTTTATAAAAAGAATTGTCACGTCGAAAACAACCTTAAAAGCCTCCAGACTCTTTAATGAAGTATCACAAAATTACGATGCATCACTACCAACTTTTATTGCATTTCTTTTTCCATTTAAAAATGGACCTAATGAATATTTTTTCCTTTACTTCTTGGGCAAACATTTTTGAATTTGCATGTACCTAGGAAACGTTAGTGTCAGATAAAAGGAATATTTATATTTAAGTTTATACCGCAGTTCGAAAATTCTTTTGCATGTTATCATAAGTAGTTTGTACTTTTATCCTTAACAGGGCAGTGAACATCATGTAAATATTCTTCCTTGTGAAATTTACATGGAAAAATTTTCGAGAAGAACTATCAGAGCATCAAATGTCTTCCTAGAGAATTTTGAATAATTTCTGAAAAAAAAAATCAACTGGGGAAAATGTTTCTTAAGAAATCTAAAAACACTATTAAGTCTTTAAAAACATATAGAAAATTAAAGTAACCTAATTATAATATAATATTTTGATCATTTAACAAATCCTTGCATAGATTGCCTACGGACAAATCTTGAACAATGCATAGTATAAAAAAAAAACATTGTTATTTTATTTTCTCAAATTTTGAACTAATTTTATCTTGATTTTTATTTACTAAATGTTTGAAATATTCCTTATTTTATTATTGGGGATGCTATTCGAGAGTATTTTGCTTACCAATAGTAATATTATTTTTATTTAAAAAATTAGTATTTTTATTT
>CM063501.1:156898622-156923622 GCA_032207245.1 Pardosa pseudoannulata
AGGCAAGCCATTGTCAATAACATAAACAGAAATATTATTAATTAATTTGCCAATTTTAAATTTAAAGTTAAACTTATTTATCATTAATATTTCTCCCTCAGCTTCCCTGACCTTCATTGGAGTTTCATTATATACTTTCAAATTTTGTTTATTTATAATTTTTCTACAAATCAGAGTAAGGTTGGATGCAGTATCCACAACCCACTCAATGGCAGAGTCTTATAAATTTACCTTTCGTCATTGTTAATTTGGATTTTTCTCGCTATTTACATTTCTTTGAGTTTGATTTTTCGTCTGCATAGTATTTACTTCCCCTGAGAAGCTACACATATTCTCCCAATGATAAGCATTAAAAATTCCAAAATTTTCAGTGTCGACATTGTCTTGATGGTAATCTTAGAGCTTTTTGATGATGATTGACATTATTGTTGAATCTTTGGGAAACATGTCTATTTACTAAAGACTGATTTCAGTGCTACCAATGTCTGTAATAGTTCAGTTCATAAAATGGTGGAATAGACTGAGGTTGTGAATTAACACTTTGTCGAAATTGATAATTATTCGGAACATATCTAGGACTACTATAACTATTTCGAGGAACAAAATTTGTGGTCTATAAGTTGGAGTTCTATTTTCGTTTTGGTAATTATCAGTAATAGTAGTAACAAAGCTGGGAATTACGTTTCCATGTTTGCGTATTGTAACTAATTTGTGAGCCTGATTTAGCCAAGCAATAAATCAGTGTGTACATTAATTGCCATTAAAAATTTAATTTCTAAGGTGAAGCCCATCAGTAAGAGCCTCTAATATCATGTCACTGGACAGTTACCATCTTTTTAAGAAAATGCTAGATGATATCATCATTTTCATTATAGTTTAAATTCACAAAGTCTCCAAATTTGTTAACGTTGGGTCTAAAACTTTCTGTGTTAAGATTTTTACTAGTCCCTGGTAATCCAATCTCTTGCAACTTTTCTATGTATACGCTTAAAGCATTGAACTAAAAAAATCGAGAAATATTATTTAACTTCCAATTATCATCTTCCAAGTGTCCTAGTCAAGAATTAATTTCTGTATCAACGTTATTAAATGGAACTACGTTGTTATCACATTCACCTCCGAATTCAGTGGGGGCATCAATGAATATTCCAAATTCACTGCCTATTTTTCGTTAATGTATAGTAACGTTATATATATGTAATGTTAGAAAAATAATTCCAAATTTTAACCACGGATGGCGCTGTAAGCATCATAATTAAAAAGGGATCGATTACAAATGACAAATGAATCGTGACACAAAGACTAAGGTGTAAGTTACATGCTAAATCGACTGTACCGTTCAGTGTGCATGACTACACAGGTGTGATATTACTGGTTACGTACGTCCATTCACCATGGCAAGGTCATATAACATCGGATGGGAAAAATCAGTTTTAAATTGTCCTTAGACAAAAACCGCATAAAGAGCATCCATCAAATCGGTTTTTAAATTTCTCGAGACCGGTGCAAAAGATATCCAGTGTGCTGTCCACCCTTGTGTTCAACAAGATGAAATCGAAAAACGGCATGTTTCAAAACTGATGGAAATGTCTTCGGGGTCACGTTCAGAATGTGTTGCACAATGTGTGCCTTCTGTTCAGCTAAGTATGCAATCGGAGTATTGACCACATCATCTTTCAGGTAGTCCCACGACCAGAAGTCACACGAAATAAGATCATGGGATCGAATTTTCCAGGCTATAGGAATATTATGGCTGATAATTCTAGTATTTCCGAAATGCGATTTCAGAAGCTACTTCACTGGATTTGCAATATATGGAGGATAGCCATCTTGAATAAAAATCATTCCATCCATACACCCACGCTGTTCTAGATCTGGAATGACGTGGTGCTATACACTAAAAGCGCTGACGAGTGACGATAACAATCACAGGACCACAAGCACCCATCTCCTAAAAAATATGGTATTTTTGTAAATGATGTAGCAAACCCCCACCACACAGTGGCCTTTGTAGGATGAAGTAGTACTGGATGAATTGGGAGTGGATTTTCTGCTGCCCATAGTTGGCAATTCTGTACATTGACATATTCTGTCAGATAGAAATGGGCTTCGTCTGTCTACATAATTTTCCACGGCCATTTATTTTCCATTTCCATGCAAACTAGAAGTCTATCTTGCTCGCAGGTCAGAAGGAAATAACTTCTGCGCATGACCAGTTTTATAAAAGTTGCAATGCAGGGTATGTCGTATAATATCATGCACCATGCTCACAGGCCTGTCCAAAGTTCGGGCGATTCTCCGTGAATTGAACGGTTGCACACTATTGTTCAATTCCTTCTAAAATGCTGTTTCACTTCTTCAACGAACGACGAATCAATTTTTCCCCCTTCTACCAGATTACACATCAAAAACACCTGTCTTTTCAAATTTCTCAATCATTTTCTCCAGATCATTGGTAGTCCAGTGCCTTTTATACTATCCTTGAGTGTCCGACTCTTCTGCAAAGCACAGTCTGGTGCACAGTCATTGTCCTTGTAAAAAAAAAGTTTTACAAGCAGAGCGTGGTTTTTCAGCTAAACAGTCATGGCGAAATTCTTAGACGCAAAACGAGGAAAAGCTGTGTACCCGGCATTTATACAACAACTAAAATGAGTCGTATGCAAGGCATTTATTTTATTTACATAGTCTGACGCTTTCAGCCTCATTTGCTTCAAATATTTGGAAGTATTTCTTGTCTAATGCAATATGTTTTCTCTTCTTTAATAATATTCCATTCAAATTTTTCTGATCAGTCGTTTTTTATAGCTTTTTGAAACTTTAATTATAATATATAGTTACTATAAATTATTACTATATATAATTATTTAATTAAAACAATTTCTAAAGCACAAAATGCTTGATATTTTTATCATGAGTTGATCAAACTTTTTATGAAATAAAATCATACGTGGTACTACAATATTTGAGAACATACAACTATAACAATTTTCTATCATTAATTCTTATATTGCACTTTTTTAATTATTTTTCAAGAAGTGCATAACCTTAATAACAGTAATTAATGTTTAGCTTAAAGGATTTTATTTAGTAACAGTAATGTCATAACTGATTGCACTCAAATTTTTTTCTTATTAATACATAGAATAAATATAAAACAAAGAAACTATATAGGGATGACGAATTGAAATAAATTTATAATATATAAAGATTTTTATTTATTAATGGTCGTTATGAAAATATTTTTTAAAGTTATTTTAATTACATCACTGTTAATTCCATATGTAAATTGATAATTGATAGAGTAGGTTTGGTTATTATGCAATAAATTTTTCATTCCCGTTATATCTCAGGTATTATAGTTTTCTTAATGTTTTCCCTTTACATTTTTAACGAATAATTAAGCCTTTTTAGTAGCTTCTTAGTACTTGCTTTGAAGAATAGGTTTGAATTTTTTATTCATTTTCTATTAAGAAATGTCATATTGTTAAATACAGGGAAGAATTTGGGGCACTATATAAATTTCGCAATAAATAATTTTTCAAGTAACAAACTTTTATAAAACTTTTTATTTGCTACTAAAATTTTTTCTCCCATAATAATGCACTTATTGAAATAATCTGCAATAATGTGCTTATAGGAGGCAAAACGTAGGTCCTATTTTGCCTTAGTCGGATTTTTTCACAGTTTACTGTACTTTCGTTTGGTATTTTCAAAGAAAAAAGTAATTTTATATGTATTACTTAAAACTGAAATTATAAATTTTATTCAGTAGAAACTATGTGGGTATTACAGAATATTTGATACAAATAAATATTGGTATACCGGCATTTTCATATTACCTGCTAAGCTATAAGAAAACAAACTGTGTAGTTAAACGAAAATACGTAAAATAAAACAAAAACGAAAGATCTATGAAACATAATTGTAAAACCCTATGTGATAATTACAATTTAGTTTCATCAGTAATATTCATTCGAATAATTTCCAGAAATATTTTAATTCTTACATACAAAATATTTTTAGATGATGGAAATAAGACAAATATTTTCACTCAAACATCATCAGAAATTATGCGAAAACAGGTGACATTACTTGCAGGGCTATGGAGGTTACTTCTGTTGGGTATCAAGTAAATACGGTTAGATAAAAACACCAAACAGGCAAATAATGCAAATAATGTGAGTATTCAACATTTACCTCCTATTCTTTACTATTTGAACCTACTATACATATTAAATTTTTCACAGTGATTCGGATATTGTGAACAGAATTATTCATGACTTGAATTATGATGAAATAGATTTGGATTGCATATATATTATGTATTCAAAATGGTAGGATCGATGAAACAGGACACACTTCCAGTATAAACGAACATCCAATAGGAGATGGTAGAGATAAATGGGAGATTTTTAACAAATATACTTCTTATAAATTATTTTCTACTTGTACAACATTGTATATTAAATAGAGTAGCAAATTGAAACAATGTATTAGGTTTTAAAATATGAACTTGATAATAAATATGTAAATGTAAGATTATAAAAACATAGGGCCCATTATTTAAAATGGGGCATTATTTTAAAGTTAAAATAACACATAATTGTAAAAAATTATTAAAATTATTAAAGATTATTTCATTAGTTTCTCTTTAAATTTTCTTTCAAGTATTTTCATCCGCTTCGCTTAATTAACAATTTGATAGTTTTCTTTTTTTCCAGAATTCGGTAAAATAAAGTCACATTTTTTATTGCATCTTTTTGTTCATTTTACATTTTTAAGTAAAGATATATTATTAAAATTAATATTTCTAATATTTTTAAGCATTTATTACAACTTTTTTTTATTTCTATGAAAGCATCATAGAACTGAAGTTTACCTTTAATCTCATCAACATCCAAGTTAATTTTTGGAATTCCAGTGAAAGGAAATTTAGGGGGCGGATCTGAAGAATTATCACAATTAATTTAAAAAAAATTGTCTTGCTTGACTGATTCCATCTGTACTACTATCAGAGTCACTACTATCCAGGTCATCTAGTAAATTTTCTCTACTATTATTTACAGATAATTCAGTTTCTGATTCACAGTTCGAATCACAAGAAATTAGCTCCATACGCTCTGAATTATCCATTATTTAAAAGTAAAAATATATTATTTAACTCTTACATCAATAAACTAATCAGGTGGTTAGTAAAATATAACCAGAAAGCTATACACTGAAAGATAACAATTCGTCTTCTGATAAAAAACATGCAATAAAACACGCGATTTTGAACCAATTTCAGTAAAAAAATACAATAAACTGCAAACTATCATTTACTGGACGACATCTATACGAATAATTTGTTACTAAAATTCGAAAAAAAAAAAAAACAGGCCGAAACAGTGCAAGCGAAATAGAAATGAGATTGCGCGTACGCAATACGGGCAAATCAGTAAAGGCCCGAAATCTGTGCCCATACGGCGTACGGGCAAAACAGTGGAGGGGTTAAGGTAAATCACCAGATGATTTTACACAAGACTAATTTACATAATTGTCAAGAGGCCGGTCAGTGGCAGAGTTTAAAAAAAACCAATAAATAAATTTTTCAAAAATAATTTGTAAACAGTTATCTGTTAAATGTGTGGATACACAAGCCAATTCTATCACACATATAGTGTCACATAAATTAAATGCTAAAAAATTGTGTATGTAGTCAGCAGAATAATTTAAATTCAAACATTAATATTGCTTTATATTTTCCAGATATCCTCCTCCATCCTTTTAAGCAGCATCTTAATAAAACGGTTTGTGATTAGAAGCATGATATTTTATGCATGATTTATTGGCTAATTTTATAAAAAAAATTATTATTTAGTGTAGGAAACAGCAAAAACAATTATGTTAACATCTATAAATAACATTAAAAAATTATCTTTAAAATAAACTAGTTATTTACTATTGAGATTGTAAAATCATCTTCTTGTGATATAAATTTAGCGAACTCTGTAACTAAAATGAATATTTTGGTTTGGTTCGGAGCGCTACGGTCTACTGTTTTGCACACAATGGCTAATGAGACCGGGACCTACCGCTTAAAGCCGATTCCAAACTGCTACTAACATTCATGCCATAGTGGGATTCGAACCTACGAACTCCGGTACCGGCGATCAGCACCCTAACCAATCGGCCAGAGTTCGGCTCTAAAATGAATGAGCAACAAGTGTTGGATTATGGGTGTTCTGTTTGATGGAGTAAGAAATTAAGTACGGTTACTATTCATAATTATAGATGTCCCATCTATTCCATAGTACTTATCTATCCAGATTTTAACAAAATTGATAAATGTAATTATGAAACTAATTGCAACCCAAAATTACTATAATCTATGCATACGCTAAAATGAAAATAAAGAATCTAGTTTATAGCCAATAATTAAAATTGATATATAAAGTAAATATATCAATGCTTCTAATATTAAAATAACCTTTATTACAAATCTCAGTATTCGATAAAAAAGAGATTAATATTTTAGCTTTAATTACATTCAAGATATTCTTTTCCGCATTTATGCTGCATCTTCTGCTCTTATTGCATAAAACTGCACATCGGTTGATTAAAAAAAACCATTCTAATGGATTTTAGTTAAGAAAAAATATTTTCGTTCGGTAATCCGAGAAGTTTTAAAGAAATAACTTAAGGCGAAGCTGACTCCACCTCTCTTTCCCCTTAATTTCAGCTTGAAGATCATTTCAATTTTTTACAGTGCAAAGTAAAAATAAATGAAAGATTTTTTAAGCACCATCGGCATGCAATGACTTTGAATTAAAAAAAGTTATCTTTCTTCTCTGGAGGCATCAAAAATTTATGTTATTATCATCAAGAGCTTCGAAAGTTAGGGTACTGATATTCTATCTTTTTATACTTGTGTAGGAAAAATTAGAAATATTCTGTAACTTTTCAATATATACATATATATATATATATACATATATATATATATATATATATATATATATATATATATATATATATATATATATATATATATATATATATATATATATATATATATATATATATATATATATATATATATATATATATATATATATATATATATATATATATATATATATATATATATATATATATATATATATATATATATATATATATATATATATATATATATATATATATATATATATATATATATATATACATATATATATATATATATATATATATATATATATATATATATATATATATATATATATATATATATATATATATATATATATATATATATATATATATATATATATATATATTTGTATATATATATATATATATATTTGTATATATATATATATTATATATATATATATATATATATATATATATATATATATATATATATATATATATATATATATATATATATATATATATATATATATATATATGTATATATATATGTATATATATATATATATATATATATATATATATATATATATATATATATATATACATACATATATATATATATATATATATATATATATATATATATATATATATATATATATATATATATATATATATATATATATATGTATATACAGGGTGTTTCAAAAATGACCGGTATGTTTGAAAAATCAATAAAAACTAAACGGACAGTGTTAGAAATTCACAGTTTATTGTAATATGATTGGGACAATAGTACATTTTCAGGCAAACAAACTTTAAAATTTGTCACAGTATTCCACAGCTGATGTAGCTGCACTCTGGAAAAGTCTAAACTACGATATTTGTTTTTTGGGGATTCTTAAAATACCAGGTTTACCGTGGCGGTACACCTGGTATTTTAAGAGTCCCAAAAAACAAATATCGTAGATATCGTATCCAGAAAAAATTGAATAACTGGAACAGTACATCTGTTCTGCTTGTGAAGTTATCACGCCTGAGACGTTTACATGGGTTTCTGATAATTTCGTTCTGGATTACACCATATTATTGCTGCACATGGTAGATATCGTAGTTTATATTTCTCCAGACTGCAGCGTCATCTGTTGTGGAACATTGTACCTAATTTTGAAAGTTCGTCTGCCTAAAAATTTAATATTTCCCAAGCATATTGCAATAAACTGTGTATTTTTATTCTGTCTGTCCGTTTATTTTTTATTGATTTTTCAAATATACCGCTCATTATTGAAACAGCCTGTATATGTGCTTTATATATATATATATATATATATATATATATATATATATATATGCACGTAGACATACCAACTATTTCAAATTCTCCTGAATTGCTTCATAAAAATGATCTAAATTGATAACTCAGAAAAGTCCTCAAATTGATCCGGAAAGTAGTAATTTTTAACAGATAATTAATCACAGTTCACAATCAAGTATAAAATCTTCCACAAATAATGCTGAATAGATAATATTTTTAACACAATAAAGATGCATGTGAATTTTTTCATTAATAAGCGAAAAAAAATTGAATTTAGATTAAGTTTGAGTTGACAAACTCTACAGTCCCTGATGATTGATCAATATAAATATTTTAATCAGTTTCAGTGCAGTAAAAAAATATCTGTAAATGAAGTCCTTAAAGCTAAAAAAGCTGCTTATATATTGTTAAATGAATAAATTCGTCTACCCTTTATAGTATACTAATGTATGTTTCTTTTTTATTGAACATACTGACTTTTAATTTAGAAACCAGTAAAATATGTAATTATGTATAATTTGTTTGGGTTATTTTGTTTTATTTATTATGTATATAAATTGCATAGACGTGTACTTTGTAAATAGGTTGTTTTGAAACCACGCTAATGCTTCTCACAAAGGTGCTTAAATGTTGTCTTGCATATATATATATATATATATATATATATATATATATATATATATATATATATATATATATATATATATATAATATATATATATATATATATATATATATATATATATATATATATATATATATATATATATATATATATATATATATATATATATATATATATATACTTATATATATATATATATATATATATATATATATATATATATATATATATATATATATATATATATATATATATATATATATATATATAATATATATATATATATATATATATATATATATATATATATATATATATATATATATATCTATATATTATATATATATATATATATATATATATATATATATATACAATTATCAGTTATCACAAATGTGGTCGATCCTTAAAAGACATATCTATTGATCTGAAGTACCAAAAATCAATAGTGGCCTGTGTGATTAAGAAGTGGAAGGTGAGCGGTGATTGTCAGAATGTGCCTGAGAAATTCAAAAGAGAAATTCAGAAAAACCATACCCAACTGGTGGCTCTCATCCGCGACGGGTTTCAACAGGCATCCGGGAGTATTCTTTCAATGAATACCAACCATAAGGAAGCACATCTGTTTGGTTTTCATGGTCGTGCTTCTGCTAATAAGCCTTTGATCACAAAGTTCAATAGCGCTGCTTGGTTAATGTGGTGCAAAGGACATCAAAATTTGACCGTAGATCAGTGGAAACGGTTTCTTTATAGCGACTAATCAAGGTTCACCCTTTACCGTTTAGATGGCAGGGTCTGGGTCTGGCGTCTGCCTGGCGAAATTTCCCTACCAGAATGCATTGTGGCAACAGTCAAGTTCGCAGGAGGTGGAATTATGGTGTCTGGATGTTTTTCCTCGTATGGACTGGGACCCTTGGTCCTCATTCATGATAACTTCAAAACGGATGCGTACTGCACTATTTTTGATGAAATTGAGCTTCCTACGTTGTGGTAGTTTAACGGTTGGACCCCTGTTACTTTCAAAAAGGAAATGCCAGTTGTCATGTTTCGAGGTTAACCAACGCTTGGTATGGTGCCAATGGAGTTCATCAAATGTATTGGATTGCCCAATCCCAGACCTGAACGCTATAGAGAACCTCTGGGACGAGTTGGATCAATGAACTAAGGGGTGCACTACCCAACCAAAATCGGTGTAGGAACTTGTATGTCTACTCCAAGCCGAGTGGAAGACAATACCACTAGCTGTAATGCAAACACTTGTGGAAACTATGCCCCGGAGAGTTCACACTGTAATTGAATCTCCTGGAGGCTCTACCAACCATTGATTTTTGATAAAGTTAGTGTTTCTTTTCTAAAACAGGGGTACATATACTTATTGGTAGACAGTGTAATACATACATCCGTTTCAAGAACATATGTTATTTATCAATCAAACTAACTTTTAACTATTAAATGTGATTTTTACTTAACTAAATTTCACATTAGTGACACATTTGAATAGAAAAATATTGTTAAGTGTTTAAGATGATTTTTTATATTCAATACATACCTTGTTCAGCAAAGAAACTTTCATATTAATTTTGTTAAAACTACTTATTTACATTAAAGATAAATTATAGAACAAAAATATTATTCTATGCTACAGATTCTGATTTTCAGTACTATGTCGTGATCAAGAAAGATGTTTTTAAGTGAACTTAATGATTCAGACCTCATATGAGTATATATGTATGCAATTGACATACATATATATATATATATATATATATATATATATATATATATATATATATATATATATATATATATATATATATATATATATATATTTATATGTGTGTGTGTATGTATAAAAATATATATAGAGATGTGTGTCTATTTATGTATTTATCTATCTCTCTCTCTCTCTCTCTCTCTCTCTCTACACACACACACACACACACACACACACACACACACACACACATATATATATATATATATATATATATAGTAAAAATTTTCGCAAATAAAGGTTCATTAAATTAAAATAGTTATTAAATTAAGCCACAAAAATACAATGATTTTAATATTTACTATATTTAGATGCACATATTTAATTAAAATTGATCAAAGAGTATCGGTTTGTTCCCCTATATACCTCTATCAATATCCAGGACTAATGGTGCATACAATTGTACTGCTTGTAATAAGCAGGTTTTCGAATTCGGTTCAATGCGGAGATCTAATTAAATTTTCATACACGATATATGATACATTATAAACTAGTTTCCATTCACGCGTGTTGATAAGTTGTTTTGAAAAGCTGCGGCTTCTCTGTTTGTCAGAGAATGGTAATTTTGGGGTACTACCACGAAACTAATTGTAAATGCCGTAAAGGATTAATAGAGGATTTCTGAGTCCAATAAGAGCCTTACAACATGTAACTAATACTATTAGCTGCTGTTTATTACTTTAATGCAAACTATTAGATGTTTATGAAGATATTATTTATCTATCTATATTGTTTGTGTGTGTATATATTGTGTTTAAGTTTTATTAACTCACCTTTCTTTAAATATTTTCAATATTATGCCATATCATGAAAATTTCTAGTCCTGATGTATTAATATTGGCTGATATGTAAAGAATCTAAAATTTATAAGTGAAATTAACTACAAGAAAGACTAAAAATTATATAACCATTCTTCAGGCGATAATGCTATATGCAATCTATACACATTTATGTAATGTACACCGCTGCTGAATTTACATTTCAAAACGTTCACCAGTGTACACCAGTAAAAAATTGACATTTTGTACAGAATAAAATTGAATTGCTAGTGGCTGTAGTATGCCATCGAAAATTGATAGTGAAGGCTAATACCTCATCTTAGTGTGTTTATTGTCAAATACACCTGCAGCCGTTTCCACATATAGCCTGTAACATATAACCGAATTTTTTAATATATGTGTCAAATTATTGAGAAAAACTAATTAAGATTTAGTAAAAAGATAAAACAATTTTTTTCATTATTCATAACGTATAATTTTTCTAAATGGCAGAAAAGTGCAACATTTTAGCTTTTAATTTACAGTTATCCCGTACAACGCATTTCTTTTAATAGAAAATACTTTTTCTCAGACATTGTCGAATTTTTATGCATGTTTCAAATCTCATCTACAACATTACACGCAAGAAAATAACTTTTTATTCTGCAAAATCCTTTAAAACTCAACCTCCCTTACTTCTATCCACATTTTAATGTATAACATTATTTTCTCAATTAAAAGTCCCTAGAGTTTTCCAGCGTACTTGAGACTTATTATTATATATTTTTAATATATTACAAAGGCAGACACTGGGTCAGAATGGGTGAGATTTGTGTATACGCATTGTTCATATTGTCTAAAGGAAATTTCTAAGAAACTACTGCATTGTTATATATCAGTGAAACTTTTAACTAAAATATTGAACTTTCTGTATCCGATTCTAGCAGGTTTTTAATGAACTAAATTCTGATTCAGTGCTTATAAGTATTACATTTTCTAATATATTTATTTTCAAGTTTAGGTTCCTTTGTGAATATCTCTGCCTCTTCGAATAGACCACAGTGATTAGTATATGTTTTCTATAAGTATTCATAAAAAGAAACCCTCTAAATATTTAAACGAAATCTATGTTGATATTAAGGTTTTAAAAATGTTTAAGTGTTACCTTATAAATGTTTAAGCGTTCATTATTAACTTCATATCAAAATATATGCCAGTTGATTGTAAAAAAAAGAATTGAATGAGAAATTTGTAAATCATTTACTCTTAGACAACTTTGAGAAAAAGTATAAAACATTTAAAGGTATTTTTGATAAAAGTTTTACTTTAAGAAATTTAATATACGACAAAAAACACTATTTGCAATCTTAAAACTATTTATAAATTTTAAAAATTCTTAAAATAAGAGTTAGTTAAATAATAAATCCACTAATGTTTCGAAAAACAGTAAGATTAAATCTTCAAGTATCAATTATTCCATTACCGGAACTGAATTTGAGGAAAACCACAAAATTTTAATTTCCTTCTTCCCGAAATATCCCATGAAATTTAATTAACCACTTTAAATTTCGTACTTTCTTATTGGTCACATAACAGGTTCAAATTGGTACCACAACACTGCCTATATTTTTTTTTGTGTGAGGGAGGGAAAAGGAGGGGAATCTCCTTAGAATATTCCAGTTTGAATGCAAAATTTCACGGTACTGAATAATGTATATTTTCAAACTGGACTTTCACTAGGGGTTAACTCTAGACAAGCTCAAACTTAATTAGTTTGAAAAGTTCAAAGCGTTATTCTTAGGAGGACTCAGGGGCATCAAACGGTCAGAAGCTACAATGTAATTAAGGCTTCACAAAGAGATGCAATACTATCTCTTTAAGTGTTACGCACGTAATTTTCTCCCTACTCGATAGTGTCCAAAAGAGAGTTTACGTGTTATGAATTGATTTAGATCCATACAAAAATCTTTTAATAACAGTTGTACATGTAATAAAAGTTTCGTATCTAAATCTCAGCTCATAACATGTGCCCACCTGTTTGAAGACATTATCGGGTGCGGCAAAAGTTATGCATGTAATGCTTAGAGGTCTAGGTAAGTAAAGTGATCATATAGACAGCTCTTACTTATGTACTCATATGTATCATGCAGTTTAAAATAGATAGAAATATAACCTTAAAAAATTTGATTTTTTATTATTTTAACTCATAGAAAGAGGTTTTTAAAAGAGTCTATACTTAAGTGAAAACTTATGTCGTGGTTAAAAATGTGAAGGAAATTTACAACAATTGTGTACTATATATATGCGTGTGTGTATGTAATATATTAAAATTATTACACTTTAATATTTCTTAATTCTAATCTTTTCCATTCTTATTCTTTCAAATCTATTTTATCAGTCACAAATCCTCTTAATTAAATTAGTATCCTCGACTCAAAATTCTTCCAACCCATTCTCCAAAACTTTCGCTGCAATAAATATAAATTACACTCTCTATATTTTCCAGCTATTCCAGTTCGCTTTTCAATTATATTAGTTCCTTTTTCTTGTTAATAGGGATGACTCAGCTACTTTCTCTGGGAAAGATTATCCTCTCTGCTTCTCTCTCTGAGGTCGAATCCTGTTCAGCACGTGTTTCGATGATCAATTCCGTCGCCTGCCTTTGAATATTAAACATGTCTATTTTAGCAGAACTTGAATAAAAGTTAAGTTCGACTCGGATTTGTGTAGCTCTTATCAATGTGGCCTGACTACATATTACTTTAATTATATATACGAACACACACACACACACACACACACACACACACACACACATATATATATATATATATATATATATATATATATATATATATATATATATATATATATATATATATATATATATATATATATATATATATATATATTATATATATATATATATATATATTATATATATATATATATATATATATATATATACATATATATATATATATATATATATATATATATATATATATATATATATATATATACACATATATATACACACACACACACACACACACATATATATATATATTATATATATATATATATATATATCAGAGAAAATTGGCTTGTTTAACAGAAATAATTTAAACAGACGCTGGTATAATCTAGGTTCTACTGTATAAAAATATTTTTTTTATTTCCACATAATTATTTAATGAGAGGATGAGCCTTATACCCAAAGTGCTTAGTAACAAGAATAATGTTAAAGTGCATAATAATCACACTGCCAGTATGAAGTCCAATCTATTGATCGTGTAATGAGTTCATAAGCTTCATTAAAAGTCACATTTGAAAGTCTAGTTTGTCTGATTACACAATTTGTAAAATCAATGTACACTAATTTATGATTAACTTATGAATGTGCAATCATTTGAAATTGCAGTAGATATGGACATGAGTTCAACAATAGACTATTTGTATTAATGTAAGCACTGGATGATATCAGAGAAGGCAGATGCAGCATTCATTCTAAACGTAAGAGAGAAGAAGTTTCTAGTTTCATTCATTGTCATAATCATTGCCAGATTTCACCATTGTCACTCTATTTCCAGAAAGTTCGCAATTAATCTTATACTCTAAGATAATACATGTAAATCGGTATTATACTTAATAATGAGACTGTCATAATCATTGCCAGATTTCATCCTTGTCACTCTATTTCCAGAAAGTTCGCAATTAATCTTATACTCTAAGATAATACATGTAAATCGGTATTATACATTTTAATTACTGCAAGGAATGACTTTATTTTCTTAGTCAATTTTTTGGGGGAAATAAATTTTTTTTCAATAATACATTATCATAATTTTATAGATTTGTGTTGTGTAATAAATTGAAATTTCTGCACAAATGTTTAATAAATGTTTTGTAAAATCGATTTTTATTTATAACACACTTTGAGAGTTATTGCAACTTTGAACAGTTTTTCTTACAAATATACACAATAATTTAATCTACAGTAAAATAATATCTTTAGAACATTGGACGTAATATGTTCTGCATAAGAATATAAAAATATATTTTCCCCAAATTTAAATTTCCACAAAATTACACATTGATGTCTGTTTTTTAAAATACATCAAAAGGCTTAATTTTATCTTAAAAATTGTATACAGTAATGAAAATAATGTATAAGTGGGTAACATTATAAAACAGTTGTTATTAGTTTTTTTAATTCTACTTTAACTACAAAAAATTTGATTACGCATAATTAAAGAAAAAAGTGGAATAAGCTTATATTAAGATAAAATAGCTATTTAAAATAGCATTGTCTCTTTGTGCACACTACATGCACAGTTTATGAGAATTTTTATCAAAATTTACAGAAAATAACAAAATAATTAAATTTTATAAATCTATACTAAAACGTTTCAAATTTTTTATACTAGTCATTATGTATGACATCATATATGAAATCGAAATTTCAGCAGTGCATATGTCGAAATAAAACTAATAATATATATATATATATATATATATATATATATATATATATATATATATATATATATATATATATATATATATATATATATATTTAATTAATATATTATATATATATAATTATATATATATATCAGCAGAAAGATGGCAGAAGGTAGCTCGCTGCTCTTCGATTCCAGAGTTAACGGTTTTGAATATTTCTGCTGACATGGATGGTTTTAGCCTTTCGAAAAAAACTCCACCAGTTTCAACAGTGCCGATATATATTTTAATTTTTAAATACTTCGTTATCCCTTTTAAGTTTGAAAAATATGATTTTTCTTTATTGTGGGTCGCTTTAATTTAACTTTTGCTCAGTGATTCTAAATATATAAGCATGCATATGAAAATTATACATATTTTATATTTATATATGTATACATATATACATGCATATATATAAATAATGCAAATATTTGATTTAACTAATTATTATGATAAAGTGATTTACAGAATTATAGAATATTCTTTTATAAATGAGGAAGCGGTATGGAAAAATGAATAGAATCTGTCCTATAGAACAATATCGGTAATGTCCCATTTTTTTAATATATAGATTGATTTAATATGTAGTCCTTTTATTTTTATATATATATAGATTACAGATACATATCAAGAGATGCATATCTAAAAGTTATAAATCTCTTAACTTAAAAATTTTACCATCCTACGATGAATCCTTGTTGTTTTTTAATAGCTAGTATGACATCGAAAACAATTATCCCTTATTGAAATATTTCACTAAATAGTGGGTAATTAAAATAAAGGATCTATCACTTAAAGCCTGCCATTAATACACAGCTTCGACTTTCAACTGGTTATGAAGTTTGTCTGAAGCAGGATATGTACGTACGTACGTTTAGATGTGAAGCTAAAACCAGTCAAAATTCATTTAGGCATGATCAAAAGGTATATTTCTGTATAAGTCTACACACGAAACTTTTGTCATGGTTAAACACTTTCCTATGTTTTTTACAAATTATTAAATTACAACTTTTCATATGAATAAATATAATTTGATAGCTTGATGTTATAAAATATCTATAAATACCATTTTAGAAATTTCAACTTTTTGCTAGTAAAAAATCGAAATAAAATCGTCGAGACACAAACTGGTCTCAAAGTTTACGGATGAAAGCAAAATAAATTGTAACAGGAAACTATTTTAAATTCTATTTACAAGCTACCGCAAAGCAAAGAAATAATTACTTTTTAAACCTCTTAAATTGGCTACTGTTTTGTTTTCGAAAAACAGTTTGTAATTTAAGATCTGCGTGTGCATGACATTAAGTAAATAAGAAAACGAACAAAAATTGAAGTTGATCTTTTGTTTTTGTGCGTTTCCTTTGAAATTATATACTTTAAACGTGTGTTTTTTTCCTTTAAGAATAGTAAAAACACGTAATGTGATATTCTAAGATATTTAAAAAAGACTAAGAAATTTAAAATATTTCAGTTACTTTAAAAACTTTTAACTTTGGAGCATAATTTAACTCTCTTTTTGCAAATGGGAACACGTAATTTTTATTTTTTTGTCAATGTGTGCATAAAAGTCTATGAATGGGTACTGAGAACAAAAACTAAAATATCAATTAGAAATTTTGAAAATGACTTTAATTTTTTACTCTTCTGTATTGTCAGTAAACGATCTAAACTCAGCAGAACACAAATTGTGTCTCGAGTTATTACCAGAGTAACAAGAACTGAAAAAGGAAAGCATGTCACGTTTGTAGACTGACTAACAAGACGTGTGAAATAAACTTGTTTCAAATATAAACAATTCACTATTAAGAAATATTTTCTTTAAATTTGAGAAAATTTTATACAAACAGGAAAACTAAGAGACAAGAGAATTTATTGGAATTATGTTAAATTTTGCAACAACTTTCAGAGATAAATAGCTACTTTATCTATATAGATAAAGAAGAAATCAAGAGAAGAAATTAAGTAAAGAACTTTTTTGGTGCTAAATTATTAAGTAACTTATGAGCTCTCATTCATTTCTCGATTCATTATACTTATTCTCTTACATAACCCTGATTCATCATCCTTTAAATTTTCAATAGTATATCTATTTTTATGAGATCTCAAATATTTCAGCTATTATTAAAGTACATTTATAATATAATACCGATTTATTTATTTCAGTTTTTTTACCAGATTGTGCACATGAAATCGGTTTATCTCTGAAATGAGTTGACATGAGTTTGCTAAAACTCGATACTAATGTCGGTTTAACAGACAATCAAACTGTTTTTAGCTTGTCTAGACGAAATGCCAGTCTGGACATAAACTATTCATAAGTTTCTCTGTTAAAGTAGTATTGAATTAACACTAATGTCAATGATAGATATTTTCATTAATCTATCATTGACATTAGTGTTAAGAATTTTCTTAGTGATACTACATAATTCTCTTGGGTCTCTTCTTTTTTGAATCACAGAGACAAAGTGTAGCCCTTCAGTATTGGAGTTTGTGATTTGAAGCAAACGTTCGTTATGGAAGATTGTAACTGGTTGGACTCAGTTTTTAGTCTGTCCGTATTATCTCGTAAAAAAGTAGTATACAGTACCACATCTAACCAGACAAAGCCTTCATAGGGATATACGTGTTTCGATGCAGAAAGCATGAAATACTTTCCATAACTATTTCATAATTTCTATAACTATCCCAAACCAAAACTTATATGAAATTTTGTTTGTTTAAAATCGTTATAATGTAATAATTTATAAATGACGACGTTGCAAGCACAGAAATGACATACAGGTATATATGTATAAATATATATGTCAGGCTTTTAAATTCAGTTAGATGTTTAGAGGGGTTAAGATTCAGTTAGGTTTTTAAGTTATTTTGAGTTCTTTATGAGCAACTATTTGATAACGCGGATGGGTGTTTGATGAGGCAGATAATAAAAGGATTGTAATCGTTCGAATCGAGACAGAACGTTTGGAATTACATAGCTGGTGAGCCCACGGAAGGAACTGCCGATTATGCAGTCACTGTCTGAGGTTGAACGGCAAAAGCGTGGCCACCGTGTTTCAATAAGAGTGGTTTGGGAGCCAAGAAATACTTATAACCGTTCATAAACCGTCCATTTACCTAAACCAGACACGACACACACACACATCTCTCTCTCTCTCTCTCTCTATCTATCTCTCTCTCTATATATATATATATATATATATATATATATATATATATATATATATATATATATATATATATATATATATATATATATATATATCAGAATTAATGCCTTTAAATTATCTATCTAAAATTCTTTTTCTAGATCAGGATTTCAGATGCCTAATTTTCTAGCCACAAACATGAGTTAAAGGTTTGTTAGAGTTAAAAATTAAATTTTTTTGGATACTGGCTACGTGCTTATAGGAAATTATTTCCATTTAAATGCCTTCACTCTTAGTTTAAAAAATACAATATAGCTGTGTTCTTTAAACTGCTTATCTTTAAAGGAAACACAATCCCTTAGAATGTCAGTCATCAGCGTTTAAGATCGTTTTGATATAGCTGGGAAGCTCTTAAGAATAGTTTAGAAAGATCAGTGATTTTCGAAGATGAATTTACCTTCACACAATAGCACTTAATATTTAATTAATTCTGTATCTATCGCTGATATACATTTTCAGTGCTTCTATCGTGAGGTCTCTAGTAACCTGGGAGATTGTTTTAGAAAAAAATCAAAATAATATTAGTTATTTCCAAGAAATGTTTCAGTTATTAGTGAAATGAAAAAAAGCACCCTGCTACGTTCTCATTAAAGCTTAAATGTGTTCCCTATAAAATTTTACAATATAATTTTTTGTATATTATCAGTAACCAAGTTTTATACCTATCTTTCAAACGTTACACTTAGAAACTTCTTTATTGTCAGTATTTAATGAGTTATAAAATTAAGCTAACTAGGCGTCTTAAGATTCATAAAAGCTTTTTAGGCAGATAAAAACTAAACTTTCCCGTACATAAATCATTTTAAAATTATGCTTTGAAGAGAATTTTGCTTTTTATAAAAGGGCATGCAAAAATCATTAAAGATGTTTTTTGAGAAATTTAACTTTTTTTAAACCTCTAACTAATATTTGATTTTTTTAAGAAAGATATTGTTCTTGAGTTTATAAAGTCATTTGAGAATATCTAAGTCTTTTAACTTTTAAAATATTAAATAGATGATTTTTTCCTTCATATTGCATCGACTGAGGAAATACTTTATTAAAATTAATATTTTGGTTAATAAGCTAAATAATATTTATGAAACGTGTGGTAATAGCTCACTAAATTAAAAATGAGGGAAAATTTAAAACCGTTTATATAAATTCATAAAGGTAAACGTTCTAAAATATAATTTTAAGCACGAACACTTTTCGTTAACGAAAGTAAATTTTTATGCTGTGTATATGCGAGTCAATATCAATCATTCTTGTGTCCGAAAAAAATAGTTTTTATAAATATCTAAGGGAAACTTGCCTTTTAACACTCGCTTATACAACACTCCAAGATTTTGTTGACCAATTCATTATGAGCCTAATATTGTCGGCCAACGTTACTCCCAACTACAAAAAAAAGAAGGTTTTCTTCCTTTAATAGCAATCAGAAGATCTCCAGGCTTCAAACGTTATACTTAGAAACTAGTTTATTACCAGTATTTAATAATTTATAAAATTAAGTTTACTAGGCGTCTTAAGATTCATAAAGCTTTTTAGAGAGATAAAAACTAAACTTTACCGTACATAAATCATTTTATGATTATGCTTTAAAGAGAATTTTTTTTAAACGCAGCATGCAAAAATCATTAAAGAAGTTATGTGAGAAATTTAACTTTTTTTAAACCTCAAACTAACATTCCATTTTTTAACAAAGATATTTTTCTTGAATTTATAAAGTAATTTGAGAATATCTAAGCCGTTTAACTTTTCAAATATTAAACAGATGGTATTTTTCCTTATTATTGGATCGACTGAGGAAATACTTCATTAAAAGTAATTTTTTAGTTTATAAGCTGAATCATGCTTATGAAACGTGTGGTTTTAGCTCAATAAATTAAAGAGGAGAGGAAATTTATAGCCAATTATGCTAATACAAAAAGGTAAACATTATAAAATACAAATTTAAGCAAGAACACTTTTTGTTAACGAAAGTAATTTTTTATGTAAGTACAGTCGAACTCGTTTATAACGAGCATAAAGGGACTGTAGCATTTACTCGTTAAATCCGAATACTGGTAATAGACGGGTCCTTAAGGCAGGAGTGCAACCAGAAGAGGGGGGGTTGTGAGGTCAAATGATTGAGTTTACTTAAAATTTAATAATTAATTACTATAATTACACTAACTAATTTAATTATATAATTTTCATAATTTCATGACAATTAACCCCTTAACCAGCAAAAAATTTCTAGTTGCGCTACAGTCTTAAAGGAAAGAAACAATAAACGGAAAAAAAATAAAAGAAAAGAATCTTACCAAAACATTTATTTTTTTTTCATTAATCTACACATTTAAAATTGTAGTTACTTACCTTACTCTGTACTCATTCCCTATCTATTTCCTGTGATTTTGTTCTTTGAAAAAGACTCATCGTCCGAAAAACATCATCACTGACATTCCTCGCTTCAAAAAAGGTCTGCGTTTTTTCAGCGAACTCCAACATCGTAGAACAGTTTGGGGATGGTTCATTTCTTTATATTCATCAGTGTCCTCATCACTTTCGCCATGTTTTTCCGCTGAATTCGGTAGTACGTCAGTTACAATATCTTCGGTGGTCAGTATATCTGAGGTTGTCAATTCGTCGTCGATGGATACATAGTTTTTAAATTCTTCTTTGGTCATTTCCAAATTTGCAGTTTGAATGAAATTGGCAACCTCTTCTTCCTCATAGGATTGACCATCTATACAACTCTCCAATCCAACATTACGGAAAAGATGATGCATGTTGATGTGACATTTTCCCATGAATCGTTCATCCAACGTATCGCTTCCAGTATGTTGAAACTGGTATTTGGTGCTGTTCCCCTTCTACCTCTTCGGTCCAGAATCATCAAAATCAGTTGCTTGCGGAAGTAGCAATTGAAACTTCTTATGACTCCTTGGTCCATAGGCTGGATAACAGATGTAGAATTTGGTGGTAAAAATTCAATTGCATCGGATTCTTTAACCCTCCCTGTTGACATTGGAATGCTGGAGGAAATTTTCGTACAAAAGTATTAAACCGCGTATATCATTTGATAAGATGATATGAAATGGGAGGGGAGGGGAGTTAAATTCAATGATTCTTGAGTCCGAGAAAATAGTTTTTTTATGAATAACTAAGGTAAAATTGCTTTTTAACATTCGCTTATAAAACATCACAAGAAATTGTTGACTAATTCATTATGGAATCCGAATAGAGGCTGTCAACCTTACTCCCAACTACGAAGAAAGAATATTTTCGTCCTTTAATACCAATCAAAAGATTCCCGGGCTTGCCCTACCACCTCCACAGGTATCGATTGGAGACTTGGAGGACAATGTGACTACGAACATCTTTTACGTACTACATCTGATATTATTGAACACATTTCTGTGAGAGAACACAGTGCAATGAAATGTTGCTATGAGAGTATTTTTTTTATTTTTAAGTGGTAAGTTCAAGTTAAAATTACTTCAAAAAAAGGGGTAAAATTGTAAACATAGGAATTTAAAATATAAAATAGGCTTTAAGTTATGGGTTTTTTTAGTTAGAATAAGTTCTGGAAAAATGATCTTCATTAAAAACTTAAAATCTAATATTTGAGCTCGAAATATATCTTGCAAACTTCGGCACAAGGTTTTTAACACTTAGACTGCCAGACGGATTTTCAATGGTTTGTCCAAATCGCCAAACTGAATTTTTTATTATGCGATGCATATTATGCTGAAATATTGTTTACAGCAGAAAAAAATTGAGTTTTAAAATCATGCTTGAAAAAATTTTTGTGATGGGGGTGACCAATGAACCAAATGGCAGTCAGCGTTTTAATAAACAACAAATATTCAACTAAAAATAATTTTGCTAAGAAATTAAGGTGTTAGTTTATTAAAGAGGTATAAAACAGATTTCTACAAAAAAAATAATGAATAAAAATAAAATTAAAAAAAACTATCAGACATTTTAGTGTCAAATACAAAGGAGACAGCCTATTATTTTTACACATTCCCTTTTATAACTAAAATAATAGACACAAAACATACAGGTAAATAAAAAAATAGGTCCACCATCCCATTTTTGTGGTATAAAGTACACATGTATATAAAAGCAACTAGCTTAACCAAGCAGCACTTCTTATTGGTTTATCGAAAGACGTGTAATTTCCGTAACGATTAAGTGATGTCAACCTAAAATAGCTAACGTTATTAAAGAGGAATAAAACAGATTCCTATAAAAAACTAACAAAATAAAAGAAAATAAAGCGTCAAACATTTTAGTGTGAAATACAAGAAGGTATGGAAAGTCGAATATTAATAACAAATCATGGAATACTTATGCTTAACTGTCCTGGCACCCCTTAAAGACATAAATTCTACCACAAATACTATATATCACAGTTTAATCTGTGGTTTTATCGAAAACATCTGCATCCTGTTAAATCATACGTAAACACTTTGTAGAAGCAGAAAAGAGCCAGTCTCCTTCAATTCTCCAAAAAGAAATTTTTGAAATTACTTTTAACGAGAAACTATTTGCACGCTGGGCCATTATTAGTTAAATTTGTGAAATGACCGTGAGGAAAAGATAATTGCATCTTCCGTGGAAACTTATAAATTAATTAATAGTTCTTTAATTTGTCCACAATTCCGCTGACCCGATTGAGAAATTCCTGGATAACATTCTACAGGCAAGAAAGCGGTATGTACAACATTGTTCTGGACTTCAGAGAATTTTAAAGGCTGTAGATATTTTATAATTTTTTATTATTCTTTTGTTAGTACGAGTGCCACAATATTTTAGCATGATAATAACAGAATTGTCGACAGTTGACTGGCAACCGAAGAAGTTTGTGAGAGGAAATTTTGAAACATATTTATAAATAATAATTAAAAAGGGTTTTATTGTCTATCAACGAATAATAAATATATTTATAATTACAATGTGCAATGCAATTAATAAAACTATTAAAATAAACCAATTTTTTTGTAAAAAGCCTTTTCGTGTTGGAATGATGTTTGAAATATTAAAGGTTATTGTCTTAATAGTATTTATCTTTTAAATTTATTGATGATTACAAAAAGGATTGTGACAATTAATATGCTTTGAAAAGTTAATAATGTATCCATTCCGTACAGAAAAAAACATCAACATACATTAGAAAACCAGAAATAAAAACCATTATGCAATAAAATATTTTATTCCACAAAATGTTTCCCAGATCTTTTGTTTTTACTCGTGACTTTGATTATGTAAAAAGTGTTATTGAAAATTACCCGTTGAGTACTTATCACATGAAAATTTTGTATTCAAATACAAATACTTTTAATTCACTATAGTCGTTGAATGGAGAACTTTAGCCGTAAATTGTGTAATAGTGGTTCAATTAGGAAATGCACCTTTAGAAGTTCTCTGCAGTTTAATAAAATTAATTTATAAATGTTGTTTATGAATATTATATTTAGGAATTGTGTCAAAAATTACATTCATTGGGAAATTGGATGGTTAGCATTTTATGTGCAACCACACATTTTCATAGTATGAAAACATTTAAAAAAATGTTTAACCATATTCGTAATATATTATATATATATATATATATATATATATATATATATATATATATATATATATATATATAATATATGTGTGTGTGTGTGTGTGTGTGTGTGTGTGTACATATATAACTATCAATGAAATACTGCATTAATAAAACGTGTTAAAAATTAAAGTGTATTTTTGAATAAAGTATTCTATATGGTGATACAGGTGAAAAGAATTCTTCTTAGAGTTGCAAGAGACAACAAACGTTGAATTTACATGCATTATTTTTCAACCGTAATGCGAAAATATATTGATGATGAAGTCACATGGGTTGAGGATTGTTTTTGAAGAAGGCCAAAC
>CM063501.1:156926122-156936122 GCA_032207245.1 Pardosa pseudoannulata
ATTCTGTTATATTTTTCCTTTTACTTACTTTAGCATTTTATTCAATAATTCACATACATTTATTTTATGCTCACAACTTATGTAATCATGAATAATCTTTTTTTTCTAGGAAAGAGTTCTAAATTTGTAACGTCTTTATGAATTTTACGTTAAGCTGAAATAATAGAATGTATATAAAAGTGAATGCATATTAGTATTGCACTTTTCTCTGAAAAGTTCTTTAGGATATTTCGAAATAAATTTAAGCCGTTTTCACTTGATTTAAGCATTACGAAATCATATATATATATTACGAAAGATTAATATAAGAATATAAAGTGAGAGAATAAATTATGAATAATTAATTTTTACAAAATAATTTAAATATTTGTAATTGTTTGGAACGAAAACTTACTTATAAATACAATATTTTTATAAAAATACAGGATTAAAAAATACATTTGTTATCATTTTTTATCGAATACCAGTAAGCTGGACTACTGTATTTTAAAATAGAACTTTTATTATTTTATTCTCTCTTCTATAAAGTACTTTATCAAAATTTTGACCCCAAGAATACAATAAATATAGAAGTTTCTTATATTCTTAAGTTTGAAATATATTTAGAGACATATCAAGAAGGATGCTGGTTTGAAACACCTTTTTCAAGGTGTGTACTTTTAAAGCAGCCATACTTGTACATTTTCTACAGAAATAAGTTGTTTGAAAGACTTTTATTTAGATCGTAAAGTATTTTTTCAATGAAATTTTTTCATTAATAAGAAAGATCCTCGTTTAAAATTTAAGGGAAGATGTGTTAGTGTTATTTAAAGATGTTTGGTAATCATGTTTGAATATTACTAAGCATAAAATACATCTTCAATACCACTAATCCAGAAGCATGATGTGTCGTAAACTCCAATTCTTTGTACCATAGTGCGCTGTTTGTCATTCCAGTATACTAATGGAGTTTGGATTTTGCATTAAGCAGTAGATCTAATTAGCCTTCTCCTAAATGTTATCTGTGACGTTTCCAACCAAATCAAAAATTAAGGATATTCTTCTTAGAGGTAAGTTATATTAGAGGACGTTTATAAGAGACCAAATCACCCATACTAACTTTGCAGTATTTATGACATTTTCCAGGTTGTTTTCGAAACAACCATGTCGAAAAAACATGATCTTTAGGTAACAACTTATTTTTAATTTTATGTTATCCAGTTTATTACATCAAGAGAATTCATTTGTATAATTTTTCAATTCTTAGATAAAATGTACGTTATTTATAAGAGTATTTTATAAGATAGTTTGGTAATTAATAGTAAGTATTAATAAGGGGTTAATTTAAAGAAATTTATAAATTATGTGACATCCTTATGTGTTAGGATACGTAATATTAATGAAAGCTGTTTGACATTTTAAATTATATTCAGTTGTATTTTGTACTGTCTTTAATATGCATATTATATATTATATATAGAATATATTGATTGAAGATTATTTATAAATTAATATTTTAATGTTAGATTATCAGGTTAAAGATTTTTATATATATTTTGGTTTATGTTAAGCATAGATTGGTATACATATTGATAATTATATGTTTTGTTATTTTTGTAATATTTTAAAATATTTTTGTGTTATATTGTTTTATTGTTTTTTAATTTATTTTTGTTGTGTTATTTGTGTTTATTGTATGGATTTATGTTTATATGTTTACTTTTTTTAATTTTTTTATATTATTTAATTAATATAGTAATTTAAAATATTATTTTATAGTAAGTATGTTATTTTGTTTTTGTTTGTTTTGGTTTATTATTATGATTGTTTATATTTTTTATTAATTTATGTATATTGGATTAATTAAATGATTTTTATTATTTAGGATGTTAATTATTGTAATGATATATTTATTGTATATTATTTTATTATTTATTTTTTTATATTATTTTAATTTGTATAATTTTGTATTTGTAAGCAGGTTTCTATTGTTTTAATTTAATATTATTAGAATTTAAATTTTTAATATTATGATTTTTTAATTATTTGTTTTTTTTTATTATTATTTGTTTGTGTGATAATTATTTCTTTTTTAAGTATGGTAAGTATTAGTTTTATGTATTTGATATTATAGTGGTTTATTATAAAAAAGTATATTAAATATTGTTTTTAAATATTTTGTTAAATTTTTAGTTTACTGTATTTTTGTTATGATATTTTTATTGTTTTAAATGTATATTTTTTTTGTATGTTTTATTAAATGTATTAATTTTTTGAGTATGTTTGCTATGTATTTGCAAATTTTTTTTTCTTATTATTTTTTTTTTTTTAAGTTATTTTATGGGCACAATTTTCAATATGATTTATTTAATTAATTTATTTTTTTAATATTTAAGTTTTTTTTTTTGCTATTTTTTATTATTTAATTTTGTTGTTTTGCTTGTGTATTTTAACCTGTTTTTATTTTTACATATTTAATTTTAATATATTTATGTTTTTTAATATATTTTATTTTTTATTATAATTTTAAATTTTAGAATAGCTTTTAATTTTTATTTATTATTCTTATTTTTGAAATTTTCGAGAGAAGAATAAACGTAATAAGAAATAAAGCGATAGTATGAAACATTATAAGTATTAAAAAAACTTTGTTACTACTTTATATAAGAAAGAAAAGTTTCAAAATTCAAACTGTCTACTTAGATCGATGTAATGTACGACGCCTGTCTCCTTATACGTTCAATAATCTACACAAGTATGGAATATATTCCCTTTTTTAGATCCTCTCCTATGGAGATTTATGAAAAAGTCCTGTTTACATGGAAAGTAAAACATGTTTCTTGTATAACCTGATTAAATAATTTACTGCACACACTCGCCTATCTTTTACGGATCATTATTCGCTGAAAGGTTTTCTTCAGACTTTCTTAACTGTAACCTTCAACCTTACAAATTTGAGAGCACATTTTCGAAAGGGAGAATGGGAAAATATGCTAAGTAAAGAGGAAATGTGCAAAGTTATGGGCACGGAAAATTTCATAAAGATAAATTATATCTTTCAGAATACATTTAGTGAACTATTTATAGAATTCATTTTTAATCTAGGATATTTTAGACTTCAGATCAAAATGATAGATTTCCTAGATATTTAAATAAATTAAGTAAAGTGGTTAAAAATGAAAAGCCGAGAAAATAAATATTCATTAAGATGCCATGAAGATAAAAGAAATTTATGGCAAAATTTATTTCTAAACTCCGCTAGAAAAATAACTTAAAGCATAAAGAAATTTAATGTATTAGAAAAAAAGAACCCTGTAGTGAATTAAGTATTTTCAGTGTAATAGTATGTAATTCTTTTAGGTTTAGTAAAAGTAAGAATTTAGAGAAGAATAACGATATTGATTTTTTTTTTTATTTCTTTTAGAAATTAAATCCTTTTTGAGATTTTATAAAATAACATTCCTAGATTAAATTGGATATTTTCTAATTGTTATAAATTATTAATAATCTATTTTAGAAATTATACATTTTTGAGTGTTTGTTCATACCTGTTTTAGTAAATGTTTTATTAGAAGTAAATTTAAGATCCTACATATTAATCCTACATATGGTTAAAAGTTTTTCTCTCAATAAATATTTTTTTCAAAAGAAGTCTGATAATTAAATTTATTCGTTTCATAATTGTAGGTTATGCATACACACACAGACATATACATATATTTGCGCATATAATAAATATATATTTATTTATTACATGATCGAGTGGTTAAGGCATATAGGACACTTATGATTTCATATATAAAACCTTCTTTATTGTAATCCTTCTTTCCATGGATATGCCATTTAGATATCTTTTATTAACAACCGTGGAGGATATTATCAGCAAGATTTCCCGCTCAGAACTTGATTTTTGACCTTGCTACCTAAGCAATTCCTACGTCAACTTCCACATCATCTTTTTCGCTGTATATTTCGGCTCGAGAGTGTGTCTTTCTCCTATTACACACACTCACACACACACACACACACACACATATATATATATATATATATATATATATATATATATATATATATATAATTAATTAAAAGAAGAAAGAAAATCCTGTTGTACAAAACTCTTATAAGACCAGTGATAACTTATGCCTCTGAGACTTGGTCACTTACATCAAAAGAAGAAAACATGCTTGCAATCTTTGAAATGAGAGTGTTGCGGACCAGTTTGGGCGGTGTGTTTGACAGCGGAGCCTGGAGGAGAGAAGATTTAACTTTGAACTGTTCAAGCAGAGTTAGAAAAAGGATGATGTTATCAAATTTATCAGGTTGAATAGAATGAGATGGGCTGGACATCTATTGCGAATGGACGCAGATCGGGCTGCTTTAAAAGTTTTTAATGCAGTCCCTTTCAGACAACGACCAAGGGGCAGACCAAAACGACGCTGTACAGACTGCCTAGAGTCGCACTTTGGTCTCATAAAGATTAGATGCTGGAGGTCCAAGCACAAAACAGAGCAGGACGGGAAAATCTTAAGAAGACGAAGGCCCACAACGGGCTGTCGGGCAAACTATGATATATATATATATATATATATATATATATATATATATATATATATATATATATATATATATATATATATATATATATATATATATATATATATATATATATATAATATATATATATATATATATATATGCATATACTTCTTGTGAGAGTTATAGGTTACTTCATTTAAACTGATAGTTATTTAGTTACTGATTGTGCTAAATATAACAATTTATATTACAAATATTCTGCATGATAGCTAATGAACTGTCGAATATTTTTTTATAACAAGGAGTTATTTGTAAGTTAATCATTAACCCCGTACAATGCTAGGGATTTTGTTTAGTACTTTAATTGGATACCATATAGACAGTCAACATTTTTCCCAAGAAAAACACAAAGGAAAATATTTGGAATCAGTTTCAGTTACAAGGACCAGGCAGTAAAAAAATATTGAATAACACGTCCAGATGTATCGTTCGGAACTTGGATGTCAGTGGGACCGCGAACGTATTTAATTAACATGTCCCAGACACCATTATGGTGGATATTTACTCAACTTGAGGCCCGAACTAGCCCACATCCGGTTACAAAACCACTGACTTTTGCTGAATGGGTATCTGTGCTGAAATTTAATTTTATTTGTAAGAAACATCACATTATTTACTTTTTCTTATTATAAATTTATTATTTATTATTTATTATTTACTTATTATTGTTATTTACTTATTAATTATTTATCAAAATAGTGTGTAAATATTAAGCTGACTAAAACTTTTAAGATAATTTCGGTCGATTTCTTTTGTATCAATATCTCCAATGTGTAAAATCTTTTGTTCATTGTAAATTTGTTTTTTTCAATACCCATTAAAATTTGATATTGCATCAGATGATTTAATAATCAACTAAATGAAAATGTTATGCTTAAAATTGATTTTTAATCATAATAACTATAATTTTTTACACTCAAACAAAAATGTAAAAAAAAAAAAAAATCGGTCCTCACGATATTTTATTTCCTGTTATTTAATGTAATATACTCTTCTATGACAGATGAACAAAACCGCTGTTACTCTGATAAAAGACATTTCATCTTTTACATTTATTAAAAGGGATATCTTTTCGAAATTGATTTTTTAAGATCCAATGTATTTGTTAAATCAATGTCAGTATAATATCTCTTTTCATGCATGCGTTTAAAGAAAATAAATTTGTAATTTCCTTTTCTATTTTATATTGATAAAACTTATGTTAGTTTAGAATCTTTATAAAGTATATCATATAAAAATATTTCTATAAATTTAATTTTTAAAAAATCCTTAAAAACTATATTTTAATAAAATGTAAGTTTCGAAATAATAAAAAAGTGTTTGACGGATTTTAAAATTAATATAATTCTTTACAAGTATTTTTAGTATAAAATTTAACTATGCGAAGAATACATAGATGTGTTATATAAGATTTGTTTAATATTAATATGTTATATATATATATATATATATATATATATATATATATATATATACAATTTTCACATGTATACTTGATGTATGGGAATAATCATTACTCCAAAATGCTTTATTGAAATTCTATAAATTTTCTATAAACGCGTTTTCTGTTTAACACGATGTACGTGAAGGACAAAAATTTAAAATTTTTTAATATATTGGAGTGTCTTTTAATCATAAATTTCTTTTGCAACATTTTTTTCTATTCCTTCATCCTTTTTAATAATTTTTGGTAATGGGGGTATATATAATAGTTTATATATGTGCTCCAGCCGAAAGATGGCCGATTGGTTAAGGTGCTGATCGTCGGTACCGGAGTTCGTGGGTTCGAATCCCACTATGGCATGGATGTTCGTAGCCTATCAGAATCTGCATTAAGCAGTAGGTCCCGGTCTCATTAGCCCTCGTGTGCAAAACAGTGGACCGTAGCGCTCCAAACCAAACCAAACTATATGTGCTCCAAATTGAATACCACAAACAGTTGAACAAGATGACAAACCAGCAAAAAAAAGTAATGTCTTTATTACCAACAGCCTCATTCCCACAGAGCAAACTTATGTATTGAACAAATTTGATTATTTCAATTAGGGAGTAATAAATCGTGGTAAAGAATATAAAATGGTATCACAACCTAATTATAAAAAAATAATTGTAGTTTATTTAGTAAGATTACAGTAGTCGATGTCTTCTTACTGAAGAAATATGGACTGTAGACAAATAAACAAACTACATGTATGTATAGCATATATTTAAAACTTCATATGAAAATAAACTAATACAGTGACAGAGAATAGAATTTACTGATGGTTATTTCTATTTCTTACTCATATTTAAACAGTAAATAGTGATGAAAAAGCAGTTTTTCGAACATAGGTTATTTTTTAAATTTATACATCCACAAATAAAATAAAAATGTCCTACCAACATATAAAAAAGTAAAAAATAATAATGGTACCACTTTAAAAAAATAGAAAATAATTTAAAAGATACATATATCGAGGTTTTTCCTAACTTGGTTCTATTCAGTACCTTCGAGAAAACACGGTCAAAATACCCGCCTGGACGCAGCTGACGCATTTCCGGATTAGACCGGACATCCTATAAATTTGCCAACCGGTAACCCCTCCCATTATATTGCACCATTAGCTTGGTCCATATGGGAGAAAAAGCGGGCTCCATTCGTCACTTGGGGGCCTATAGTGTAATCAAAGTCTCTTGGCACAAAGCACTAGACAGCTCGTCTCCCGTGTACTGACAATTTTATTTTAACTCGACATTAGCATCCTGCTTCTGTTTGTGTACGAAATACCGGTAATCAAAAAACTTTGTTCACACTGTTTAGTCGGCGCGTGTTTCAACCTAAAGTTTAAATACGCCTCAGATTCGAAAGACATTTAGACTGACGTTGAGTTTTCTTTCGTCGGACATGTAACGGGTCGTTACTGCTAGACGAGGGATTTAAACAGTTGAACTGCTTGAGTGTATTTTCTTAGCATAAATGAAAACCATCGAGTTCATAGAAATTACCACATAAAATTATTTTATATAATTAAAAATAAATAAAAAAATAAAACTTAATGAATTGTTTAAAAACTTTTTTAATAATTGAAATATGATTATTAATTTATTTTGTACAGAATTATAATACCTCAATTTTTCATTTGATGGGTCATTCTAAACATCATTTTAAACACAAAAGTCACTGGCGGTCTTTCTTAAATCTCAGGGAAATCGCTGGCGCTCGAAACCCATTAAAATGTAATTAACTACGAATAGTGAAAGTGGACTTAAGATTCCGAAAAGTAGAGACAAAAAATTTAAGACATAAACAGGTCATTAAGATGTATCGTAGAACCTCCTCTAAAGTGAAGAATTTTTAAGAAATCATTCATTACGCGTATTCCATTGTTCGTAAGAGCTTAAACAATCTCAATAATTATATCTTAAATTATATTTTAATAAGCTTCTTATCTAATTGTCGGGCAATTTAATTAGAACCGGAGAACGGAGAGTGAAAACTTGTGGAACTTGCATTATACACATCAAAAGTGGCCAATCCCATTTCTTTAATAAATAATTCGTTTCATGCAAGAAATGAGGCATGTAATTTACGGAGTATGCATGCATATTTAAAGTTTCAGTGTCTTCTTACTTCACTTTCGTTGCATTTAAAATTAAAATTAGTATTAAATATTTATTGTTTATTATTGATTTTAATTGTCTCTTTGGCAGAGGGAGTTTTATTAATAAGTGAAATAGAATTAACTATGTTGGCAGAGTTAGTGGCATAACTTCTTACATTTTACAAATAATTGGCTTTTTTATTACAAGATGAAATTTAGTTATCTACAGTTTTCAATTGGAAACGAAGAACTGAATATTATATGTTACTTTAGAAAGGAATTTTTCATTCATTTTAATTACTTGGTGAATTCTTATTATTAAAAATTATTCAAGCTATATATACATACATATATATATATATATATATATATATATATATATATATATATAATATATATATATATATATATATATATATATATATATATATATATATATATATATATATATATATATATATATATATATATATATATATATATAATATATATATATATATATATATATATATATATATATATATATATATATATATATATATATATATATATATATATACATATATATATACA
This sequence comes from Pardosa pseudoannulata, assembly GCA_032207245.1. Classification (NCBI taxonomy): domain Eukaryota; kingdom Metazoa; phylum Arthropoda; class Arachnida; order Araneae; family Lycosidae; genus Pardosa; species Pardosa pseudoannulata. The sequence continues at coordinate 156,934,855 of CM063501.1, forward strand.
TATACATATACATATATATAAATATATATATATAATATATATATATATATATATATATATATATATATATATATATATATATATATATATATATATATATATATATATATATATATTATATATATATATATAATATATATATATATATATATATATATATATATATATATATATATATATATATATATATCGGTCTCTTAATTTCTAGTGTAGAAAAGATTAGATAACAACACTCCATATCATATTAGCTAACATATTTATATGGCCAATTTTTAACATTGTTTTAAAGTTGCATTTCAATTTGAACTCTTATTATGTTTCAATATACAGTATTTCTACATAGCTATATTTTATTCAGGAGATATACGTTTTCAATTTATTTATGAAATATACGAGAAACAGTTTTCTAAGAAATATATTGTTAATGTGGCACTGTTTTAAACTCATTTTAAACGAGTATTAATAAAAGTGCCATTAATAATTCAACGGATGATAGACAACCCTTCATTTGATTTCGGTAAATACATTTTATAGGATAATGGCGATACACCGAAAACTTTCCCTTCCATTTTACTACCAATATTTGAAAAGACCAAACTTTACGAAAGCGAAAAGAAAAACACATGAAGAACTGGCACTGCCGATCTGCTGATGAAGAGAGTAAAAGTATAAGCTAAATTTCAGAAACCACGCTCTGCTGTTGAAGCATAATAAAAAGCAGCAGATCGCAAACACCTTTTATTGAAAACACCAAAATAATACAAACAATACGAGGTACATTGGAATTTTATAGTTTTGAGAAGATCCTGCGCCCAGCCAATCCAATTTCTGGCACAAACAAAACTAATTAAACACAGCCAATCAAAATACAAAAGGATCAACTAAAGAAAACATCGTACGTTCAAGAAAGCTAATACTTTATCAACTAAAGAAAACATCAAACGTCGAAGAAAGCTATTACTTAAATACAACAATAATCGACTAAGTCGTCAAGTATGAGTGCGATTATATATTTCAACAGTTAGGAAATACATCTATATGATATCTTAGTGAAAAACTTTCGCATATTTGTCATAGGGATAAAACCAGGACTGACTGGTTGGAAATGGAAATATCTTGCAATATACTGTTATATATTTAATCTTAAGGATGAAATCTCTTTAGACGTCTAAGGACCCTAAAACCTTCAAAATTTTCGATTCTCAAAATATATAGATTATGTTGATCTAAGCTTTACAAATCGGCATAAAAATTTCGTTACGTTTAAA
>CM063501.1:156938622-156943535 GCA_032207245.1 Pardosa pseudoannulata
AGCTTTCAATTGTGCAATAGTTGTTCAGTGTCGAAATGCAAGGAAATAAGTATTTTGCGGTTTAATAAAATTAGTATATATATATGTTGTTTAAGAAGCTTATATTTGTTAATTATATCATATAAATTACATTCATTGTGAAAATGGGTGGTTAGCTTTTTATGTGAGACCACACCTTTGAAAATGATACTTCATTTAAGGTATCAGTCTAAGTTAAAAACGTCATATTTGCCAAAAATCATGTTTTTTTTATTTCACAATTGTAAAATTTCAACTTTTAGGCTTCTAAATCTTTTTTTGTTTTGTCTCTACGGCATAGTAAAGAAAAGTTACAACTGTTTAAACATCAGTGACAGATGTCAAAAATAAACGGAAGTAGCGACTTGGGATCCGGAAGTTTTGAATTTAAAGCCTTTTAAATTCACAACTCTTTAACAGAGCATTTTTTGGACAAAACATTTTAAACTTTAATGAAGATTATTTTAAACATTTTTCTAGTAGTTTTAATAATCAGCAATGTGACAATTAGGAAGTTTTGAAGAAAGAAAGTGTGGGGAAATTTAAACATGCATTTTAAATTTTTAATAGTTAAAGTAGCATTCATAAACTTTAAATGCGTTTTTCTCTGAACGGTACTTCTAATAAAATGTTGATACTAGTAAATAACCTAAAAGTTCTAAATTTGGATAATTTTTTTTTTTTTAAGGCTACACTCATAGTTAGATATAAAGTAAACGGAAATTCGTTAAAAATTCGATGTGTATGATTTTAAAGGACCAAAAATTTTTACCAAATGTAAATTAAGCAAAGATTTTAGGTGATTCACTAGTCTAGTGTATAAGAAATGTGTTGCATCAAAAAATATTGAAATAATTTATTTTATTAAAAATTTAGACCTTTAGAAAAACAAGATTTGTTTTCTAAATTTTCTTCATTTATTAGAAATTTTATAAAAACTTCTCCAAGAATAATATTTTTAAGAGCAATTCTCTATGATAATATAAAAATTAAATCTAAAAATGTAAAAACGTGAACTAGTATCTACGGTTAAAGAAAAAAGTTCTCCGAACGTAGACGGATACCTTAAATGTATAATTATACTTGTAAACAATATATAATTATCATTAAAATGCTGAAATAATAAAATAGTTAAATAATTTTAAGTGTTTTCTTATAAATTATTCTACATGGTGATATAGGTGAAAATAATTTTTCTTAGAATTTCGAGATACAACAAATTTTGAATATGCACGCATCATTTGTGAACCACAATGGGGAAGTATATTGATGATGATAAAGTCGCACAGGTTGATGTTTGTTTCAGACAGTGGACGAACATTAGGAAAGTTGTGACTAATGACACGTACCTATGTAAAAAATTTTTTAGAACTTCTTCAAAGATGGGCTAATTCTTGAAGAATTTCCAAATTTGGTTTTGTCATTACGGGAATTTAAAACATCTAGTCAGTCTTCATAAACCAATAACTATACTTGATTGATCTGAAAGACAGTCTTTCACGACTTGTTCTGAAAATTCACCCAAAGTCCTTGCAATCAACTGTAGAATGTATCTTGTTCCAAAACATTTTGCTTATCTTTTGGAAAAGTTGTCTTAGTCTGTAATTCTTGAAAAACAACCATCTGACGATTAAAGTTTGACCTTCTTTATTGTTCAGGCTCCTATACTTTCATTAAGTAATACACAATATTTCGTAACTTTCTAAATATAGCTTTCAAACCATTTACATCTTTAAAGTAGAAAAGCTTAATTATTGACACTGGGTATGTTCATACAAGGACAAAGATAGTACAGAAATTTAAAAGAGATATTTTAGACATTTTTAAAACGGGACTAACTTTAATGAGGTCATAATATTTAACTCTTCGATTCATAATAGCTAACAAGATCTCAATATTCAGGATTACAAAAAGCATTCCTATTCTCATATTTCAAAATAATATCACTACATGTGAAGTTAAATGGCTAAAACCACTGAGATTACATCTGCAATATATTTCATGGGGAGAATTGTGATAGTGCATAATCGGAGAAACCGGATTATTTATGAAGAAAAACATTGTGAATTCCCCTTAAGTTTAGTCTCTGGTCACTAAATTTAGCTGAACAGACTAAGTGGTTGAGATTAAACGTGACCTTCGTAATTTCGTCTGACAGTAGACAATGTACGACCATATTTGTGAAACCCTCTGCCAAATTATGTGAAAGCTACAAATCCAACTGCCCATACAGGAATGTAATTAAATTATACTAAAGAGCTGCAACGTAAATTAAATTTGTTTTTCTTCCACTTTCTCCTTGTGATTATGAGGAGGCCATATATAAAGTAATATATCTGAACTATGAGACAGCTTTTTGAATACATTTGTGGAATTAACGTCATAATTGTCATAGACGTCACAGACGTCATAATCACACGTCTCTAGTATTTAAAACAATGTCAGAATTTATGCTTATTATGTAATCATTTTTAAATGATAAACCTCTATTTACAAATATTAAATATATTTAGATATTTTAACTTCACCCTCCTTATTATTTAAACTGTTTTCTTTCACAATCATGAAACTGAATTTAATATTATAAGGAGATTTCAAAGATATGCGTTTGGATTATATTAGTTAATAAGCACATTTTATGTTTTAGTAAATATTAATTAATTTCAGATTTATAATAGTGAGATTGAGTTTAAAATAAAATAAAGCATTTTAATTTTGTAGTATATAAATATTTTTGAACATAACATTTTTGTGGAAGATGGACTTTCATAATTTTTAAAGTAAATACATTTGCAATTTTATATTGTAGAAAATTTATATTGTAGAAAGTATAAAAGAATTGAATAAAGTTTAAGTGTCCTGCTGATAGAGAAAAATGATATTGTAGATTGCATTTATTGTTATCCTTCACCAATTATATCTGTCTATCATCTATATAATATATATATGTATATGTGTGTGTTTGTGTGTAATAATAAAATCCTATGAAATTAAAATCCTAACTTAAATATATTCTGTTTTCAATTGAAAATCTTGATTCCCTATTAACAAATTCTAAAACACATTTTTCTTAAATATGGAGGAGTACACTCATTTTCTGGCCCCTTGAATTTAGAATCTCAGATCCGTTGATTCCTTTATTCCTTATTCCTTTATTTTATCTCACACGTCCAGATATATCGTTCGTGAACTTGGATGTCTGTGGGACAGCGATCATATTTAATTATCAAGCCCCAGATATCATTAATGAATTATTTGGCCAGCTTGAGGCCCAAACTAGCACACCTACGGTTAAAAAACCACTTTCATTTTTTTGTATGGGTACCTGGATTGAAATTTAATTTCTTTTGTAAAAAGAGATAGTCACATCAGATTATTTAATTTTTACACCAAAAAAGTGTGTAAATGTTAAGCTGACTAAAAATTTTAAGATAATATCAGCCGAGGTATTTTGGATCAATATTTCAAATATGTGTAAAATTTTATGTTCCTGTAATTCTGTTTTTTCAATACCCTTTAGAAGTTTAGTATTGCATGAGATGATTTATATAACAAATGAATCAAAATTTTATGTTTAAAATTGTTTTCTAATAATAATTATAATTATTTTACAGTCGCCAGAAAATTAAGAAAAACAGTATTTATGATATTTTTTTCTATCTTTCCTGTTATTTAATGTAATATATTATTCTATGACAGATGAACAAAACAGCTGTCACTCTGATAAAAGACATTTCATGTTTTACATTTATTAAAAGGGATACTTTTTCGAAATTGATTTTTTAAGAACCATTGTATTTGTTATATCAATGTCAGTAAGATATATATTTTTTATTCATGCGTTTAAAGATATAAATTCGTAATTTCTTTTTCTATTTTGTATGGATAAAAATTATGTAATTATAGAATCTTCATAAAAAATGTTGCATAAATAGATATTTCTATAAATTTAACTTTTAAAAATCATCAAAAATCTAACGTCATAAAACGACTTTAACAAGAAATAAGATACGGTATTAAAAAATCATTTGACAAATTATAAAGTTTTTATAATTCATTGCAAGTATATTTATTATAAAATTGACATATATTAAAAAATATATATGTGTTATATACGATTTGTTCAGTTTTAATATGCTATATAATTAAAAATATTTACACGGATATGTATACTTGATGTATGGAAATAGTCATTATACCACACAGCTTTCTTCAAATTCTATAAATGTTTTATAAACTCATTTCCTGTTTCAGAAGACGTACGTGAAGGACATAACTTGAATTTTGTAACATTTTGGAATGCAATTTAATCATAAATTCTTTTGCAACTTTTATTTAATTCTTTGAATCCTTTTAATGGTTTTAAATGTAATCAGGGTATATAAAATAGTTTCCATATGTGCTCCAAAATGAATGCCACAAATCATTGAACAAGGGGACAAACAAGCCCAAGGAAAGAAACAAAGTCCTTATTACCAACATTGTGGATCCAGCTGAACAGACTTATGTTTAACTCTTTAATTACGACAAGATTAGAGGATTTTACTACCCTTAAGTTCTAAAGTTTTCATCAGGTGAAAATGTAAAATGGACTGTCCCATTCTCCCCACCCCTCTCCCTTCTTCCCGGAAATTGATCCCTCCCCCTTCTTCAGGGAAAATGGACTCCAAAACCATGAATGAAGTAGGAAATGAATGAATTATTAGCTCTAAAACAAAGAAACTCCAGAAAAAATATTCATTATAAAATTGAGAGTATTCTAAGAACAAAAAAAGTAAACCATAGTGTATAATTAATTTCCTCTGTCACGTTCTAATTATGACTAATTCAGTTTATTGCTTTTTATTTTCACCACGTTATCAATAAAATTCATTTAAAAGAAAAAATTATACATT
>CM063501.1:156948635-156961135 GCA_032207245.1 Pardosa pseudoannulata
CGAAACATCGTGCCAGTATTGAAGAACCGTCTTTAATGAACAGTATTATCGCAGAATTCCCTGTTCAAAGTGTCTTTGATTCGAAACCAATCCGTTTCCGATATACGGCGAAGGTCATTAAAACGTCATTAAAGGGTTTTCCGATACAGCTCTGGTGACCACGAAATTATATTCTTGATTTTTCCGAAAAGACATATTTTGATAGTTTCCTTTTTATCTTGTCATTTCTATAGATGTTCAATTTAGACGGAATTTGTGAGGTATAAAAATAAAAAAGAAACGTTTTCGTTTTTGATTTAGAATCTGAAAATACATAGAAACGTGGAGAAATCAGGTGAGTTATTTTTTTATGAAATCTCGTTAAATTAGACCTAATCGAGGGCTTATGTATAAGGAATACGTCACTTGAATTTAAGAAATGCAGCAGAGAGGCAAAATTATTTTCGATTTGTTACAAGTATATAATGATATAATATTATATCTTCTTTGAAAGTACGATTTCAATTTTAAAAAGTATTAAGTATTTTCATGTTATAATATACAAAGTTAAAAAAGACAACATTATTTAATTAATATGTACATAAAGTTGCTATTTTAACTACAGTATATCTAAAAATTACAGGAACCTAAAAATGAAAATTACTGTTTTGAAAGTACGATATCCCTTTATGTATTCCGGTATTATGTATTTTTATGTTATAATATACAAAGATTAAAGGGCAAATTATTTGTCTAATATGCAAATAACGTTGTATTTTTAACTACGGCATACTTAAAATTACAGAAAATTGAACATGAAAATAACATTATATCTTCTTTGACAGTACTATTTTCATTATAAAAATATTAAGTATATTTTTTATATTATAATATACGATGTGTAAAAGGACAAAATTATTTTGTTTCAATACACGCAAATGTTGATACTTTAAGTACAACATATTAAAATTACAGAAAACCGAAAATGAACATGAAAATATTATTCCTTTTAAAATTACGATTTCCATTTAAAAAATATTAAGTATTTTATGTTATAATATACGAATTTAAAATTACAATTATTTAATTAATATATATACATAAAGTTGTACTTTAAATACAGTATATTTAAAATTACAGATAAAAATTAAATATAATATTATCTCATCTTTGAAAGTATTTCCATTTAAAATATTAAGTATTTTTATGATAATATACGAGGTGTAAAATGACAAAATTATTTTGTTTGAATAAACATAGAGTTGCTTCTTTAAATACAATATATTTAAAATTACAGAAAACAAAAAAATGAAAATATTACCCTCCTTTGAAAGCATGATTTCCATTTTTAAAAAATATTATGAATTTTTATATGTTTATAATATACATATATTTGTTATAATATACAAAGTAAGGACAATTATTTGTCTAATATGAACATAAAAGTTGTTACTTTAACTACGTTATACTAAAATTACAGAAAACTAATAAAATAATAATATAATAATCTCTCATTTGTAAGTACGATTTTCATAAAGATGTTAAATATTTTTGTTATTATAATAACCAGTTTAAAGGACAAAAATATTTTGTTTGAATATATACATAACATTGCTACTTTAACTACAGCATATTTAAAATTACAGAAAAATAAAAATAAAAAAAAATATTTATCTTTCCTTTGAAAGTACGATTTCCATTTTAAAAAAATAATATATTAAAATATTTTATTGTTATAATATACAAAGATTAAAAGGACAATTATATCTTCTAATATGAAATGTTGTTACTTTAACTATACTTATAAGTTACGAAATACTGAACATGAAATATGTTGTATTTTTATGTTATAATATACCAGTTTAAAAGGACAAAATATTTTGTTTGAATACATAAAATATGCAACTTTAAGTACAATATAATTTAAAATTACAGAAAAAACAATAAAATAAATATTATCTCCTCTATGAAAGTACTATTTCCATTTAAAAAATATTAAGTATTTTTTTTATAATATACAACGTTTAAAAGGACAACATTATTTAATTAATATATATACATAAATTTGCTACTTTAATACAGTATATTTAAAATTACAGAACCTAAAATTAAAAATAATATTACCTATCTTTGAAAGTACAGATCCATTTAAAAAATATTAACTCTTTTTATGTATAATATACAATTTAAAAAGACATTTTTTTTTCTTTAGCATTTTACATAATGTTCTTGCGTTAAATATGCATATTTAAAATTACAAAAAATAAATTGAAAAATAATTTTATCTCTCCTTTGAAAGTACGATTTCCATATTTTATTTATTTTTATGTCATACTATAAAAGTTAAAAGGACAATTATTTTTTGAATAGACACATAACATTGTTCTTTATACAATATATTAAAGTACAGAACACTGAAAATAAAAACGAAAATCTTATTTCTCTCTTAAAAGTACGAATTCCATTTAAAAAATTATTAAATATTTTTATGTTATAATATATAAGTGTAAAAGGACAAAATTATTTTGTTTGAAATACATACATAACGTTGCTTTTTAAGTACAATATATTTAAAATTACAGAAAAGAGAAAATAAAAATGAAATTTATCTCTGTTTTGAAAGTTCAATTTCCATTTTAAAAAATATTTTATGTATTTTTATTTATAATATACAAAGTTTAAAATAACAAATATTTCTCTAATATGCACATAACTTGTTACTTTAACTATTGTATACTTAAAATTACACAAATTTATTATTTTAATACAATATATTATTATATTATTATATTAACAGAAAACTAAAATTGGAAATAACAATCTCTCCTCTGTAAGTTCGATTTCCACTTGAAAAGATATTAAATATATTTATGTATAATATAAGCAGTTTAAAAAGAAAAAATATTTTGTTTGAATATATACATATCATTGCTACTTTAGCTACATCATATTTAAAATTACATAAAACTAAAAATAAAAATAACGTTATCTCTCCTTTTGTAAGTAAGATTTAAATTTTTATACTTCAGATATAAGCCTAAGTAATTTTGTATGAAATTCACGGAGCATTCCGTGGCCACAAAGTTTCTATTTCCTCTTTGAAACTACATTCTAAGCATTATACGCTCTGAATAACGAAAAGCATGTGGAGGAGATTTTTAGAACAGTTTCTTCAACATCTTTGTATGTCGTCGCTCCGCTTTCAATTGAACGCTCTCCTGTACAACACAATTCTCAGAGAACAATGATTTAAGTTTAGTTTAATATTAAATTCTCATCTTGAGGAAATTTAATTTAATTCGTATGTTGGAAACAATTACATTAGTATATAATAGATGGTTATGTATTTAACACTCGTAGTATTAATCATGTTTATTACAGATATTGTATTGTTAAATAAAAATTTCAAAAATAGTTTGATCTATATCAAGTTATATTTAATGAGTTTTATTTTGGAAATTGTTAAAATTTATTTAAACTTTGTTTAGTAACCATGGTATATATTCAGTAACGTGTAATTATTTTCTTCTAACAGTATTTGTCTTACACAACAAATGGTAAACACATAAGTTATTCAATCGATTTCTACTGCAATGTTACTTGAATGCTTTAAAAATTTGAAAATAAAAGTTTTTACAATATTATTCATATACTATTGCTATTAAAACAATGTATTTTTGTTATTCTTCTTTTATTAAATACTTTTAGTTTTCTAAAAGCACAACGGCTACATATCGATATTAGATATTGACAAACATACATATCGATATACATACATAATGCATATCGATTACATATCCATATACATACATAACACATTCACTACATATCGATCTACATGCTTAAAACATCGGTTTAAAATTTACATAATTATATAACATAAGACATATCGATATTACATATCGATATATATATATATATATATATATATATATATATACATTACACATTCATTACATATCCATATACATGCTTAACACATATCGATATATATATATATATATATATATATATATATATATATATATATATACATAAACACATCGATTACATATCGTACAGAAAACTGAAAGTACGTTTTCCATTAAAAAAAATATTATGTATTTTATGTTATAATATACAAAGTTTAAAAACACAAATTATTTGTCTAATATGCACATAACGTTGCTACTTTAACTACAGTATATTTAAAATTACAGGAACATAAAAATGAAAATATTACTAACTTTTCTTTGAAAGTATGATTTCCATTTAAAAAATATTAAGTATTTTATGTTATAATATACGAGGTACAAAAGGACAAAATTATTTTGTTTGAATACATAAAGTTGCTTCTTTAAGTACAATATATTTAAAATTACAGAAAACTGAAAATGAACATAAAAATATTATCTCCAATTTAAAAGTACTATTTTCATTAAAAAAAATATTAAGTATTTTTATGTTATAATATACAAAGTTTTAAAAGACTTATGTTTCTCTATATGCACATAACGTTGTTACTTTAAACTATAACTTAAAATTTATTATTTTATTAACATATATATTAATTATTATATTTACAGAAAAACTAAAATTGGAAATAATAATGTCTCCTTTGTAAGTACGATTTCCAATTGAAAAAGATATTAAATATTTTTATGTTATAATATAAGCAGTTTAAATGGACAAAAATATTTTCTTTGAATATATACATATCATTTCTACTTTAACTACAGCCTATTTAAAATTACAGAAATCTAAAAAAACAAATAACATTATCTCTCCTATAGTAAGTAAGATTTGAATTTTAATACTTCAGATATAAGCCTAAGTAGTTTTGTATGAAATTCACGAAGCATTCCGTGACCACGAAGTTTCTATTTCCTCCTTCGAAACTACATTCTAAGCATTATACGCCCTGAATAACGGAAAAGCATGCATAGGAGAGGGGGGAGGGAGTTAACAGTTTCTTCAACATCTTTGTATGTCGTCACTCCGCTTTCAATTGAACGCTCTCCTGTACAACACAATTCTCAGAGAACAATGATTTAAGTTTAGTTTAATATTAAATTCTCATCTTGAGAAAATTTAATTTAATTCGTATGTTGGAAACAATTACATTAGTATATAATAGATGGTTATGTATTTAACACTCGTAGTATTAATCATGTTTATAGCAGAGGCATTGAATCTTGGTAAGTAAAATTTCGAAAATAGTTTGACCTATATCAAAGTTACATTTAATAGAGTTTTATTCTGGAGAATTGATAAAATTTATTTTATAACTTTGCATTAGTAACCATAGTAAATATTCAGTAACGTGTAATTATTTTCTTCTAATAGTTTTTGTTTGACACTACAAATGATAACACATAGTTTATTGAAATCTATTTCTAACTAAAACGGTTACTTGAATGCCTTGAAATTTGAAAATAACAGTTTTTACTATATTATTCAACTACTATTGCTATTAAAACAATGTATTTTGCTATTCTTCTTTTATTAAATACTTTTAGTTTTATGATAGCACAACGAACACATATCGATATTAGAAATTGATACACATACATATCGATATACATACATAACACATATAAACTACATATCCATATGCATGCATAACACATACCGTTTACATATCGATATACATGCATAACACATCGATTACATACCAGTATACATACATAACATATATCGATATATATCGATATATATTACATAACACATCCATTACATTTCGATATACATCATTAACACATTGATTACACAGGCCTGCGATGAAAAAAATACAAGGGATGTGACATCTAAACTTAACATATTTTTTAGTACTGATTTTGAAAATAATCATTAAAAATGTCTATCACGTCACATTTTTTTGAAAAATTGAATTTTATGTGTTTTTTTATGAATATTTCTCACGTATTTTGCTCTCATAAATTCCTTCGTGTTTTGACATTTTACCGTGATGAAACCCTCAAAATTACCCTTCTGTAGTAAACTACAACAGCGCAGTTAGTATTTTAGGGCTTTTAAAGCTTCAATATTGATCCAGATAACCAATTAGACAGATTCCTGGAAGCGCGCGAACCTGGGAAGAGCCTAGAACGCGAAATGTCCCTCTTCATCATCCCTCCCTCCCGTCGCAATCGCTGTTAACCTATAGCGAAGCTCGAATCCTTATCAGTGACCTCATGTAAGCACCAGTATTTAGTCTGTGAAAGAGGCAACTCAATTATTAGGCTCCAGATTGAAAGAAAAAAAAACTTATTGGCCAAAGGAACCACTTTTTATTGGTACAGGAATCGTGAAAAGGAATTTATTCAGTATTTTGACGAAGACGAGAACCTCATTTATTGCTCAGATGTTCCTGGATTGATGAGAAAATTTAAGATTCCCTACAATAAAGATGAATGGAGGCTTTTTATAGATTCTTAAAAAAAGGAAACTTAAAGCTGTCCTACTTCATCAAGGAAACCAATGGGCGTCTGTGCCAGTTGAATACTCGGTGCATTTAAAAGAAAGGTATGAAAACCTAGCTCTCGTTCTCAACAAAATAAAATATGACAACCACGGCTGGATCATTTGCGGTGATTTAAAAATCATCACCATGCTTCTCGATCAACAAAACGGGTATACAAAATTTCCGTGTTTTATTTGTGAGTGAGACAGCCGTGACAAAACACAATATTGGGTCAGAAAAGATTGGCTCAAAAGGCAGAATCTTGTACCAGGCACCAAAAATGTAATTCGAGAAAGCTTAGTTGATAAAAAAAAAAAAAATTACTACCCCCCTGCACATAAAATTAGGTGTTATGAAGCAGTTTGTTAAGGCTCTTCCAAAAGATGGTGAGTGCTTAAAATATATGTGTAAAAAGTTTCCTGGATTTTCTGAAGCCAAATTGAAAGAGGGAGTCTTCGTAGGACCAGACATCCGAAAACTTATTAGGAATAACAAATTTGAGACAACTATGACATTAAAGGAAAGAGAAGCTTGGGTTGCCTTCAAAGATGTTGTGGAAAAATTTCTGGGCAATCACAAAGATCCTAAATTTAAAAGAATTGTTGGCAACATGCTAGACAAATTTCAAGTGTTGGGCTGCTCCATGTGTGTAAAATTGCATTTCCTCCAATCGCATTTGGACTTTTTCCCGAAAATTTAGGATCCGTCAGCGAAGAACAGGGAGAAGGTTCCACCAAGACATGAAGGATATGGAGAGAAAATATCAAGGTAGGTGGAATAAGAATATGCTTGCCGACTATTGTTGGATGTTAGCAAGAGATGAAGATAAGATTGAACGTAAAAAAAGAACGTCAAAAAGAAATTTTAACGGAAAAAATGTACGTAACTAAATTTAAATGTCTTTGTTTCGTATTGAGTTTCAAATATATTTCAAACTTACATTTATTATATATATATAAACCTTAATAAAACGTAAAAACAGGTAGTTGGGGTTTTTCTAGGAGTGTTTTTCTTATAAAATTAATGTAAAAAATTTAATAACGAGGGAACTTTTTGTCTCGCCCTGGTGCAGCTCATGCGTTCTGGTTGCGATGGTTTTCATTCTTTATATACAAAATGTATACATTTTTAATTTTAATTGTTGTTTAAAAATTAATATGCCTAATCATAAACAGATTAAATAAACTCACATGAATAGATAAAACCCACTGTTGCCAGTCAGTACAAGCTAACAGTTCGAGAGCATTTTTTCCATATAGGATATTACCAGTAATATGTACATCAATTTTACAAAAAAATCCTGACGTGATGGAAAAAAATGGAGGTCATTTTCGAAATCAGCATACCAAATAACTTAAAAATAAGAAAAAACTTCTCTTGTATTTTTCAAAAATTTCAATTTCGCAGGCCTGTGTTACATATTGGTATATGCACATACATAACACATCGATTGCAGATCGGTATACATACATTACACATATCGATTACATATCGGTATACATACATAACACATAGATTAAATTTATATATATATATATATATATATATTTTATATATAGATATATATATAAATATATACACATCGATTGCATATCGATATATATTCATAACAAATCGATTTTGCATATATAATAAAATTTACATATCGATATACATACATAATATATATATTACATATGTATGAATACATAACACATATTACATATCGATATGCATACATAACGCATCCATTACATATCGATATACATACATAACGCATATCGATATACATACGCACACATATCGATATTAGTCATACACTCTGTTCCTAATTTATGTAACTTCCCGCACTATTCTTCCCACATCCTTGAAAATGAATAAAAAGACATCATTCTTTTCATAGCTAATTACCTACGTGTAGGCTTTTTCTAGGCATCCAAATGTATATTCTTTAATGTAAGATAATTACTTCTTAATTTTTTCTTCGATAAATAACTTTACTTTAGTTATGAATAAATGGATAAAGCACACAAGTGCAACAATTTTCTATCATATTAATATAAAATTAAATTTATGTAAATATAAATATCGATAAAATATATCTTTTACATTGTAATTTTTTATGATTTCAGATTTTGAGTGGTGAATTTTAGAATTACTTGTTAACATAGTTATTTCATAAATACAGAGTAAAAAAATAATACTAAATCTATAATTCTTAGTACTTCATAAAAGTAATAATAAAAAATAATAATGCAAAATAATGAATAATATATTATAAAATTAAAAATTGCAGGAATAGATATGTAAAAGAACTAAATAAATATTTGCATTAAATATCATAAAATAATAACAATAAGTGTAATGTACTAAACTCATTAGATGTGTGCTACATATATAACAACTGAAAAAATTTAATAATTATATAAACAAAGCTTTGAAATATTTATTTCTTAATATCTTGTTAAACTCTTTGTATTGCAAGAATTCCGAATTGCAAAGTGTTTTCCTAGACATTTGGAAACATTTATTTCAAATACGTAAAAGTTAAAAAATAAAAATCTATTAGCAATGTACTATAAATGAAAACTGCACATTTCATATAATATAAATTTCTCTGCAAACAATTTATCTTTACATAAAAAGTTAGAAACTGTATTTCTATAAATATATTTCTAGGTTCTTAAATATTAATAAAAAAATTTCAAATTTATTTCAATAACTGTAATGTGCATGAGGTAAAACGACGAACGAAATGGGAAAATTATTTTAGTGTTTATAAATTAATTTTAGTATATCTGCATCTTTATAATTGTATGCATGCTAAAAAAAACTCTATTTATATATATATATTTATTATATTTATATATATATATATATATATATATATATATATATGACACGGAGCAGTGGTTAAGGCATGGAAGACACATTTGATTTCATATATAAAAACTTCTTTATTGCAATCCTTCTGTCCATAACTATGCCATTTAGAAATCATTTGTTGTCATACTTTACCACGACAAGCTTGGAGGATATTATGAGCCAGAGTTCCCGCTCAGAACTAACTCTTTTGGTCTTGCTACCTAAATTCCGAATTAAATAAATTACCGAATTCCTATGTGTAATTCCGCATCGGTTTCTTCACTCTATATAGTTTGGTCCGAAGGTGTGTATTTCTCCTATTACGTTATCGTTAATGATTTCTAGCTATTTTTAATTATAACTAGCTTAATTCTTAATATGTATATATATGTACATCTATATATGTGTTTATATGTATGTGTATGTATATATATATATATATGTGTTTTTATTTTGTGTTTGTATTGTAATATATCAAAATTATTTAACTTTAATATTCTTAAAAAATCCTCTCTCCTATTTTAATTCATCTATATTCTTTATCAGCCTCTAAATGATAATCAACGAAGTATTTTCCACTTAACATTCCTTTCTGTCATAAAACTGTAAACTTTCTTTACAGCAATTTCCCATTTAACATGTGTTCTTTTGCTGATATTGCATTTAATTCGCTTAGTAAGTTGTTTTTGTGTAAAATCTTGTTGTACTATTTGTATTTGGTTGTATATCTATATATATATATATATATATATATATGTGTGTGTGTGTGTGTGTGTATATATATATATATATATATATATATATATATATATATATTAAGAAACACAAAAACTTTTCCTTTGCTTACGTATCGTGTTTTTAAATTAACTTTGAAATTTCGGATTCATATAAATATATAACCCTTACATCCCTCACAGTGTTACCATTTTTTATATAAACATATAAATAAATAATCTAACTTCTATAATTAAAGGACTCAATTTTTATTTAATAAATGTATTTTAACATATAAGCCCAGCCGCGTTGGAGTAGTACTTTGCTCTCCCATGACGCAGGTCCGAGGTTCGATCCCCGGTCTGGGCTAGGTTGACTCAGCCTTTCATCCTTTCAGTGGGTAGACAAACTGAAGACCAAGCGTGCTTGAGATCTAAGCACTGGGGGTTCCGCGTAAGGTTGACCACCTAACAGGAACATATGCTTCACCTCAGGGCCCCCTGGTCTTGGAAATGGAAATTGGCACCGTAGGACCTGGCTCCCAAAGGGCTGTTGGGCCGAGGAGGTTATTTTAAGTTATGGGTCCAAAAGACCAAAAACAACGTACGTAAACTGTTGACAAATAAGCTTATGTTGCAATCAACAGAAGAAATTATGGCTTCATATGGAAAAAATAATGAGGCTCCAACAGGGTAAGCAGTATTTCCATTTTATTGTAGATATAAAAATCTTTGGTTTCGAAATCGACCTAAACACAGGAGTAAAGTTAACGGAGTTCAACAAATTGATGCAAGTCACTGAAATAGCAGTCATCAAACAACTTATTTTAAATCTCCAGTTAGAAAATATATATCTTAATATAATTGATATATAAATCTTAAATATCATTATATATCTAAAAAAATAACTAATTAAATTTATGTAATGGGTTTCTAATGCCACACCGGATTTCCCTTCAACTTTGATCATCCATCATTTCCACTTAATCATTCTTCAAAAATTTTGCGACCGGAGACTACGATGAAGTGGAAGACGCGTCAATTAACCGTCTATGATTATTTTTAAATGCATGCTATATAACACAATCGGGTTTCTTTGAAATATCTTAACATTTTAAAGACTGGTATCATATATGCTACAACTTTTAAATTAAAAAGGATGACTCTCTAGTATTGAGATATCTTTATTAGACAAGTTTACTTATAACAAACATAGGTATAACTCTAGTGGAAATAAGAAATGCTAACTAAATGTTTTACTTAAATATCATTAATGATATACTCGTTCGAGTCAATTTGAAAGACGTTGCCTATATGATTCACCCGTCCTTAAAGGGTGAAATACAGATACATCGTAGAAAAAGAACGAAGAAGAAAACTATATTAACTAGTTTGAAAATGCAGTATTTTATTCCCTAAATTAAAGTTTCTCTATGAGTGGAGTTATCGCCGATAGGTTAGAGCACTGATCTTTGGTACCGGGATCATGGGTTCTAATCTCACTGTACATGGATGTTCATAACCATTCGGAATCGGATTTAAGCTGTAGGTCCCGGTTTCTTTAAGCCTCGTGTTGCGAAATAGTAGACAGTAACTCTCTAAAACACAACGCAACCTCAACCTAAAACCCTAGATAGAACGACCATCTAGCTCTCATTCAAAAAACTTTTAAGCACCATCAAGAAACAAGTTTGTAAATTCTTACTCCATTTTTTCTTAATCTTTCACATAGTATTACCCCTTTTGCATTCGAGAGGTGAATCTCACTAACCAAATGATTTAATGCCGCAACTCGAGATGTGACACTCGCTCACCACTTTGTTTGATGCGGAAACTCGATGCGCTGTGTAAACTATTTATGTTCTTTTATTTGGTGACTGATATCTTGTTTATGTTTCTTATATCGTTCTTATCGTCTTATCGTTCTTTTTGTACCAAGAAATGAGTATGTTATCTTACAAAGCAGAAGCAATGTCCCTTTCAAACGACGTAAGTTCTTCTTACCCGAGAAAAGTGCGGTACCATGAAGCTTACTGCCTTTTAGGCATCCATTCCAACTTGACAGCCTTGGACGAAGGAACAGAAAAATTGAAATTTCTCACCTCAATTAGCATGGAACGTAGCAATTAAATAAACTCGAACTTTGACTTCAACCTGTGAATTCGGAACCTAAAAAAAAATTCTATTCTAACAGGAGTTAGAAAGAATTTCAAAGTATGCCTTGAAAGAAATAAGCAAGGCAAAAGACATAAAAAGACATACTATTGTGAAACTTGTCCCGACAAGCCGGGCATGCATCTTTGCAGTTGTTACATCAAATATCATACACAGCAAAATTACAAAGACTAATAATGTTTAAGAAATTACCTTCGTAATGATGTAAGATACATTAAATACTGAATTATAAAAGTTTTATGTGTTACTTTAAGCGTGAAATCATTTTAAATTAGAGGTAAAAAATTCACCAAGAGCGCTCCGAAACGCTTTGAGTTGCTGGTAAGTAAGCTAGAAAACGGTCTCGA
>CM063501.1:156966135-156971135 GCA_032207245.1 Pardosa pseudoannulata
ATCAAGCTTTCCGTTCTTTGGTTCCGCATCAACTGATGTAAAAACTAGTTTTTTTTTTGTCTAAATTTTTCCACGATCTATGTAGTAGACAAGAACATTCGGCTTCGTTTTACTGTCTATACCGTTATTTTTGTACCCAAAAACAAACCATGTTGTTACACTATTCCATACTAGTACGTGATTCGAGCCAAGTATCAATCGTCAGAAAACGTACTAGTACGTGTCCCGAGCTCAAATATCAATCGTCAGAAAACGTACTAGTACGTGTCACGCATACAATGTGTTAAAAAAGTTAATTATATTAAGAGAACAATGAATAATTATCATTAAATTCGTGTAATAATGAAGTAGCTAAACAATTTATAAGTGTTGAATTGGTAATAATATTTGGGATAAAAAACGAGAGGAATTAACTTTTTCAATTTTCTAATTAAAACAAGATTAAATGCGTATATTTCAAATAATGTAACGTCATGCTGCAATGTGTTGCTCGTTTAGATGGTCCCAAATAGAGGAAATCTGAAAGTTTTTTCATAAATCTTTAAAAATGAGATATATTACCCCTCGTGTTGCAAAAAGTAGACCGTAGCACTCCAAACCAAACCAAAATCAAAAATTAGAGATATAATTGTTTAACACGTGGTTTTACAGCGGACTACCGAGCATTAAAGGGTAAAAAAATAATACATGGCTGAAATGCACATAAATTTATCATGTATTTAAATATTTCTGTTTATGTCACACTCATATTTTGAGGCAATCAAAGGCTTTGAAAGCAAAAACCTTTCAGCATTCACCATTTAAAAGTTATGAAACCCCCTAAAGACACAATTTTTTTTCTATTGGAAAACGTTCGATTTATTGTTTCTTTTATTCCCTTCCCTAAAAGAATGCATTAAGAATATTTCCTTCACTTTAATCTGTTTCAATCTTTGACTGCGATAACGTATTGTATGCATTTACAAATACAACAAAAGAAATCCATTTTTATTTCAGACATTACTTATTCTTTATGGAAAAGACTTTTATTGGGGTTTTTCTCCGACTCCAAGGCGCCACCATTGGAGCGATTTTTCATGTTCGAATGTCGAGATATCGAAACATTTTTAACCCTCTCGCTCACTTATTTTATGGAAATCAAAGACAAAAAAGAAACTTATTTTAGTGAATTTGTTTGCTTAATTTGGCTTTTTTTGCTGCAATCCTTCCATTTGAAATTGCTTTTCTACATTTCAAAAGTGTAGTTCTAAAGTAAAGAGCCATTTTGGCAATTAAAAATGTGAATTTATTAAAGAGATATTCTAGAAACTTTTAACTAAATATTAGCGTAATAGTAAGAAAGTTTTATTAAAGTCTTAAAAAATATACGCACACACATATATATCACTGATCATGTCCTCTTTATATTTTCTTGTATTAGGAAAAGTGAATATATATATATATATATATATATATATATATATATATATATATATATATATATATATATATATATATATATATATATAATTGTAACAAAATTGGATGAAGTAATATTTTTTATTGAAAAAGTTCATTCTTTTAAATCGATCAATATTTCTCTTTAGTAAGCTTTTTATCTTTATTTTTTACTTTTTTAATTTTTGATTTTTATATTTCAGTAAATGTCTTGATTGGTTTCTGTGACTATAGAAAACAGTAAAATTTTTCAGTGTATAGACCAATTTGAGTGTTTTCCATAAATTTTTAAATCGAAAAAGGCTCACTATACTTAAAACCTGAAACTTAAAATTTTACACATTTAAATACTATTTATTTTGCCCAAATATACGTGTATAGCAAATAAACGTGTTTGCATCATGTTACATTTCCACGTGGACTGTACTATAAACTGTTTTCATATCATTTAATTTATGTATATCATATTTAGAATCTATTACTATTAATTTCAGTAAATGTTGTTTTGATATTAGCGTATATATGTAGCAATTTATAGAGATTATATAGCTTTATATACTTTAAACATACAAAATCTTTCGCTTAGAGTATCCATGCATATTTCTCTTTTTGCAAAGAAGACGACTTGTTTGAAATAGAAGTGTTTGTACAAAATTTTGATCCTTATTATCCTTTTGAAAAGCTAAATAAAGTGAGATAAAATTACATTTTTATTTTTCATGTTATATATATTAAATTTATATGCTTAAGATAACATGGCTTATCTGTAGGACTACAAACATAATAGAAGTTTTAATACTTTAATATGTTGTTTGAAACTACTTTTTGTGTTATGTTTTGAAATCCTAACAGTAAACAACATATTATTTTAATGTGATAATGCTCTCTAAATCTTTATTTTACATCATTAAATTTTTAACTGTATTTATTTTCTTAATCTAAAATAATATCCATAAATAAGATACATTAGTGACTTAGACAAGCTTGAAATTTGTTTTTGTTCAAAATACAATAATATTTTATGAATATCGAATCACTTAATAGCATTTTTAAATAAAAATTTTCTGCTGCACTATATATTAAATCATATCTTTCAGTTTTATACTATACGTGTAGCGCATAAAAATAAAGCCGAGTATAAATTTCACTTCCATTAAATTTCTATCCCTATTTAAATCCCTATCTTTCTACATATATGATATATATATATGTATATATATGTATATATATATATATATATTATATATATATATATATATATATATATATATATATATATATATATATATATATATATATATGTATATATGTATATATATGTATATATATATATGTATATATATATATATATATATATGTATATATATATGTATATTTATATGTATATATATATGTATATTTATATGTATACATATATGTATATATATATATATATATGTATATATATATATTTATATATATATATATATATGTATATATATATATATATATATATATATATATATATATATATATATTATATTATATATATATATATATATATATATATATATATATATATATATATATATATATATATATATATATATATATATATATATATATATATATATATATATATATATATATATATATATATATATATATATATATATATATATATATATATATATATATATATATATATATATATATATATATATATATATATATATATATATATATATATATATATACCTTACCTGCTTACCGATTCTTTTGCCCTTATATATAAATTTGTGTTGCAGTCGACTCATTTAAGTTTACTTAAAGAAATCATACTTATATACTTATTGAAGCATTCCAAATCGAAGTTTAAATAATAAGTAGATAGTGTTTTTAAGAATTGATTTAGGAAACTTGTTATATATCTAAATACATAACATCGAAATATGTTAATATAACACCTACTTAGGACAATGGATCACCTACTTAGACGAGTGTAAAGTGTGCGTAATATCTACTCAAGTTTTAGCTAAATTTTGATCATCTATAACTTCAGCTTAATCACTGTTTTGAAATCCAATTCTTTGGATGAGAGAATAATATGGAGACGGAAAGAGATCAAATAAATATCTAGTTTTATAACCTTAAAGAAATTTCTAATAAAAGGCAGTTTTTTTTTTGTAAAATCAACATATTATTACTGTAGCAAAGTACATGAATAGAGCAAAGAAGTTTTTTCAAAAACAGTTTTTTAGCTTATTTGAAAAGAATTTTCAATGTTTCGAAAAATCCGGGCAAGTCTCAACAGACCTAGCTTGGTTGAAATATGTAATAATCATTCCCCACTAAAACTATCTACTGTACGGGACGGCTGAGAATATTGCTATGAAGCTCTACTATCTGTACAGTTTTCGTAAGGTTATTTTAGCTCATCTACACAGTACATTCTATTTCTTCTCTCCTGCTTCTTGTTGTAAAAAGTAGCAATATCAAAATAATTTTTCAACCAAAGGTTGAATAGATAGGGTGCTGGACGTAGCGGAGTTCTTGAGTTCATTTTCCACTGATGGTATCGATGTTCGTAAGCGTTAGGAATCAGGTTTAGCCAGAATGTCTCGTTCTGATTAACCCTCTTGTATCAAAACGTCTGATTGTAGCTCAGTTGGCAAAGGCAAAGCTCTTGTAGCTGGATGGTTGCGAGTTTGGAACCCGAGATGGCCTAAGATCCACCCTGTTCGTTGAAGGTGACTTGGGAACGTAAAATAGGTTCGTGGTCACAACATTCTCAAAGTTTTCGGTCATTACCTCTATGGGTGGCAGGCCAAGCCTATGGGTCTTCTTCTGAAAATTGTAACTATTTTCGAAAGTTTGTCTGCCTGAAAATTTACTGTTGTGGTCATAATGTCCTCCAAGATCTCAATCAATACTTGTAGGGGTGTCAGGCCAAGACTATGGGTCTTCTGCTTGGTCCCTGCTTCAAAATGACGAGGACCCACTTGAGCAAAAGGAGTACTTTCACCCTTGAATTGCTCGTCATAGCGAAATGCTCACCTCTTTGCCTTAATACGATTAGCCTCTGGCTCAATCGTGCTTGGTTTGACCTAGTAGCATAAGTCAACAACAGCAACAACAAACTAACTATCAAAAAATAGCTTAAAAGAGGAAAGTACTGAACATACGGCTTCCACCTTTATCTAGAAAAATTTTGAGAAACATCCAGTTCACGAAAATATTGAACTCCACGTGGATTGTTACAGCGATTTGTATTTTTATCCATATATTAAACCTACAGTATCTACCAAAATACACTGCGTTTTCTTGAAGCATATAAAGTTTGATGACATTTTAATAGACAACTTCTAAAAAGTTTAGACATACAGAAAAATAATGTACCAGAAACACCTGAAAGTCACCAATAAGATATAAAAAGTCGAATTCTTAAAAATAAATTTTCACTTGAAAACAAGGATATAAGACAAAAAATAAATTTTAATGGGTGAAAATGATAGCTCTATAGCAAAAAGGTGATTCGTTCATTGCCTAGTTTTTTTACCGAAAAAAAAGGTATTTTTTTATTA
>CM063501.1:156976135-156981135 GCA_032207245.1 Pardosa pseudoannulata
ATTAGTTGCTATAAAACATTTTTTTCGTATATAACACTAATTGTGCAGAGAAACTAAAAATAAGTTTTTGAGCATTTTATTTTCAAAATAGATTTGACAGTTTCTTAGCACGGTCACTGATATGACTGTAAAAACAGTTTTACAGGCAAACATATTTCCTCTTGAGGGAGTAGAAGATAAAGCTGTTTTGCCCGTGATTATTTTTCTCGTCCCCTTTTTCCCACTCTGTGACACTTTTCCGTAGTGCCGTTTTGTGGGACATTGTGGTAAACATTAGACACAAATGTGGGACATTAGAGTTTTTTACATTGGAGTAAAACTACTAAAAATTTTAAATTCTTCTGTAATTTTATTAGAAAAAATATTTTTTTTTATTTTATAATAGTTAAAAAAAGTCACAACTCAAAAAGTTTTGTATAGTTTGTATTTAGTAAGTATAGTTTTTATTTAGTTTGTATAGTTTTTATTTAGTTTATTAATTTAAACACTCATGCACAGAAATCCAGCTAAAATGCATAAGTCTGGCTAAAAATAGCAAAGTCATTTTCAACCATCGTTACCATAGTTACACTTATTAGTAATCGGAGAACAATCAGTGACCTTGAAAATTACACCCATTATAGGACTAGGTACCATAAATGATTAAGTAGGTTACGTCTACCGAAAAAAGTCATATGGTGTCTATATCAGGTTTTGTTTCTCACAAGAAACAGTCTGTGTGCTTGCTATACACGAGTAAATACAGTATAAAAATATTTTAAAAGTTAAATACTGAGACTCCTTAAACCGAAGAAAATAGTTTTCATATTTCGGTACCGTTCAGTGACCTAGTTTTACTTTTTCAAAGCTTCGGAAAGTAGAAAGTATCTGGGAATTCCGAAGGCGAAGATACAAGTAGCAGATCCAAATTCGCGTCTCATTTGTTCCGGCCAATCATGTCTCCTGTATGAACTGTCTTGTTTCATTCTCGTCATCCGAAGTGATATAAAACCTGGATTCGTGCCAGATGCTCGCCAGATTGGCTATTCCTGTCAGGAACGATGATAAAGAAAATAAATTGAAATGAATAGATGGAGATCACTTTGGGAATCGGCTTGAATATTTTACCCATAAAGTGCATGGGATTCTCTTTAAAACTCTTCTTCAGTGATTCGATAATTTCTTTCTTTTATTTAGAATGTAAGTAATTTTTAATATGTTTTTACGCACATATCTCAGTGTGTACGAATAATACAGATCTCTTTGGGAAATATTCATGAATATCATATTCATAAAATTCGATGCTTTTTAAAGCTCCTTTTTAGATAGCCGAGCGATGGCCGATTGGTTAGGGTGCTGGCCTTCGGTACCGGAGTTCGTGGGTTCGAATCCCACTGTGGCATGGATGTTCGTAGACGTTCGGAATTGGCTTTAAGCTGTAGGTCCCTGTCTCTTTTTAACCCATTAGCGCCCAGTGATCTATTTTTAGATCGCTAAACATAGCTTGGTAAACTCGCTTTTAGATGACCTTAAACCCACCCCACACATTCTATTCTGCACAGGGGGCAAGACAAGGCATGCACCTGTTTACCAACAAGTGGTTTTCTTGTTTTGTTTATATCATTGATCTAAAGCGATAAGAGAATATTTGTATCGCCCTTTCGTTCCGCTGTTTTTCTACGTTTCTTAGCATAAACACTGTAAACAGCTAAGTAATAAGCGAAAGTTAATTTTTTTTTGGCGATTTAATATCTTCATAGATGTAGCTATCAGAATATAAACCGATGTTATCTTAAAACAAATATAAATAGTAAAAATTAGTGTAAAAATACTGCTGATCTAGAAATAGATCACTGGGCGTTCGGGCGTTTTTTTTCCTGACCCTGGTAATATTACGTTTTTTCACCTTTAGATGAAAATATGAGTTGAAAAGTATTTAATAGCTTTCAGGATGCAGTTGATTATCTGTTTTCTGAACAAATTAAAGAGGATATCATTGCCATATCCACTGATGTAGATGAACTGACAGATGAAGAGAAAATAGATAAGTTACATGCTCCATTTGTAAATGATATTGTTGGTAAAATAGAAGTAATATCAAAATATCAGTGTGATTAAATAGATTTACCTTCAACGTTTGAGAGGAAGCCTAAAATATTAAAAACAGAAAAGCCAAAAATTGTTTGGAAAAAAAACCCGAATTATACCAAATGGTCGGAATTAGGGGAAACGTATAAGAATAATATTTTGGCAATGGAAAATGATCTTGCAAATGCATCTTGCATCATTGCTTTGAAAAACTTTTTTCTGATGAAGTATATAACATAATTGTGGATGAGACTATTTTCTATGCTAAAAATGTTAAAACGACCATGATGTAATTATCACTAAAGAAGATATAAAGATATTTATAGGGTTTTTGATATATTTTGGCTATCTTACTCAAGTGAAAGATATTATTAGAGTGATGTAGAAGATTTAGTGATAGGTCTTGTACAGGACTCTTTTAATAAAAATGCTTACCTAAAAATAAAGTCATATATTCATTTCCAAGACATTTCAAAAGCAGATGAACGTAAGAATGACAAATCAAGATAAAATTCCTTTTGGAGAGAATAAGAGGTAAAATATGGTACTGGTGTCTATTCACTCGAACAATTGATATGGCTGTAGTTAATGCAAGTATTCTGCACAGAAATATTCATAAAGGTGATTCTATGCCCATGTAAAATTTTCGAAGAGCTGTTGCTGTAAAATATCTAAAATTTTGAATCGGAAAAAAAGTTTTGAAAGGTCGACCGTACAGTTTTCCTTCATCCTCAAAAGCTAATCTCAGACATGATGTTCGCTTTTATAAAAGGGATCACAATATGGGTCAAAGAAAGGGCAAAAGACGCTGTCGACTTGTAGGCTGCCAAGGAAGTCCCCTAACATATTGTGTGAAGTGCGATGAAACTTTATGCAAGAAGTGTTTCTTCAAATTCCACACTAAACTGTAGAAACATTGAAATTTTATTATTTTAAAATAATTAAACTTTACTAAGTACATTCAGTAATATTGTGAAATTCTGCATAAATAACATTTTTTTAAAGAAAATGCATTAGTTTTTATCTATTTGGTTCGATTTTACCTCGTTATTGAAGTACTAATGATTGTTGTGTATTTGCTAAAATATATCCTCCGAACGCCCAGTGATCTATTTTTAGATCAGCATTTTTAAAAAAAACTAAGGTACGTATTGATAAAATTCGATAATAATATTCATGTTGATGGTAAAAGACACCCAATTTATGAATTATATGTCAATGCGTCAAAATAAAATAATTTGGGCGTTAATGGGTTTAAAAGAACCACTGGGACACAGTTGTCCTGTTTCCAGGCTAGGCCGGACATCCTATAGTTTGCCAACCGGCATTTACTTTGGCATATTAGCAGCACTAATAACTTGAACCATATGCAAATTACAGTGCACTACATAAATCACCTGGGGTCAATAGTGTCATTAAAGTCACTTGGCACAAAACTCTAGACACCTTAGCTTCGGTGTACTAGACGACCGGCTTCTTTTTGTGTACAACGATACACAAACTTTTTTCTTCACTCTGTTTATTCGGTGCGCTTTTCAACCTATAGGTAAAAATAGGACTCCACTTCGAAAGTCCTTTAGGCTGACGTTGGGTTTTTTTCTTTTTATTGACATGTAACGGATTGTTATATCTAGAAGAGAGATTTAAAACTTTGAATTGCTTGACTTTATGTCCTTGGCATAAAAGAAAACCATCAAGTTCGTATAAATACAAACATAAAAGTATTTTATATAATTTAAAATAAATAATAAAGTTTTAAAACTTCAAGAATTGTTTGAAAAATTTTTAATAGCTGAAATATAATTATTAAAGTAATTTTGTACAAGATTATTATAAACTTAATTTTTCATTCGATGGGTCATTCTAAACTTCATTTTCAAGAAAAAATACGTATTTATTGCTTTTTATTGATTTTAATTGTCTCTTTGGCAGAGGGAGTTTTATTAATAAGTGAAATAGAATTAACTATGTTGGCAGAGTTAGTGGCATAACTTCTTACATTTTACAAATAATTGGCTTTTTTATTAAAGATAAAAATTTAGATATCTACAGTTTTCTATTGGAAACGTAGAACTGACTATTATATATAACTTTAGTGAGGAATTTTTCATTCATTTTAATTACTTGGTGAATTTTTTTTATTAAAAATTATTCAAGCTATATATATATATATATATATATATATATATATATATATATATATATATATATATATATATATATATATATATATATATATATATATATATATATATATATATATATATATATATATATATATATATATATATATATATATATATATATATATATATATATATATATATATATATATATATATATATATATATATATATATATATATATATATATATATATATATATATATATATACAAATTTCTAAAATTGTAACATCTTTATGAATTTTGCGTTAAGCTGATATAATAGGCTGAAATAAAATGGATACATATAAATTTTACACTTCTCTTTGAAAAATCCTTTAGGATATTTCGAAATACATTTAACCTATTTTCATTTGAATTTAGTTTTACAAAATAAGACATATTTTTAATATTTTTACATTAATCTTTAATAAAAACTAAATATTAATGTAAAACAATAAAGTAAGAGATTAAATTCGTAATTAATTCTGAAAAATTAATTCAATTATTTGTTATTTTCTGTAAAGAAAACCTATATATAAATAGAATATTTTTAATAAAAGTACAGGATTATAAAATACATTTGTTATCATTGTTTATCAAATACCATTAATCTGGACTATTGAATTTTAAACTGAACTTTAATTATTTTATTCTCTCTTCTATAAATTACTTTATTCATCAAAAATTTGACCCCATGAATACATTAAATAACAAAATTTCAGATATTCTTAAGCTTGAAATTTATTTAAATATATATTAAGGTTGAT
>CM063501.1:156986135-157011135 GCA_032207245.1 Pardosa pseudoannulata
GATTCAGTGTCTCCTTACTTTACTTTCATTGCATTTAAAATTAAAATTAAGTATTTATTACTTTTTATGGATTTCAATTGTTTTTTTGGCAGATGGAGTTCTTTTAATATGTAAAATAAAATTAAGAATGTCGGCAGAGTTAGTGACATATTTTCTTACATTTTATTAATAATTATTTTTTTTAATTACAAGCTGAGCTTTAAAGATCTACAGCTGTTAAATGAAAACGGAGAACTAAAAATTATATATTACTTTAGTCAGGAATTTTTGACTTTTTTGACTACTCGGTGAATTTTCATTATTAACAATCACTCAAGCTATGTATATATATATATATATATATATATATATATATATATATATATATATATATATATATATATAGCGGTATTTAAATAATTTAACATAAGAAATTCTTAAATGATATGGTTAAAAAATGTCACAGTTCTAAATAACAGTGTTATTTTTACCTATTTATTATGGGATAAATTGATAAATTCAATTTCC
This sequence comes from Pardosa pseudoannulata, assembly GCA_032207245.1. Classification (NCBI taxonomy): domain Eukaryota; kingdom Metazoa; phylum Arthropoda; class Arachnida; order Araneae; family Lycosidae; genus Pardosa; species Pardosa pseudoannulata. The sequence goes on from CM063501.1 coordinate 156,986,643, forward strand.
TTCTGTTAACTGGGGAAAATAAGGCTTGAAATAATGGCATTAAAAGCTCGAAAAGGGGTATAGGGGTGGATTTCAAACGCTTTAAAGACGACAGTATATTTTTTCTTGTGATATGCAGCACATTTATTCCAAGTTTTTTAAATTGGATCGATAGTTAAGAAAAAGATAAATTCTACTTGCATCGAATCTTGCTTACCCTAACTCATCAAGAATCCAATATGGATGCCTCTATCAAATCGAGTTTCAACCACTTCATTAATTCGAGGACAGACAAAGAGATAACTTAGTCAATTATTACATAGCGAATGCCTATTCCTTATTTGTAGATACACCATTCTTTAACTGGAAAAATTTGTATCCTAATTAAATTTTTTAAACAAATTAAAATGCATATTTTAACGACATAAAAAGAAAATGTTATACTTTGTTTATTATAAATTTTACATTTAAAATAAATCTGTTTACAAAATTTATAATTTAAGTTTAATTAATAATGAGCGTATTTAATACGTCTACTTAATAACATAAGGAATGTATTATTTGTTAGATATAAAATGTATACACAGGTACAAACAAAAGTAATTAATTCTAGTGATGTTTTTGTTTATTTGTTATTGAAAATTCTTATTGTTATTCTGTTCTTAAAATGAGCTGTGCATTTAAAATTTTGCTAAAATATAATTTTTAATAAATTATTTGTTTCCGTTTAAATAAGGACATTATAACAGTATGTCTTAATTTAAACTAAAACAAATATTCAATCCCATCACATAATTTCTGTTTATGCTACATCTAACCTTTATTTTAATACAATATGAATTTTTAAATTATTTAAGATTCTGCTAAATGTTTAAGAGTTAAAATGACTATGAAATTTACAATTGTATGGTATTGCAGTCTTAAACTGCTGCGATCTTGTCTGGCTTTTATAAAATTCTACTGCTTTAGTTTACAAAATTATATGTGTGAGGATTGAAATCACTACGTAAAATGTAATAAATCCTAAATCCTAAAAATGTATATTAATCTCGGGAGAGACTTATGGGTGTATGAATCAATTGCAGCAAAATTCAAAATTTCCAATGAACAATGATTGAATGGAAGCATAAATAAACCAAAAGTTATTCTTCCTAATAAAGTTTCCTTCCAGGTCAAGTATTGTGACTTAAACTTATATTTATTAGTGACTTTGTAGTTTTGAGTACTAGTAAACAAATTAGAACTTTGATTAAAACTATGTATCTTTACAAATTTACAACAATTTTCACATCACCATATAAAAGTGGTACACTATTTATTTAGAGTAGACAAACTAACAAAGCATAAAGTTTTAATACAAATAATTATCCAGTTGTTTAGTTTATTAGGCTGTATCTAATGTTCTTATAAAACAACATGAAATATTTATTTTTAAAATATCTGCTGTATTCGTATTTATTTTTATTTTGCTTTTCAGAATTAAATACGATATTAATTAATTGTATATTTAACTGGATTACATGATATTTATATAATTATAGATCTATAAATATGAAACTAATATTTTGAAATTGGTATATTTAATACTATCCTCACAGCTAAATGAGTTTCTTAATGACTTAAAGGGTATTCTCTCTTAAACTGTCTTAAAAATTTAATAAATCCGAAAATTAGAAAAAAAATGAAAATAGGATGATTATATATTTACATGTAATTAAGAATTTGTTATTGTGAAAATAAAAATATTCCTTAGATTATACTTCTTAAAAACATAAAAATCTTACAGATTCAGGAATATTATTAATTCCAATTAAAATTTGCATAATTACTGTAAAATATTTAAATATTAAACTAGTATTTATAAGTATATTTTTATTAATAGTTAACTTTGTGACAATAAAGAATTTATTTGATAGATTTTACCATGTAATAATATTCTTAAATAATACATTAAACATTTTATCAAGAATTTCGAAATCTTAAAATTGATTAATTTAAACCAAAGTAACTATAATTAACAGTATATAATTCTATTTTATGGAATGTCTTCAGTATTTAGGTTAAAAAATATATTTATTTAATCCTTTAAGTTATTTAGTAAAATAATTAAACGAATGCGGTAATAAGTGAATGATTTCATCTAAATACAGTGTTTTTTCCTTCTAATCATCTAGAACTTGAATCTGATTTTACCATATCCTCTTAGTAACAATTTAGATTGTTATTTGCGTAAAAATATCGACAATGTAATTAATAGATTTACCAGCTATTACTAGAAAATATTATAAAAGTTTAAAACAGTAATGTATTTACCAGTAAATTAAAAGAGTAATTTATAAAAAAGTGATTTATAAAAGATTTTGATTGTTTTATATCCTTCTGCATTAGAGTAAAATAAAATCACTTATTACAAAAATATTTTTAAAAGATTCACCATTTAAATTGACATAAATCATTTGTTGTTTTTCTTTTTAACCAACGAATTTAGTGAAAGACTTGACGGTTATTACTCCATTAACCAAATTTCTCTTAATAATTAACGTGATATCAAAACGTACATTCACACACATATATTTCAGAGCAAAAATACTTTAGGTAATTTTATAATAATTTATAAAACAGTAAGTCTATTGTGAATATCATATTACTTATAAAGGATGCCCAAAACATAATGCAAAATTTGAATTAAATTAAAAAATACAGATTTTGTTTCATTAAATTAATATTTTTAATGAATCTTAAAGTACACAGGAAAATTTTATGTATGGAATAGTACATATGACAACTCTTCACCACAACTTTGATGGCACATACGGGTTTTGAATAACTGTGGTTGAATTTCTGTGATACAACTATTGAATTTTCTCCTTCAATTATATTAAACACAAAATATGAAAGATTTAAGTTGTTAATTTTTATCAGTGAAATGAGAGAGTACTCCGTTAGGGAATAACTTTCTTTTTTTTCTTTCTGAAATATTATTCAATAATGAAAACCCATTGTTTTATCCTGTGATTCTCTATTTTTACTTCCCCTAAACATCAGCTGTGAAAAGGTTTAACTTATTTATTTGTTTATGTATTTTATAGTAGGTCTGCCAATACTTTACTAAAATTCTAAATTTTGAGTTAATTCTAAAAACTAAATAATAAATTGGTATAATACTGGGCATTCGACATCTAAATTAAATTTTCTGTAAATAGTTCAGTGTTTGAAATAAAATTTATATCCCACCCCTTATCCTATTCTTAAATAATGCATTTTTATTTCTTTATTGAAATTTCAAATTCTTAAAACTGAATTATTTAAGTTGAAATAAATAATCATTAACCGCATATAATTCTACTCATCTCATGTAACATTTTTAATTAAAAATATTTTTTATTTATGATATTTATAAGTATGTAAGTCACAAATGAAATATAAAGATGAGATCTGCACTATTACAATCCTCTACAGCTCATATAATGAGATTCAATTGATCTTCGATAACTAACATCCTATCCGAATTTTCTTAGAAATAATCAATACTTTGTCTACGGTGTAGATATTTTTATAATAGAATTAATGAATGCACAAAGACATTGCTCAAAAATATTATAATTTTTTTAAATATTAGTGTATCAGTTAAATAAATGGGGCAAAAATAATATGTAATATTGAGTGTGAAAGATTTTTTTCTTATAGTTCAACATACAGCTTGAAGTGAATAACAACTTATTGACAAAATATTATATAATTTTTTTAAATATTAGTGTATCAGTTAAATAAATGGGGCAAAAATAATATGTAATATTGAGTGAAAGATTTTTTTTCTTATAGTCCAACATACAGCTTGAAGTGAAATAATAACTTATTGACAGTGCGTTTTAATAAAGTTTACACTTAAATATACAAACAGATAAAACGTATGTTCTTTTAATGCTCTACAAAGAACTCTGAAAAGTCATTATCTATAACAGCTTCATTGACCACTTCTCTCTTGATAATGGTTCTGAAAAGAAATGAAAACAAACACACATTTTATACAAATTAAATTTATACAATAACGTTTTATATAATCTCATTTAAGGGAAATTTAGATACAAGAATTATTAGTCTAGAAGGTATAAATATATAGCCAGATTTTATTTGGATAGATAACTAGATGTCTAGATAAATATAAAATAATTAAACAAAGGGTAACTAAACTAAATATAAAATAAATAAGAATAACTAAACGAACTATACTAACAATAAGACACCTAGAAGGTATGACAACTATATAAAGAGTTAGATAACTCTATAAATAACTATATATATAGGTAGACGATAATCTAGATTTTTTTTAAGTTAAATAAAAGATTAGGTAGAATAATTAGATATGTCATTATAAATATTTTTTTAATATAGAAAAAGTTATTTAAATATATACTTAACCTTTTTTCCAAATATTTATTAAATGTATATTATTTGTAAAAAATACATAAAATTAAGGGCTGTTAGAATATTCTCTACTTGAATTTGAGAAATATTTAGTAACTAGAGAATTAGAGAATGAAAGTTAGATATTTTGCAATAAAATAATTTTTTTTATTTAACTAAAATTAACTTTTTTAAAATTTAAATAAAGAAAGTTGTTCGACTAAGCTTTTCTTTAAAAATTCTTACATAAAGCAAATAAACTTCCTCAACATAAAACTCTAATTTGTTAAGTGTCAGACTTTTTAAACTCAAAAATAGATATCAAATTTAAACATTTAATATCTTCATGAATATTAAGAATTATAGAAAACTTAAATTTCACAGCAGCATGCTATTACTTCTTTATGCATCTTCAGTCTTCATATATCTTGATCTTTCATAGCTGAAATCCTAACGTTATCCTCTTAGAAATATAATTAAGACTCTCCCTGCTTGGACTTTATTGCCTTTTGGACAATAGAATATAATGTATGTTAAGACACTTTACTCGTTAGCACTCTCTAAAATTTTGAAGATGGAAAATAATGTTAAATAAATAGATATACAATTATAAACAGTATTTTCAAATTTACACTATTGATGCGAAAGGTTTAAATTTTTATCGGGATTTAAAATATACTGTTTAGAGATATATTTTAACAAATATTAAAAGTTAAATTTGCTTACAGAATGTATACAAAATTAGTTTTATGTATATAACCTTTGAACCGAGGGGGCGTATAGTAAAATTTCACAGCAGCATGCTATTACTTCTTTATGCATCTTCAGTCTTCATATATCTTGATCTTTCATAGCTAAAATACTAACGTAATCCTCTTAGAAATAAAATTAAGACTCTCCCTGCTTGGACTTTATTTTATTGCCTTTTGGACAATAGAATATAATGTATGTAAATACACTTTACTCGTTAGCACTCTCTAAAATTTTGAAGATGGAAAATAATGTTAAATAAATAGATATACAATTATAAACAGTATTTTCAAATTTACACTATTGATGCGAAAGGTTTAAATTTTTATCGGGATTTAAAATATACTGTTTAGAGATATATTTTAACTAATATTAAAAGTTAAATTAGCTTACAGAATGTATATAAAATTAGTTTTTATGTATATAACCTATGAACCGAGGGGCATATAGTAACCTTAATGCGAATTCTTCTTTTATCCCTACTAATTTACATTTAGAACAAAATGTATACAAACAGACAATCACACTTTTCACACAAAGTTAGATAAATATCACAAGTAAAAATAAATACTTATAATAAAAGGCTGGTAATCATGCAAATCGAGAGAGAACGTTTGGAATAACAAAGCTGGTGACCGCAGGGGTAGAAGTGCTGATTATGCAGTCATTGTCTGAGGTTGAAAAGGAAAGTATGGTCCCCATGTATTAATGAGAATGATATGGGAGCCAATAAATAGTTTCAGAAGTATGAACTTTCACTCAATAGCACTTAATATTTTATTAAATAACTGTGTATCTATCGCTGATATACATTTTAGTGCTTCTATCACGAAGTCACAAGTCAACTGGCAGAGGTTTTTAAAGAATTTCAAAACCATAATTATATTTCAAGGAGAGTTTCAGTTATCAATGAAAAGAAAACACCCTGCTACGTTCTCATTACATGTATTCTTGATTAAACATTAAAATCTAAATTTTTTGTATATTATCAGTTACCAAATTTTCTAGAAAACCTTTCAAACGTTTTACTTAGAAATTAATATATTATCAGTATTTAATAATTTATAAAAGTGAGAATTTTCTGTTATTAGTGAAATGAAAAAAAAAAAACTGATATGTTTATTATTGCTTAAATGTATTCTTGATTAAACATTAAAATCTAAATTTTTTGTATATTATCAGTTACCAAATTTTCTAGAAAACCTTTCAAACGTTATACTTAGAAACTAGTTTATTATTAGTAATATTATAATTAATATAAGTGAGCGAACTAGGCGTATTAAAATTTATAAAAGCTTTTTTAGGCCGATAAAATTTAAACTTTCACATAGATAAATCATTTTAATATTATGCTTTAAAGAGATTTTTGCTTCTTTTTCAAAGCAGAATTCAAAAAATCATTAAATACGTTATTTGAGAAATTTAAATTTTTTAAACCTCAAACTCATAGTCTATTTTTTAAACAAAATTATTTTTCTTGAATTTATAAAGTCATTTGAGAATATAAGTAGTTTAACTTTTAAAATAATAAATAGATATTTTTTTCCTTCTTATTGGATGAACTAAGCAAATACTTCATTAAATGTAATACTCCGGTTAATGAGCTAAATCATAGTTATCAAACGTGTAGTATTAAAGCACTAATTTAAAGATGAGAGGAAATTTAGAATTATTTATACAAATATAAAAAGTAAACATTATAAAATAAATTTTTTAGCACGAACACTTTTTGATTAGTAAATTTTTATGCTAGTATTTCATTTGATAAGATGATATGAAATGGGAGGGGATGGAAGTCAAGATCAGTTATTCTTGTGTCAAAAAACAGTTTTTATAAATAACGAAAAAAACTTGCTTTTTAACATTCGCCTATACAATACCCTAAGATTTTTTGCTCAATTTCATATGCAAAGATAATATAGGCGGCCAACATTATTCTCAACTACAGAGAAAGGAGATTATCGTTATTTAATAGCAATCAGAGGATCCCGGGCTAGTCCTGCCACCTCCACAGATATCGATTGGAAACTTGGAGGACATTGTAAATACGAACCTATTTTAAGTGCCATAGCCATCATTATTGAACACAATGGTACATTGGTCGGCTTGATTTTAGATTCCACAGCCTTCCAGTTACATGATCTACTCCTTTACTGAGTGAGATACCGTTGATCAAATTAAAAAATATATTAATGTACAATTAATAGCAGGAGGTATAGAGTATTAAGGCCAGAACTCGTTTACAAATAATATGTAAGCATACAGTTAGAAAAAGATAACCATTCTGAATTATATTTTTAAAAATGAGAAAATTTTATTAATCTACGGAATTATAAGTAGTTATTCCATTTATATACAATTTCCGTTACACCGTTTACAAAAGTCATCACTGAATTCAAGAAAAGCTACTTGTCTATTACAACGTGCATAATATTTTTTAAGCAAACATGAATGGTTGGTACAGAATGCCAAGGTCAACCTTCAAAGTTTTACAAGGTCAAATGACACCAACTGTTTAATGTGGATTCAACAAAGCATACAATTTTCCATACTAAGTGTGAAATCTGATCATATAAACTTCCATACCAAGAAGCACTGCACTACCGATTCGTTAATCTACAGTAGAAATGATGATTCACTTAGATCCATAAATTAGTTTTGACGGCAATGCAATAAGTACTTTTTCTTTTAAAATTAGGTCCATGGTTCAAATTCCTTATTTTCAAACTGCAAATAATCCTTACAAGGTTTCTTTCTTTTAAATAATCTTCTATTATTTAAAAAATACAGTTGTTCTTTAAGTTTAAAATTTACATAATAGATTACTCTTTAATTTACTTTTAACTCTAAATACCTCTATGAAAACAAATATTGCTGAATACTTTAATATATTGTTGGTATAGTAATTTTAGGATCATTTTGGAATAACAATTATTTCTAGAAAATTAATTCAAAATTGTAATCACTATGAAACATCTACTGTTAAAAAGCATGCTGAAATATATTACATTTAAGATTTCATAATATATATTTTAGCTATATTTCCTTTTATACGTTTTGGATAGTGACCGAATACATTGCTATAAAGCACTGAAGACCACTGATTCGGATCGTGTTTCTAAAATGGCTATTGCAGACTTTTCGAGTCGAAATTCATCTATAAGTCACGGTATTTTAATTCTAGTATAATTAAGATTAGACTACAACATTCAAATTCATATTAACCAACATATGTTGCAACATCATTTTTGTATTAAAAATTCATTTCAATTTGAACTCTAATTATGTTTTAATATACAGTATTACAAAATAGTTATATTTTATTCAAGGGACACACGTTCAAATCAGTTATGAAATATGCGGGAAACAGTTTCTAATAAATATATTGTTAGAATGGCACTGTTTTAAACTTTCTTTAAACGATTACTAATTACTTTAATTGATATGTCATCAATAATTCAACGAATGATAGACCACCATTTATTTGATTTCAGTACATGCATTTTATTAGGGTATACGGGGAAATACGCCTATATGATATCGTAGTGAAACAAAAATTCACATATTTGTTATAGGAATAAAACCAGAACTGAATGGTTGTAAATGGAAATATCTTTGAAGATATTATTTCATATTTAATCTTAAGGATGAAATTTCTTAAGGGGTTTCAGGACTCTAAACCCTTCCAGATTTAAAATTTTTCTAAAATATGGATTGAGATCGTCTACCCATTAAAAATCATCATAAATAAATTCGTTAATATTAAACATTATGTTTAAAAATATAAAATACACTTTAGTGATTTCTTTACTTGGTAGTTGGCTTGAAAATATTTTTTTTGAATGGAAATTTTTAAAATTGTGCTGAAGATTTCCCAAACTTATATAATATTTTTAAAAAATTCAGTATTTCAATATAATGATGAGTTTTTTTAATTAATCTAAATTTATTGCAATGAAAGTAATAGTTTTTATTTTAGAGTGGTAAGTACAAGTTAAGATTACCTCAAAAAGGGGCAAAATTTTAAACTTGTTTTAAAATATAATCTTAAACTTATGGGATATTTTCAGTTGGATTCAGTTTTAAAACTATATTCTTGATTAAAAACTTAGAATTTAAATTCTAAATATTTGTTCTGATCATAATCCCAAGTTAGAACACTTTTAAGAAACAAACAACAAAAATATAGTTATAAATATTCATCTAAAGTTATTTTCTAAGTAATGAAGGTGTTGGTTTTTTTGTTGATGGGCGAAAAATCATTAGGAGACAACTCATTATTTTACAACATTTATTTTTATAACTAAAATAAAAAACACAAAACATACAGAGTAAAATAAAAATAAGTCTACCATTTCATTTTTGTGGTATGAAGTATACACGACCAAAGAGTTAAGCTAGTTGTATACACAACTAGCTTAACCAAGCAGCAGTTCTTCATAGTTTATCGAAAGACATAATTTCCATATTGATTACGTGCTGCCAAACTAAAATGAAAAATAAATCAGACATAGTGTGAAATACAAGAACATATAGAAAGTAGAAAAGAATTAATAAAACATGTGATCCTTATGTTTCACTGTCCTGGAACCCCTTAAAGACCTAAATTCTACCACAAATACTATATATCACAGTTTAATCTGTACTTTTATCGAAAACATCTGCATCTTGTTAAATCATACGTAAACACTTTGTAGCAGTAGAAAAGTGCCAGTCTCCTTCAATTTTCCGAGAAGAAATTTTTGAAATTACTTTTAACGAGAAACTATTTGCACGTTGGGCCATTATTAGTTAAATTTGTGAAATGACCGTGAAGAAAAGATAATTGCATCTTCCCTGGAAACTTATAAATTAATTAATGGTTCTTTAATCTGTCCACAATTCCGCTCACTCGATTGAGAAATTCCTGGCTAACGATCTGCAGGCGGTATAAGCAACATAGTTCAGAACTTCAGAGAATTTTAAAGATTGTAGATATACTACGACATTTTTATTTCACTGTCTTTTATTATTTCGAGGGACAGGATATTTTAGCATCGTTATAAAAGTATTGGAGACAGTTGATTGGCAACTCAAGAAGTCTCTAAGATGAGATTTTGAAATGTACTAATAAATAAAAATTAAAAGGGTTTTTTAATATCCATCAACGAATAATAAATATATATGTAATTAAAATGTGTAATGTAATTGTTAAAAATATTAGAGTAAAACAATTTTTTCTAAAAAGACTTTTATTGTTGAAATGGTATTTGAAACACTCCAGGCTATTGTCTTATTTCTATTTCTATTTTACATTTATTGATGATTTTAAAAAATGATTGTAAAATTTAATAAGTACTAAAAAATTTATATCCATTCTGTACAGAAAAAAACATCAACTGACATTAGAAACCAGGAATAAAAAACATTATGCAATAAAATATTTCATTCCCGAAAATTGCTACCAGGTCTTTTTCCTTTACTAGTGACTTAGATTATGTAAAAAGTGTTAGTGAAAATTACATGATGAGAACATATCACATGAAAATTTGTATTCAAATAGAAGGACTTTTAATTCATTACAGTCATTGATTGGAAAAATTTGTCCTTAAATTTTGTAATGGTTGTTCCGTTGCATAATGCACCAATAGCAGTTCTTTGCGGTTTAATAAAATTAGTTTATAAATGTTGCTTATGAACTCTCTATTTCAGAATTATGTTAAACAAATTATATTTATTGTGGAATTGGGTGGTTAGCTTTTTATGTGCAACCAATCCTTTGCATTGTATGAAAACGATATATACATTGAAGATAATGCGTAAAATTGTTTTCTCAGGGTGGTCAAACATTAGGAAAGTTAAGACTGATGACATGTTCCTATGTAAAAAATTTTTAGGAAGTCATTCTTAACAAAAGGGCAATTTTTTGGAAATGTTTCAACTTTGGTTTTGGCATTTCGAGAATTTTAAACATCTAGTCAGTCTTTATAAACCAATAACTATACTTGATCTTAAAAGATAGCCTTTCACGACTTGTTCTCAACATTCCTTGGAACTCACAGCAGTCAACTGCAGGATATATCTTGCTGCAATACATTTTGCTTGCATTTTATTAAAGTTGGCCTAGTCTGCAATTCTCGAAAATCCACCATCTGATGGTGAAAGTTTGAACTTTTATTATTGTTCAGATTCCTATACTTTCATTGTGTGTGTTTATATTTTAGAAAGGATAAAAAAAGATTTAAAGAAAGTTTAAGTGTTCTGCTCATAGAGAAAATGGTTATGGTAGAATGAATTTATTGTTATCAATAAATATATGTTGTTAATTAGCCTTTTTTAAATGCTAATCGTGATGCTTCCAAATAAATCATACCAATAAAATTCTTGTTAAAAGAAAGTTATATTAGAGGAGGTTTATAAGATTTAAAACCCCTCTTACTGACTTTCTAGTATTTATATCATCTTAATTTTGGTTTTATTTAAAATGACTAAGTCGGAACAACATGATCTTCAGAGAACTAGCTACTTTCGATTTTCTATTCTCACGATTATTACATCACAACCTGAAATTTGTAACCATTGTTTCATCAAATTCTTCAGCAGAAAATATTAAGTTATTAAAAAATATACTAATTTTTTTCAGAAGAATCATATAGTAAGTGGAATGTAGTATATTTATTCTAAGTAATATTATGTGGTAAGTTTTAAAATATATATTGACACTTAAAATATGTGAAATGATTATATGTAAGGATATCAAATATCTGCGATAAGAACAGTGTTGATATTTTATTATGCGTTCATATTAAAAATATCAAAGTTTCTCAGCTTTCCAGGTGCAGAAAAATACAGATCTAATTATTGATATATCTACCTACATATAAATATATAGGTTATGAAATTAATTATTTGTGTACAAATTGGGTATCATTTTGGAGAATAAATCTCTTCAGTAGTAAACTAATTTACTTTGCTTAATCTACATAATCACTTAAATACAATTTTTGTATTCCTGTAAAGGGAAAACATTTAAGCAATATGCTTTATCTTCATAAAAATGCCGGTGATCTAGTATGGACAATTATCTATACTAATGTCAAAATATTACTAATTTTAAATTTATTTTTGATGGGGATTTACAAAAGGTTTTTTTTACATTCAGTGGTGCAGAATATTTTTAGAATAATAATTAAAAATATTGCTGGTTATACTTTCAATATTTTAGCAATGAATATCATTGAAAGCTTTTCAATAGATTTTCTTAATTGCAACCATTATTCTTATAAATTTGCTGAAAAAATTCCAACAGAAGAATAAAGGTAATAATAAATAAAGAGATAATATGCAACTTTAAAAGTATTAAAAAAAGGTTTGCTATTATCTAATTTTAGAAAAACAATGTTAAAAAACTCAAACTATCTACTTAGATGGATCTAATGTACGACGCCTGTCTATCTATACGCTCAATAATCCATACAAGTATGGAATATATTTCCCTTTTTAAATCCTTCTTCTAGGGAGATTTATGAAAAAATCTTGTTTACATAGGAAGTAAAACATGTTTCTAGTATAACCTGATTAAATAATTTACTGCATACACTCGCCTATCTTTTACGGATCATTATTCGTTGAAAAGATTTCTTCAGCCTTTCTTAACTGCAACTTCAAACTTACAAATTTGAGAGCAAACTTTCGGAAGGGGTAACGGGGAAATATGCAAAGTAAAGAGGAAATGTGCTAATTTATGAGCACGGAATATTTCATAAAGATAAATTATATCTTTCAGAATACATTTAGGGGTGAACTATTTATAGAATTCATTTTTGATCTAGGATATTTTAGACTTCAGATCAAAATGATAGATTTCCTAGATATTTAAATGAATAAAATAAGGAGGTTAAAAATGAAAAGAGGAGAATATAAATATTCATCAATATGTCATGAAGATAAAAGAAATTTATGGCGAAATTTACTTCTAAACTCCACTAGCAGTCACTTATTGCAAAAATAAATTTAACCTATTAGAAGGAAAAAAGAAGCCTGTAGTGAATAAAGTATTTTCAGTCTTATAGAATGTATCTTTTTACGTAACATTTCAGAAAAGAATAACGATAGTGTTTTTCTTTATATATTTTTTAGATATTTATACATTTTTAGGGTTTCATAAAATAATTTTACTAGTAGTGAGTTTTAAATAAGATAATTTTAATTGTTATAAGTTATTAAAGTAGTCTATTTTGAAATGATTTAAATTTTTGAGTGTTTGTGTATCCTTGTTTTAGGTAAAATTAATTAAAGAAAATTTTAGACTAATCCTACATGTGGTTAAAAACTCGCTTTCAATAAATATTTTTTTCTAAGATTTTATTATAATAAGTCTGATAATTAAGTTTATTCATTTTATAATGGTAGGTTATACATACACACACAAACATATACACATATATGAGCTTATGTATATATATATATATATATATATATATATATATATATATATACATATATATATATATATATATATATATATATATATATATATATATATATATATACATATATATATATATATATATACATATATATATATACATATATATATACATATATATATATATATATATACATATATATATATATACATATATATATATATATATATATATACATATATAAATATATATATATATATATATATATATATATATATATATATATATATATATATATATATATATATATATATATATATATATATATATATATATATATATATATATATATATATATATATATATATATATATATATATATATATATATATATATATATATATATATATGACATGGACAAGTGGTTAAGGCATGGAGGACACTTTTGATTTCATACATAAAAACTTCTTTATTGTAATCCTTCTGTCCATGGCTATGCCATTTATATATCCATTTTTCTCATATACATATCCTTTTTTCATAAGCGTGGAGGATGTTATCAGTCTATTTCCAGCTCAGAAATGTCTTTATTGGAGTTAATATCTGTGGAAAATTCCTATGTCTACTTCCACGTGAGCTTTCTTGCTCTTTATAGTTCCGCTCGAAAGTATGTCTTTATCCTATTACGTATATATACATAGTCTTCTTGTCATAATTATAGAGTACTGTATTTCAACTGATAGTCATTTACTTTCTGAGTCTGCTAAATACAAAATTTACTTTTCAAATATTCTGCATGATACCTAATCAAGTGTTGAATAGTTTAATTAACTGTAGGTTTTTTTTAAGTTATTCAGTAACCCATACAACTTTTCGGTTTTCTTGAGTATTTTAGTAGGATACCATATAGGCAACCAGCATTTTTCCTAAGCAAAACACAACGGAACAAATTTGGACATCAATTTCAGTTACAAGAACCAGGCAGTAAACCAAGCTTTATCTGACCCTTCCAGATGTATCGTTCGTGAACTGGGATGTCAATGGGTACTCAAACATACTTAATTAGCAAGCCGCAGACATCATTCAGGATCTCGGTGGATATTTGGCCAGCTTGAGCCCCGAAATAGCACACCTACGGTAACAAAACCACTGTGTTTTCCTGAGTGGGCACCTGTCTGAAATCTAATTTTATTTATAAAAAAAAGATAGTCATATCATATTAGTTACTTTTTGACCAGAAAAGTGTGTAAATGTTAAGCTTACTAAAATTTTTAAGATAATATCGCTCGAGGTATTCTGGATCAATATCTCCAACAATGTGAAAAAATTTGTTCCTTCCTTGTAATTTTGTTTTTTCAATACCCATTAAAAGTTTGGTATTCCATGAGATGATTTAATTAACAACTGAATAGTCATCAAAAATGTAAAAAAACAGTCACCATGATATTTTATTTCTATATTTCCTGTTATTTAATGTAATATAGTCTTCTACGACAAATGAAGAAAACAGCTGTCATTCTGATAAAAGACATTTCCTGTTTTACATTTATTAAAAACGATATCTTTTCGAAATTGATTTTTTAAGACCCATTGTATTTGTCAAATTCATGTCAGTACAATATCTATTTTGATGCATGCGATTAAAGAAAATAAATTTGTAATTTCGTTTCCTATTCTGTATTGATAAAATTTATGTTAGTTTAGAATTTTTATAATAATGTCGCATAAAATATATTTCAATAAATTTAATTTTTTAAAAATTGTAAAAAACAAAAATTTAATAAAAAATAAATTGCTGAATAAGAAAAGTATTTGATGAATTATAAAATTAATATATTGCTTTAAAAATATTTTTATTATAAAATTTAACTATGCCTAGAAAATATAATTTTTTTTATATAAGATTTGTTCAATATTAGTATGCTATATATCTAAATTTTTATACGCACATGTATACTTGAGGCATGGAAATAGTCATTAATCCACACAACTTTATTCAAATTCTATAAATGTTTTATACACGCCTGTACTCTTTAACACGACATACGTGAAATACATAACATAAATTTTGCAAAATATTGGAGTGTAATTTAATCCTAAATTCTTTTGTAACTTTTCTTCAATTCCTTGAACCTTTTCAATTGTTTGGGTAATTAGGGTATATAAAATAGTTTATATATGTGTTCCCAAAACAATGCCACAAAGCGTTTAACTAGATGACAAATAAAACCAAGGAAGATAAGAAAGGTTATTATTACCATCAGCTTCAATCCAGCAGGGCAAACATATGTATTGAACAAACTTGAATATTTCATTTAGAGAATACTAAAGGATATAACCTGGAATCACAAGCTAATTATGAAAGCAACTATAAATGTAGTTTATTTAGTAAGATGACACTAGTAGATATCTTCTCACTGAAGAAATATGGACGGTAGACAAATGACCATAATATATGGACATATATCATATATTTAGAACTTCATATGAAGATAAACTTGTAGAGTGCCCAGAGAATAGGATTTACAGATGCTTATTTCTATTTATTGCTCATATTACTACACGAAATTGTTTGGAACATGTAGTGTTTTAAACATAGATTAATGTTTAAATATATACCACCGCAACTAAAATAACAAAGTCCTACATCACATACAAAAACGTTAAAAAATAATGGTACCACATTTGGAAAAAATAGAAAATGATTGAAAAGATACATATATTCCAGATTTCCCAGAAGTGACACTTTTCCGTGCCTTCCAGAATCAAGGGCGACGGAATTCTCTGGTCAAAAGACCCGTTTGGACACAGCTGGCGCGTTTCCAGATTAGGCCAACAGTTTGCCAACAGGCAATTTCTCGCATATTAGCAGCACCAATAACTTAGACCATATGTGAGGTACAGTGCACTACATCCCTCTTTGGGGGTCAACAGTGTCATCAAAGTCTCAATGCACAAACCTGTAGACAGCTTGACTCCGGTGTACTAACACTTTTAATTTAACTCGACATTAGACGACCGGCTTCTGTTTGTGTACAAAGAAAAAAAACTTTACACAAATGTATTTCTTCAAACTGCTTATTCGTCTCGCGTTTCAACCTAAAGGTAATAAAAGGACACCTCTAAGATACCTTCGAAGGTGTGTCCTATTATTACCTTTAGACCTATTATTCCTATTATTACCTTTAGACTGACGCTCGCTTTTTTCTTTTTTATCGGACATGTGACGGATAGTTACAGCTAGAAAATGGATTTAAAACGTTGAATTGCTCGACTTTATGTAATTGGCATCATGTATATTCATAAAAATCGCAGAAATACATACATAAATCTATTTTATGTAATCTAAAATAAATCATAAAATTTTAAAACTTAAAGAACTGTTTGAAAATTTTTAATAACCGATATATAATTATTAAAGTATTTTTGTACAGGATTATAATACACTCAATTTTTCATTCGATGTGTTGTTCTAAACTTCATTTTTAAAAATATATTCACTGGCGGTCTTTCTTAAATCCCAGACAAATCGCTAGCTCTCGACAACCATTAAAGGATAATTAACTAAGAATCGTGAAAGTGGACTTAAGATTGCGAAACGGAGAGTGAAAAAATTTAAGACATAAACAGGTCATTAAGATGTATTGTAGATCGTACTCTTAAACGAAGCATTTAAAAAAAAATCTTTCATTACGGGTATTCCATTGTTCGTAAGATTTTAAACAATCTCAATAATTATATCTTAAATTACATTTTAATAAGTTTCTTCTCTAATTGTCGGGCAATTTTATTAGAACCAGAGAACGTAGAGTGAAAATTGATGGAACTTGCAAGATACACATCAAAAGTTGCCAATCAAATTATTTTAATAATTAATGCGTTTTAGTCATTTCATGCAAGAAATGCAGAATGTAATTTATGCAGTATGGATGAATAATTAAAGTTTCCAGTGTCTCCTTACTTTCCTTCCGTTGCATTTAAAATTTAGTATTTATTGCTTTTTATTGATTTTAATTGTCTCTTTGACAGATAGAGGTTTTTTAATAGGTAAAATAGAATTAAGAATGTTGGCAGAGTTAGTGATATATATATATATATATATATATATATATAATATATAATATATATATATATATATACATATATTGGAAACAGAACATTAAATAATTTAGCAGCATTTTAAAAATGGTTAATTAATTACTGGGATTAAAATTGCATATAACAAAGGATAAATATTTTTAAATCTCATCTATATTTCAAAAAGATAAAAGTCTAGATTTATATGTTAAAAGTCTAGATATTATATAGTTAGTTATATTTTAGTTGTTTTGATAAGGAGAAATTATAAGTTAATAATAAATTCATGTTACATCATTATATATTTTAAAATATTAAAATGGAAATTAAAATGTTTAATGTTTTTTAGTTAAGGTCAATTGCAATGTAAAAAAAAATTACATTTTCTTTTAAAGTTGGGAAGCAAAATTATTACTTTTCTCTGCAAATGTTTATTTACGTACACAATTTCGTATATTCTCATCGAGGAATTTCAGATGCATTATTTATTTTATAGTTTCATATTTGTTTATTTCCTTAATAAATTGAATTGAATGTATATTGTTTTTTTCTAAATGATGAATAATAATATTGATACTTACAAACACAAATACATATTTTAAATAAACAATTGAAATGATTAAAATGAATTAAATCTAAATAAGGAGTTTTTTGCATTGTTAAGTTGATTTCTATTAACTTGAATAGAGCTCTTGTTACCAGAAGCGAGAGTTGTCATAATAATTGTTATATTGTACATAATATATAATATTAAATATAAACCTTTAAAATAAAAAGTCTTTAAAGATCCAAAGATATGATATTAGATGTAAGTCCGAATGTTTTACTTATATGAAGTAATCTTAATATACTAAAGTCGACAGAAGTGAAAATTCAAATACAGTAAAAATTGAAAACATATTAAAATTTTGGTGAATGAAATGAGATGCAATGTATTAAAGCAACAGGAAATAATAACACTCTTCTGTGGGATCAAAACGTTACTAAAATTTGTTAAACAAGATATTTAATACTTTTTTCAAAAATAAATTAAATTTAAAATATAAGATTTCTGAAAATAAATATTATTCTTAGAAGAAAGATTGACCACCTAAATGATAAATGAAAAATTGCAGTAAAAACAATATTAGTTCTTTTTATGACTGTTCTTAGAAAAATACAACGAATAGATTTATTAAACAATTTTATTGTTAAATGAATTCAACTTACATTGAAAAAAATATACACTTAAACGCCTAAAAATAAACATATCTAACGTAATAATCCTTAATTAAATAATCTGATTTCTGTTCGAATAGTAAAGTTCCGAATTCAAGTATAATAATTACATGAGAATATGAGTACATTAATGAGCCATTAGAATGCATACTAAAGGCGACAATGGACTTTTAGATGAAATTTTTTCTTTTAAATTAATTTCTTTGAAGTAAGTATGTTATTAGTACTATTGATAAATAAACATTTTAAAAATTTAAATCTAAATATTAATTAGTTTTGGAGTTATTAATTATTGTTTCATAATTAGCTTAATTGAAACAAATCAATTTTGCCTAAAATATTATAAAATTTATTTCAAGTATTGATAGAATTTACAAAAAAATGTAGTTGTTTCCAAAAACATTCATAGAAAATATAAAGAGAAAAAAAATAATTCTGATGATGATGATACCCATATTTGCAGAATAAACAGCTATAGCGGTTAATTAAAGCATAACTAAAATATTAATCTTCAAAACATACCCTTTAAGACTTTAATTTATAAACTCTAACGTAAATAATACTGGAATTTCATACACAATGATCTATTTTTCAATGCGCCTGGAGTACTTTAAACATTTGTAATACATGAAAATTTGACATGAATAAACAGCATTTGAAGATATCATTGCTTTACCCATAAGTAATGATAAAATGATGGAATTGAAAAAGATATTTTTGCTCCATATTCCGAATGATAAGATTCTGTCACTATTCACTAAAATCGAAAATTCAAATTTTCGGTCAATTTTAGCCAATTTGAAAGTGTACCAACGCCTTAAGAAATTTTTTCAGTAATATAAATGACAATTATATGTTTATAATTAAATTTCTTTGAAATGAGAACATTAGTCTATAATAGTTAAAAATATTTTGTTTAAAACATTTAATGAATATTAAACATTTTCATTAACAGATATTTTCAGTAATAAAATATTCTATTCATTCATAAAAATAACTGTGCATGGATCATTGAAATACATAGAGATGCTTAAAACATTTGATTAATTATTATTTTTTTCATGAGTCTTTTATTTTATACAGAAAAATTTAAAAAAAAACATTGACTTTTACATAAATTTGTTTTAATTAACGTTTTTTTCCAATATTTTCTGTAACAGTTTTTTTTCTATATTAATAATATTTCAATATTCTAAACATCCAGCTATCATGAACTGACTTTTTAGTAAACTCAAATCAAATCTAAAAATTAATATTTGTTCTTTTAAATGAGGGTTTCACAATGATTTGATTTCTCACTGCATACTACTGGTATTGTAGTTAAAGTATATATTAATTTATCGGTAATAAATTCAATGCAGCTTATCTCTTTAGATATTAATATAATGATGACAGTTAGAGACACTTCTTTATTATCGTTTTATAATAACGTATTACACTTAACCTAATTTTGGCTGCAAAACATATTGCTTTATCAATGAAATACTCATTTTTGCAGTTTGTATACATATGCTTCAATTAAAGGCTTATATCATTTTTATTAAAAATCTATAGATCTTATTTTCTATAATATTTAATAGAAATAATGAAGAATATCGTCTCACCTACACTGAATTATTTTATAAAAATAAAGTTTGACATGATATACTTCAGAAACAAAATAGATTAATTTTAAATTTATTTTTATGTTGATTAATTCTGTCATACAGGTCATTCTGATACTTATATTTATATATATATATATATATATATATATATATATTAATAAATATATATATATATATATATATATATATATATTATATATATATATTCTATATATATATATATATATATAATATATATATATATATATATATATATATATATATATATAGATAGATAGATAGATAGATAGCATAAATATTATTATATATATATATATATATAAATATATATTATATATAGGTATATATATGTATATAAAGGTATATATAATATGTATATATATATATGTATATATGTATATATATATATATTTTTTTTAATTATATATATATATATATATATATATATATATATATATATATATAATATATATATATAAATATATATATATATATATATATATATATAATATATATATATATATATATATATATATATATATATATATATATATATATTATGTATTAATTATTATATAATATATTATGTTATAAAAAATATCATTATAAAAAACTTTATCCTGCTGTATTTTTTAACGTTTTAACTAAAGTAATATATAATATATATTCAACAATGACTTAGCTTTAATCATATATTACTATTTCTATTCATTTATCAATTAAATAGAGATATAATTTTGAGTTCATATATTTGTAAAATGTTCTTTTTGTTAAAAAAGTAAAATTTTCAAGATGTTTTAATATTACGCAAATTTTAGCCAAAAAATGCGTGAAAAAAATTATAGTTGTAGAAAAAAATAATTTATATAACTGAAAAACATTCAATTCTTAAATAAAATTTACAAACAAATTAAAATGCATGTTTTAACGACATTTAAAATAAAATATTATATATTGTTTATTATAAATTTTAAATTTAGGTTAACTATGTTTCTAGAATTTAAATTTTAAGTACTATTTGTGTTTATTTAATGCCTTTACTTAATAATATAACGTATGTATTAATTGTAAGATATAAAATGTGTACACAGGAATGATGAAACTAATGATTAAAATATATAATTATATTTTTATAGAATGTCTTCACTATTTCAATTAATAAATATATATAAATATATATATATATGTATATTTAAGTTAATACTTTAAGTAACTTAGTTAATAATTAAATGGTAAGAATTAAATGAAATGAGAAAGATAAAAACTGCATGATTTCAGCCGAATACGGATTTTGCTTGGTATATATTATTCTGGAGCTTAGAAGTAAATAAAATAACTTATTACAAAGGTATTTTTAAAAGGTTACCATTTAAGTTGCAATAAATCATTTGTTACTTTCCTTTGTATCCAGCAAATTTGGTGAAAAAGTAGACTGTAATAATTCCATGATCCAAATTTATCTTGATAATCAAAGTGAATTCAAGATGTCCCCCACATACATTTCAGAGCAAAAATACATTAGGCAATTTATATTAATTTAAAAAATAGAAAGTCTATTGTGAATATCACATTACTTATAAATGATGTCCCAAACATAAGCAACATTAGAAATAATTAAAAAATACAGCTTTTGTTGCTTTTAATTATTATTTTTATTGAATCTTAATGTACACAGGATAAAGTTATGTAGGGAATAATACATATGACAAATCTCTTCCACAACTTTGCTGGCACATGAACATTTCTTTGTCAAATTATTCCATGACCATTTTGTATGATTGTGGTTGAATTTCAGTGATAAATCGTTGACTTTCCTCCTTCAATGCTGACGTGCTTGTAGGCTTATGGGTATAGATTTCACATAAACCTATGAAAGATTCAACTGGTTAATTCTTATCAATGCAATGAGAGAGTACACGGTTAGGAAATGACTTTCATTATTTTTCAAATATTATTCAGCATTGAAAACCCATTGTTTTATCGTGTAACGCTCCATATTTACTAACCTTAAAATATAAGCTTCAAAATGTTTTAATTATTTAGTATTTTTTTATAATGGTTGCAAAAAGTTTATTGGTAAATCCAAATCTTGTGTTAAATCTGAAAATTAAATAATAAATTGGTATAAACATGGACATTCTACATCTAAATTAAGTTTTCTTTAAATAATTGTGTGTTTGAAATAAATTTCATATCCCGCCCCTTAACCTATTCTTAAATAATGCATTTATATTTTTATCAAAACTTTAAATTCTTAAAACGGAATTATTTAAGCTAAAAAAGTAATAGGTAACCACTTATAATTCTACTCTTCTCATGTAACATCTTTAACTCAAAAATAATTTTTATTTATTTAAAATATTTATAAGTATGTAGATAATGAATGAAATGAAAAGTTTAGATCTTATCATACTATTACAGTCCTCTATAGCTCTTATCATCAGATTCCCTTGATCGTCCATAACTAAAATCCTAAAGCAATTTACTTAGAAATAATCAAGACTTTGTCTACAGCGTAGATATTTCTCAAAAGAATTAATGAATGCACAAAGATATTGCTGAAAAATAATATAATTATTTTAAATATTAGAGAATTAACTAAATAAATGGAGCTAAGAGAGTTTATAATAATTTTGAATTAAAGATTTTGGTTCCTATACTCCAATATGTAGTTTGAAGGGAAACAAGAAAACTTACTGAAAGGTTGTTTTAATAAAGTTTACCACTGAAATAGAATGACAGATGGAATGTATGTTCTTTAATTCCTTTCAAAGAAATCGGGAAATTCATTGTCAATAACTACTTCATTGATCACTTTACTCTTGATAATTGTTCTGAAAAGAAATGAACGCACACACACATTTCATACAAAAAAAACGGATATAATAATGTTTTATATAATCTCATTTCAAGGACAATTAGGTACAAAAATTATTACTATAGAAGGTAAAAAAAATATACAGAGATTTAATTTAGATACATAACTAGATATCTAGATAAATATAAGATAACTAAACAAAAAGTAACTACACTAAATATAAGATAAATAATACAAAAGTTTCTCTAAACTAGATAAAAGTTGTGGTAGAATAATTAGATATATTGTACTAAATAAATTTTTTAATACAGAAAAAATTATTCAAATACGTATTTAGCTTTTTAAATTATTAGGTAAATTTATATTATTTCTAAGATATTCATAAAATTAAGAGCTAATAGAATATTTTCTACTTCTAGTTGAGAGATATTTAATAATTAGAGAATTAGAGATTTTGTAATATAATAATTTTTTATTTAACTATGCTTTTAAATAAAAAAAACGTGCGATTAAGCTTTTCTTTAAACATTCTTACATAAAACAAATAAACTTCAGCAACATAAAATTCTAATTTTTGAAGTGTCATACTCTTTTAACTCAAAAATAGATATCAAATTTAAACATTTAATATATTCATGAATATTTAAGAATTATAGAAAACATAAATTTCACAGCAACATGATATTGCTTCTCTATACAGCTTTAATCTCCATATATCTTTATCTTGCATAGCTGAAATCCTAAATTAATCCTCTCAAAAGTATAATTAAGACTCTCTCTCTCTATGGTAGACTTTTCGACGATAGAATAATGGATGTAAAGAGACTTTACTCGTTAGCATTCTCTATGATTTTGAAGAGGGAAAATAATTCTAAATAAATAGATATACAATTATAAACAGTATTTTCAAATTTACACTTTTAATGGGAAATATTTAAATTTTTATCGTGGTTTAAAATATACTGTTTACAGTTATGTTTTAACAAATATTATCAGTTAAATTGGCATATAAAATGTATATAAAATTAGTTTTATGTAAAGAATCTTTCAACCGAAGGGGAGTTTACTAAACTTAATTCTAATTCTTCTTTTTCTCCCTTCTTTAATTTGTAGTCAAAACAAAATGTATACAAACAGACAATCCCACATTTCTTACAAAAAGTACATAAACATCACAATTAAAAATAAATCCAGATAATAAAATGCTTGTAATGGTGTGAATCGAGAGAGTC
>CM063501.1:157016135-157048635 GCA_032207245.1 Pardosa pseudoannulata
AGAAAGCGGTATGTACAACAGTGTCCTGGACTTCAGAGAATTTTAAAGATTGTAGATATCCTACAATTTTTTCATTTCACTGTCTTTTGTTATTTCGAGTGACAGGATATTTTAGCATTGTTATAAAAGTATTGGCTACAGTTGATTGTCAACTGAAGAATTTTGTAAGATGAAATTTTGAAAGATACTAATAAATAAATTTAAAAAAGATTTTAATGTCTATCAAAGTGTAATAAATATATTTATAGTTAAAATGTGTCATGTAATTGTTAAAAATATCAAAGTAAAACATTTTTTTCTGAAAAGCCTTTTGTGTTGGAATAATATTTGAAACACTCCAGGCTATTGTCTTAATAGTATTTATCTTTTAAATTTATTGATGATTATAAAAATGATTGTGAAAATTAATACACTCTGAAAAGAAAATTTATATCCATTCTGTACAGAAAAAATATCAACTGACATTGTTATTAATAGAAAACTATTAATAAAAAAGCCATTATGCAATAAAATATTTCATTCCCGAAAATTACTAAATTACTACCAGATCTTTTTTCTTTACTGGTGACTGATTTTGTAAAAAGTGTTAGGGAAAATTACATGTTGAGAAAAAAATCACAAGAAAATTTGTATTCAAATATAAATACTTTTAATTGACTATAATCGTTGAATGGAGAATTTTAGCTTTAAATTGTGTAATAGTTGTTCAATTGGGAAACGCACCGTTAGAAGCTCTTTGCGGATTAATAAAATTAGTTTATATATCAATGTTGTTAATGAAGTTTATATTTGGGAATTATGTCAAACAAACTACATTCTTTGTGGAATTGGGTGGTTAGCTTTTTATGTGCAGTCACTCCTTTGCATAGTATGAAAATTATACTTTTTTAAAGAAATGTTTATTTATACTTGAAACAAATATAACTATAATTGAAATGCTGCAATAATAAAATAACTAAATAACTTCTAAGCGTCTTTTTTAAACATTATTTTATATAGTGTTACACCTGAAAACAAATCTTTTAACTTCGACAGATAACAAACTTTGAAATTACATGCATTATTTGTCAGCCATAATGCCGAAATATATTAATGATAAAATCGCATGGGTTGAGGTCTGTTTCTCAGGGCGGCTGTACATTCGAAAAGTTGTGACTGATGACACGTTCCTATGTAACATGATTTTTAAAAAGTTCTTATCTGACTGGTTAATTCTTAGAGAAGTCTCAACTTTGACTTTAGCATTTCCGGAATTTTAAACATCGATTGAGTCTTTATAAACTAATAACTACACTTGACATGAAAGATAGCCTTTCATGACTTGTTCTTAACATTGTTCCCGAAATCACTGTTGTCAACTGTAGAATGTGACTCTTTGCAATACATTTTTCTTACCTTTTGTTAAATTTGGACTAGTCAGTAAGTTTTGAAAAGAGTGAAAAAAAAATTTTTAATTTTACAACTCCTCTTCAAATAATATACATTTCATTATTTTCATTACACTAAATCACAAATTTGTGATGAAAATCACACTCAGTTTATTTAATTTGTGATTAAGTGAATGTTTCAGTCTATTCAGTATGAATGTTATGTGTTTTCTTTGTTAATTCAATTAGATTTTTAACATTCAATTTTTGTAACATTTTTCCTCAAAATGTTGTTTTGTTTATGTATCAATTTGTTGAGTTACGATCTCGCCAGATTTCAAACGCCACGCTGCAAGCACGCCACGCACGCAAGCTGCAAGCACGCCAATTTCGCCAAATGTGGTTGAAGCACCAACAAGATCCATGATTAGAAACAGGAGAGTGGGCTAAGAAGAGGAGTTGAAAAACTACCATCTATGGGTGACAATTTTGACCTTTTTTATTGTTCAGATTCCTATACTTTCATTATGTAATAGACAACATTTCATAACTTTCTAAACAAAGGTATCAAACTATTGTCATCTTTAAAATAGGGAAGTTTAATTATGATGTCCTGTATGTTCATTACTATGACAAATATAGTAACAAAATCAACAAGTAGTATTTTAGACATTTTTAAAACGGGACTAACTCCAATGAGGTCATAATATTTAACATTACAATGCCTAATAGCCAACAAGATCTCAACATTTGGATTACAAAGCACATTCCAATTCTCATATTTTAAAATATTCTCCTATGTGAAGTTAGATGGTTAAACCGACTGAGATAACATCTGCAATATATTTCATTCGGCTGATTTGGATAATGCATAATCGGGAGAATCGGATTATTTATGAAGCAAAACATTGTGAATTAAGCTTAGTCTCTGGCCACTAAATTTAGCGGTACGGACTAAGTGCTTGAGATTAAACGAGACCATCGTATTTCGGCTGACAGTAGACAATGTTAGACCATATTTGTGAAATTTTCTGCAAATTACGTGGAGGTCACAAGTTCAACTCCCCATACAGGAATGTAATTAAATTATACTAAAAAGATGTAACCTAAATTAATTTTTTCTGTATTCCAATTCCTCCTAGGGATTATAAGAAGGTCAACTATAAAGTAATATATTTATATATAAACTATGAGACAGCTTTCGGAATGCATTTGTGAAACATTAAGTCCTAATCTCATGTCTCTCGTATTTAAAAAAATAATAATTTAAATTTATTTTTTATAAGTAATTTTAAATGATAAACCTATATTTATAAATATTAAGTATATTTAGTAATTTTTCCTGCTCCTTATAATTTAGACTGCTTTCTTTCACAATCATGAAACTGAATTTAGTATAATAGGGAGATATTTTAAGTATATACGATTGAATCATATGGGTTAATAAGCCCTTTTTATGTTTTCGTAAACATAAATTAATTTAATTTATAATATTGATATCGAGTTTAAAATATAATGCAGAATATTTATGTACTACATTAGTATTGTTGAACTAATTAAACATGTTTGTGGAAAATGGACTTTATTTTTATAAATTATATTGTATTTTTTAAATATAAATTTAAATTATAGAAATGATAAAAAGTTTGAACAAGGTTTAAAGGACATATAGAGAAAAAATATTCTGGATTCCATTTATTGGTACCATTCATCAATTATTTATATCTATCTATGTCTATATATCTCTCTCTCTCTCTCTCTCTCTCTCTCTATATATATCTCTTATTTATATATATTCTATATATATATATATATATATATATATATATATATATATATATATATATATATATATATATTTATGTAATGAGACTGACTTCTCGATGGTTGCAGTCATATAAAAATGATACCGTTTCAGCTAGAACCTTTATTAAGATAACATTGATTTCCCACTTCATCATAACAACTGAAGGGTCAATGGCATAATTCTATGTACAAGACACGTAATCCTGGGTAACATCTGTGGGAAAAAATATCTCTAGAAAATCTGTCTCCGCTAGCGTGTATCTCCTTTTTATTGGAAATTTCCTAAATTGTCCGCTATCGATGTAGGTTTATAATTGGCCAGGCCCCTAATTTAGGTTATTAAAAAGAGGAAAGGAAAATACGCGGGAATTTTTAACCCTTGATTTAAGTTTTGAAAACCCCTGAGAATTTTTCCTTTAATATATATATATATATATATATATATATATATATATATATATATATATATATATATATATGTGTGTGTGTGTGTGTGTGTGTGTGTGTACTGCGATACATACAACTTATTCAGATGCCCTCTAGAGAAACAATAACATTTTCCCGGAGAACTTCTATATACTTGATGTTGAAAGTAAACAAACCATACCACGCAATCTTTGTAACACAGTTGAGAAAACTCATATCTCTAACATAGGCACTTTCGTTTCACATTTTTCTCTTCAACAGAAAGTATTTTGTATTAACAACATTCTGTTAATTAAACTTTCTAACTTCTGTCCGCTTGAATTGCATCAATTTATATTTTTTCTATTGACTTAATGCGTCATTCTATGAAATTATATTTTAAAATGTCTCAAACATACTAACAATGAACGCCTTAAAATCTGTGCTGAACATCTTCTGAGAATACACAATTCCTATATTATTAAGATTGCGTGAACTAGGGGTGCCTAGAGAAAACCACCATCGCATTATCTTGTAAAACAGGTATTCTCTTCGTATAAAAATTCATACTGCTTAAAATTTTATCTTTAAAGAAAAACAGGAAATATTAAAAGCATAAGTTATGTAAAATTTAAAAATAAGATTTTGCATTTTGAAACCCTTAAAATGTTTTATTTATCTTTTTATAAATTTAAAATGCCCAATCTAAATTTTATATCCTCTTATATTTTTCCATTTACTTATTTTAAAATTTAATTTAATAAATCACATAAATTTATTTTAGGCTCCCAGCTTATGTAATCGTGAATCTTTTATTTCTAAGAAAGAGTTCTAAATTTGTAACATCTTTATGAATTTTACGCTAAGCTGAAATAATAGAATACATATTAAAATGAATACATATTAATATTACACTTCTCTCTGAAAAAATACTTTAGGATATTTTGAAATACATTTAAGCCGTTTTCGCTTGATTTAAGCTTTACAAAATCATATATATTTTTTATGAAAGGTTAATATAAAATAATAAATTCAGAGAACAAGTTCATAATTAATTTTGACAAATGAATTTAAATATTTGTAATTGTCTGGAACGAAAACTTATATATAAATACAATATTTTTAATAAAAATACAGGATTAAAAAATACATTTGTTATCATTGTGCTTCAAATACCAGTAAGCTTGAGTAATGTATTTTAAAATTGAACTTTTTTTATTTTATTTTCTCTTCTATAAATTGCTTTATTGATAAAAAAAACTTCACCTCTAGAACATAATAAATATCGACGCTTCTGATATTCTTAAATTTGAAATCTCTTTAGAGACATATCAAGGAAGATGATGTTTTAAAACACAGTTTCGAAGGTTTGTACTATTAAGGCAGTAATATTTGTACATTTCCTACTGCTTATAGTTATTTGAAAGGTTTTTTTAGTTTCATAAAGCATTTTTTCAATGAAATTTTTCAGTGAATAGAAGCTCCTTATTTTAATTTTAAGTAGTGATGTGTTTGTGTCATTTTAAGAAGGTTAAGAATCAACTAATGTTCGAATATTACTAAGCATAAGATGCAACTTCAATACCACTGATCCAGATGAATGCTGTATCGGTAAACTCCTCCTCTTTATACCATAGTGAGCTGTTTGGCATTCTGGTATACTAATGGTGTTTGGATTTTGCATTAAGCAGTATATTTTGATGTAATTAGACTTCTAGCAAATGTTAATCGTGACATTTACAACTAAATCAAATTAATGATATTCTTGTTAGAGGAAATGGATATTAGAGGAAGTTTATAAGAGGTAAAATTTCTCTTACTGACTTTGCAGTACTTATGACATAATTTTCCAGGTAGTTTTTAAACAGCGAAATAAAAAGAACAAGATCTTCTGGCAACTAGGTACTTTTGATTTCATATTCTTACGATTACTACATCACAACCTGAAATTAGTAACCATAGTTTCATCAAATACTTCAGCAGAAAATATTCCGTTATTTTAAAAAATATAATATTTTTTTAGAAGAAACATAAAGTAAGTGGTATATATTAAATTTTGCAGTAAGCAATAGTAACTGGGAAATTTTAAAACAAGTATTGATAATAACAATATGTGAAATTATTAAGTGTTAGGATATAGAATATCTGGAAAAGTACAGTGTTGACTTTATAATATGCATTTATATTAAAAAGTATCTAAATGACTTATCTTTCTAGATGCATATATATATATATATATATATATA
Source organism: Pardosa pseudoannulata (assembly GCA_032207245.1). Taxonomy (NCBI): domain Eukaryota; kingdom Metazoa; phylum Arthropoda; class Arachnida; order Araneae; family Lycosidae; genus Pardosa; species Pardosa pseudoannulata. The sequence goes on from CM063501.1 coordinate 157,021,960, forward strand.
TATATATATATATATATATATATACCGATCTAACTATTGATATATCTACATACATATAAATATATAGGTTATGAAATTCAGTGTTTCTCTACATTTTGCTATCATTTTGGTGAATAAACATCTTCAGAAGTAAACTGACCTACTTGTTTAAACTGCATAATTGCTTATATTAAATTTTTTTTACTCTTGTTCAGGGAAAAAGTTTAGGGAAATCTGCATTATCTTCATAAGGATGACGGTGTTGACAATAATATTAATAATAATCAATAAAAATGTCAAACTATTTCTAATTTTAAATTTATTTTTGATGGGGATTTGTAAAAAGTTTTTTTACATTAAGTGGTGCAAAATATTTATCGAATAATATTTTAAAATACTGCTGGATATACTTCCAATCTTTTAGTAATTAATTACTCACTGAATGCTTTTCATTAGATTTTCTTAATTAGAATCATTATTCTTATAAATGTGTTGAAAAATTTCCCAGAGATGAATAAAGACAATAATAAATAAAGAGATATATGCAACAATAAATGTATTAAAAAAACCTTTGCTATTATCATATTTAATAAAAAAACAGTTTCAAAATTCAAACTATCTAATTTGATAGATGTAATGTACTACGCCTGTCTCCCTATACGTTCAATAATCTACATAAGTATGGAATATATTCCCCTTTTTTAATCTTCTCCAATGGAGATTTATGAAAAACTAGTGTTTACACAGGAAGTAAAACATGTTTCTAGTGTAACCTGATTAAATAATTTACTGCACACACTCGCCTATCTTTTACGGATCATTATTCGTTGAAAAGTTTTCTGCAACCTTCAACCTTACAAATTTGAGAGCACATTTTCGGAAGGGAGAATGGGGAAATATGCTAAGTAAAGAGGAAATGTGCAAATTTATGGGCACGGAATATTCTTTAAAGATAAATTGTATCTTTCAGAATATATTTAGTGGAGAACTATTTATAGAATTCATTTTTGATCTAGGATATTTTAGACTTCAGATCAAAATGATAGATTTCCTAGATATTTAAATAAATAAAATAAGGTGGTTAAAAATGAAAAGACGAGAACATAAATATTCATCAAGATGCCATGAAGATAAAAGAAATTTATGGCGAAATTTATTTCTAAACTCCGTCAGGATTCACTTAATGTATAAAGAAATTTAACCTATTAGGAACGAAAAAGAAGCCTATAGTGAATTAAGTATTTTCTGTGTAATAGTATGTAATTATTTTACGTTTAGTAAAAGTAACATTTTGAAAAGAATAATGATAACGTTTTTTAATATTTTTTAGATATTTAAATATTTTTGAGATTTTATAAAATAATATTCCTATTGAGTTTTAAATAAGATATTTTCTATGTGTTATAAATTATTAAAATACACTCTTTTGAAATGATTTAAGTTTTTGAGTGTTTGTTTATACGTTTAATAATATTTTATCAGAAGAAAAATTTAGGTGAATCCTACATGTGGTTAAACATTTCTCTTTTAATAACTTTTTTTTCAAAGATTTTATCAAAAGAAGTCTGATAATTAAATTTATTCGTTTTCTAATGTTAGGTTGTGCATACACATACATATACACACATATATATATGTGCATATAGTATATATATATATATATATATATATATATATATATATATATATATATATATATATATATATATATATATATAAGCGCAATAATGTCAATGATGTAATACTCAAGTTCAATCCTATACAGACAAAATATCAGAAATAACTGTAGGAAAAATATCGATTGAATTAAAACAACAATTTAAAAGAAATGTAACACTTGTTTCGCAATTAAACCATAGGGTGAAATTTTATTTTTATATTTTGATGATACTCTTTATTAATTCTATGAAACATTGTAGAAAAGATTTATAGTTTTTTAATGAACATAACATAAGCCTTTAATCGAAACTTATAAATAACAAACTTCAAAACCGAGTATTTCATTGATAGCTACATAATATTTGTTGCATCCAAAATAAGTAAAGTGTAAATAGATCATTATCATATAGATAATAAATACAGTAGTAGCTTTAACTGTCATAATTATAGTAATATCTACAGGAATAAGCTGCATTAAATTTGGTACATAAAAATTAGTAGACACTTTAACCACAATACCTGTAGTATGAAGCGAGAAATCAAATCTGTGTGGAACCATCGGTTAAAAGAACAAATATTTATTTATGTTTTTATAAAATTTATTTGCTGATAGCTGGATAGTTTATAATATTGAAAAATTATTATTATGGAAAAAAATACTAAAGAAAAAATTGGAAAAGAAAATATTTAGTTAAATAACTTTTTTCTATAAAAGTCAATGTCTTTCCTTTTTAATTTTTCTGTATAATACTTAAGAAATCCTTAAAAATCTATTAAATTAATCTTATATTTTAAATATACCATGTATCATACTTATTCTTATGAATGAAATACAGTATTTTATTACGGAAAAATATATGTTAATTAAAATGCTAATATTTGTTTAACAGATATATAAAAAATTATTTAACTATTATAGACTAACGTTCCCATTTCAAAGAAAAATTAGCAATAATATAAACTTGTCTTTTTTATTACTCGATGGTTTCTTAAGGATGCTTTGTAATGGTTAATTAATGTACACCATATGTTACTCATGTAATAATTATTTTTAGAGTCGGAGGTTTACTATTCGATCACAAATCAGATTTTTTAATTAAGAATTATGACGTTTGATCAAGGTTTATTTTTAGGCAAGTGTATATTTATTTCAGTAAAATTAACAATAAAATTGTTTAATAAAACAATTCGATGTATTATACTATGAACAGTAAAAAAACAATTAATATTGTTTTATTGCAACTTCTCATTCGTCAGTTAGGTCTTCAGTCTTTCATCTAAGAATAATGTTTATTCAGAATGCGTATATATTTTTATTTATTTCAATCTGTAAATTTATTAATATTTTGTTTAATAAATTTGCAAACAAATTTGAGTAATGTTTTGATCCCACAGACGAGTATTATTGTTTTTTCTTTGGTTTTAATAAAATGTATCTCATTTCATTTACCAAATTTTAATGTTTTTATTTTTAACTATTTTAGATTTATCAGTGCTGTTGACTGTAGTATATTAAGATTACTTCATATAAGTAAAATATTGAGATTTGCATTTAATATCACACTTTGGTTCTTTAAAAACCGTTAAAACATAAACATTTATATTTAATATTATATATTTTGTTTAATATTATATTTTACGGCAACTCTTTATTGTGTTAATAAAAACTGAATTTAAATTAATAGTAATCAATTTATCAATATAAAATTTTTTTTTAGCTTTCTCTTCATTTTGAACGTTTCAAGTCCTTATTTATATATTTATTTATGTTATTTAATATGTGTTTGAGTTTGTAAGTCTAAATATTGTTATTCATCACTCAGTAAATAATAAGTTAAATTCAATTCATCTTATTAAACAAACAACCAATTCAGAAAGCTTATATATTTTTATTTATTTATTTGTGAAAATTTATTAATATTTTGTTTAATAAATTTGAAAATAAATTTGAGTAATGTTTTGATCCCGCATACAAGTATTATTGTTTTTTCTGCTGTTTTAATAAAATGAACCTACTTTCATTTCCCAAGACTTTAATGTGTTTTTAATTTTTATTATTTTAGAGTTATCATTGCTGTTGACTTTAGTATATTGAGATTAATTCATATAAGTTAAATTTTGGGAATTACAATTAATGTCTTATCTTTGGTTCTTTCAAAACTTTTGAATATAAAGATTTATATTTAATATTATATATTTTGTACAGTATAAAAATTATTATGACAACTCTTTACTGTGTTAATAAGAATTCTATTAAAATTAATAGTAATCAAAATAACAGTACAAAAATTCTTTATTTACTTTTTTATTAATTTTGAACGATTCAAGTCTTTATTCAAAATATGTGTTTGAGTTTGTAAGACTAAATATTGTTATTCATCACTCAGTAAATAATAAGTTAAATTCAATTCATCTTATTAAACAAATAAACAAATATGAAACTATAAAATAAATAATTCATCTCATATTCCGCAATGAGAATATATGAAAATATTCACATAAGTAAACATTTAAAGAGAAAGCTAATAATTTTCCTTTACAACCTTAATAATATCATTTTTTACATTTCAATTACCTTTAACCAGTATACATTCAGCTAATAAAAAAGTTAAATTCCATTATAATATTTTAAAAATACATATTGCTGTAAAATAAATTTATTATTCACTTATAATTTCTCTTTTTCAAAACAACTAAAATATTAACATATAATGATAAATCTAGATTTTCAACTTTTTTTAAATTTAGATGAAACTTAAAAATATTAATTCTTTGTTATATACAATTTTAATCCCAGTAATTAATTAACAGTTTTAAAATAAAGCTAAATTGTTTAACTTCTGAAATATATATATATATATATATATATATATACAGCTTAAATAATTTTTAATAATGAAAATTCTCCAAGTAATCAAAATAAATAAAAAATTCCTCACTAAAATAATAGATAATTTTCAGTTCTTCGTTTCCAATTGACAACTGTAGATATCTAAATTTCATCTTGTAATAAAAAAACCCAATTATTTGTAAAATGTAATAAGATATGTCACTAAATCTGCCGAGATACTTAATTCTATTTTACTTATTAAAAAACTACATCTGCCAAAGAGGCAATTAAAATCAATAAAAAGCAATAAATACTTAATTTAATTTTAAATGCAAAGAAAATAAAGTAAGGAGACACTGAAATTTTAATTATGCATGCAAGCTGCATAAATTTAATTTTGCATTTCTTGCATGAAACTACTAAAACGCATTAATTATTAAAACAATTTGATTGGCAACTTTTGATGTGTATAATGCAAGTTCCATCAATTTTCACTCTCCGTTCTCCGGTTCTAATTAAATTGCCAGACAATTAGAGAAGAAACTTATTAAAATGTAATTTAAGATATAATTATTGAGAATGTTCAAGCTATTACGAACAATGGAATACGCGTAATAAAAGATTTTTTTTCAAAATGTTTCACTTAAGTGTAGGATCTACGATATATCTTAATGACCTGTTTATGCCTTACATTTTTTTTCTCTCTCTGTTTCACAATCTTAAGTCCACTTTCACGATTCGTAGTTAATTACTCTTTAATGGGTGTCGTGTGGCAGCAATTTGTCTGGGATTTAAGAAAGACCACCAGTGAATTTTGTGTTAAAAAAGAATGATTAGAATGACCCATCGAATGAAAAATTGAGGGTATTATAGTTCTGTAGATAACACTTTAATAATCATATTTCAGTTATTAAAAAGTTTTAAAAAAATTCTTTATGTTTTAAATTTTTTATTTATTTTAAATTATATAAAATAGCTTTATGTCTGTATTTCTACGAACTCGATGGATGCTCTTTATGCCTCTTTATTTATAAGTACATAACGTTGAGCAGTTCAAATGTTTAAATCCATCTTCTAGCGGTAACGACCCGTTACATTTCCGAAAAAAAAACACCCAACATCGTCTTAAAGGTCTTTTGAAGCGGAGACCAAATTTTACCATTAGGTAGAAATGTGCGTCGATTAAACAGAGTGAACAAAGCCGTATGTGTACCGGTTTTTCGTACACAGACGGAAGCGGGTTGTCTAACGTCGAGGTAAATTAAAAGTGTCAGTACACTGGAGCCGAGCTGTCTACCTTTTTGCAGAGAGACTTTGATGACACTATATACCTCCAAGTGACTAAGAATCCACTGTTCGTTACATATGGATAAGTAAATGGTGCTGCTAATATACTAGTGAATGCCGGTTGGCAAACATATAGGAAGTTCGGCCTAATATGGAAAAGGATCAGTCCAGGCGGATCTTTTGACAGCAGAATTGCCTCACCCTGGTTTCTAGAAGGTATTGGAAAGAATCACGGCAGGAGAAACCGGTATATATGTATATTTTAAATCATATTTTATTCTATCAAATACTCTAGTATTATTTTTTAAAATTTTTATTTATATGTTGATAGGACAATTTTACGTTATTTGTGCAGGTATATGTTTAAAAATTATTATATCTTCTAAACAGTACATGTTCCAAATTATTTTCTGTACATATATGTGTAATAAATAGAAATAAATATATATAAATTCTTTTCTTTGTGCCCTCTACAGTTTATCTGCATATGCAATTTGAAATGTATCATATAGTAAGGTTATTTGTCTATAGTCCTTTACCAAGATTTAGTACTACCTAACTCAAATAGTCAAGTTTGTTCAATAGATAAATTTGCTCTGTTGGATTAAATCTGTTGGTAATAAGGACATTGCTTTCATTCCTTGGGCATGTTTGTCATCTTGTTCAACGTTTTGTGGCATTCTTTTTGGAGCATATATAAAAACTGTTTTATATACCCCGATTACCTAATTTACTAATAGGGATCAAGGAATAGAAGAAATGTTATATATACATTACACATCTTGCGTGTATTTTTAACGTTTGAAAGAAAGAAAGAAATATTCAACAAGTTATTTATCTTTAATTAAATATTAATATTTTCTATTCATTTTTTAAGGATAATTAAAAATAATATTGAGTTCATATTTTCTTAAAATACTTATTTTTTCGTTAAAAAAGTAAAATGTACAACAATACTTTTTTAAATATAACAGAAATCCTCGTCTGAGCCCAAGGACGTGGGGAAAATAATATAGTTGTAGAAAAGCATGCAGTTATAGAAAAACATGCAGTTTACATGCAACAATTTTATTTCAAAAGATACAAAGTACAGTTGCAATCGTTACAACTACGCTGAAGGATATTTTATGATATGTAGTGTAAAACTTTAATAAGGCTTTCAAGACAAAACAGAGATAAATATATATGTTTTCATTTTAAGAAATTAGTATTTCCTATTGTTCAAATTTAACTTATATAATAATGCGGATTTTCTGATTATATTAATCAGGAGATAATAAAATCCGTTAAACCTCTTCCATTTAATATGAAACACAGATGTTCCAAATCTTCGGATCGAAAGCAATAACCCTGTATAGAAACTCGAAACGTTAAAAGCTACAGCATATATGTAGCAAGAATAAAAATGAAAACCAATTAGTTTCATAAGATTTTACTTAAGTACAATATTTTAATAATTAGTACAAAAAATAAAATATTTTATTTAGAAATATTTAGCTTTTATCACAAATTTTCTGCGTTTATATAATTAATTTAATTGAATATTAATATTTTGATTCTCTAAAAGTATTTTTCATTATAATATTTACCTAACCCCTAATTTAAAATATTCTGATATATAATTATTTTGTTTTGAAGCACAACAGGAAAATATATTTTACACTCTTGTACAAAACTTAAGCATCTGGTGGGTTTTTTGCCATAACTTCACGAGAAATCATCTGCAATACATGAAATTTAGAAATGAAGGATAGTATTATGTATGTAAAAGTTTACGAAATCATCGGAAGAAGAATACAATTATGCATTGCGAAAGAAGAATACAATTCATACGATATGGAATCAAGCAAAAAAAAAGATTTATTGAAAAAATAGTATTGTGATTTATGATTGCCTATCTTAGAGGAAGGACAACAAACAGATGTTCCTTTACATTGGATATGCCATCTCCTAACTGGAATGGTTGCTTCGAACAGTCTCCGCATACTCAGAACCAGCTTATCCAACATTTCTTGAGGTAGGAGTGCCCATTCCGCAATCAGCATCTGTTTGATTTGTTGGATGTTCTCTGGAAGATATAAGCGTGCTGCAACACGTCTTCCCAAAGCAACACAGACATGTCCGATGGGATTTAAATCAGGGGATTAAGCTGGCCAATCCATTCGAGTGATATCTTAACTTTCCAGTGGGTCCTCAACAGCAAGAGTCCGATGTATTTTTAAATTTTTAAAGATTATTATAAATATTTAAGACTTAAATATGAGTTAAAGTTTACAATTACATCATGTTGCAGTTATAAACTGCTGCTATCTCCGGATCCCATGGTCTGGAATTTATATAATTCTACTGTAATCCTCTTAGATATATTTAAGCCTCTATATTCTGCACAACTATTTCGACAATGTTGTTGCGTAATTGACGTTAGTTGTCTATAGTGCCAAGAGATGGCGCCAGGTGTTCCAAGAAAAAGAGGAACAGACTATGTTCTAAGGAATGTTGTTTTTTGATAGTTAGTTAGTTCATAGTTATGTAAGTTGTTGTGTGTTCTGTTTTTGTGTAGTATATGTGTGTTCTTTGTCTAACAGGGAAAAGTGCTAAGTCCCCTGTAAATATGTCGTGCTGTGCGTGGAATAAAATATAAAAAGTCCTAGTTTTGAGTTATATATAAGTTTATAGGTTTAGATTATAGGTCCCATGGCTGTCACTTTACAGTGGATCTAATATTCCAGCATAACTACCCAGGTAAGTACGCCTACACTGTTTATTTTTCTGGTACTCATCTGTTTGATATGAGCGAATTTGAAAAGCTTATATGATATGTTTTGTGTTATGGTAAATTTTTTAGAACTGAACCTGCATGTAATGTCGGGTAGACATTCCTAGGTTATTTCCTTAATGTTGGAACTTTGTTTTTCTATTAGATATATTTATTGTTAAAGAACCTTTGTTCCAACAAATGTAATAATTGCTGTACAGAGCTTCAAGCTAGAAATGTTTCATACTTTTTTACTGGTTATACTGTTCAATTTCGTTGATAACCTTCTTTGTACTCTTTGTTTGACACTAAATCAATACCCCTTAAATTTACAATGAGGAGACCTCTAGATAGAGGTAATATAAACAAGCAAGGGTCCACATCAAATCCAAGGTGAAATGACTTCAACGATGTGTCTAATTTAGCTTAACTTTTAATGAATGACACTTTTCTCAGAGATATGTCTTCACTATTTAAGCTCAAAAATATATATTTAATATAATCCTTTAAGTTGCTTAATTTAAAGTAATTAAATGAAATTACAAAGATAATAACTGAATGATTGCAGCCACAGTTTTTTTCCTTCATATCATCTAGAAATTTTATGACTGAAGTCTTACCATAATCCTCTTAGAAACAATTTAGATTGTCTCTATTGCGTAGAAAAGTTTGACAATGTAATTAATGGATTTACCAAGCCACTACTACAAAATATTATTAATAGTTTAAAACAGTAAAATATCAAATAAGTTAAGAGAATAATTTATAAAAAGAGAATTTAAGATTTTGCGTAGTTTATATCATTTTGCATCTAAGACTGAAATGAAATAACTTATTATAAAGATATTTTTAAAAGGTTACCATTTAAATTGACATAAAACATTTGTTGTTTTTCTTTCTGTCCAATGAATTTGGTGAAAGTGTTGACTGTAATAATTCCATAATGAAAAATTTCTCTTGATAATCAACGTGAAATCAAAATGTACAAACACACACATTTAAGAGCAAAAATAATTAAGTCAATTTTATAATAATTAAAAAAACAGTAAGGGCATTGTGAATATCACATTATTTATAAAGGATGTCCCAAAAATAATGGAAAATTTGAATTAAATTAAAAAATACAGATTTTGTTTCTTTAAATTGTTATTATTTATTGAATGGTAAAGTACTTAAGATAATTTTATAAAGGTAATAATAAATATTACAAATCTCCCCGACAACTTTGCTAGCATATACACATTTCTTTGTTTAAATATTCCATTGTCATTTTGAATAATTGAGATTGAATTTCTGTGATACATCGTTAAATTTCCTCCTTCAATGCAAGCGTACTTGTGAGCTTATGGGCATAGACATGCCATTACCTTTTGAAATATTTAAGTGGTTTATTCTTATCAATGAACTAATAGAGTACATGGTTTAAAAATGACTTTTATTATTTTTGAAATATTTTTAAACAATGAAAACCCACTGTTTCATCATGTAACGCTCAATTTCTAATAACCGTAAAATATCAGCTGCAAAATGTTTTATTTATTTAGTATTTTTTTAGTATAGTTTATTGCGCTTTAATAGCAAATCTAAATCTTGCGTTAATTTTGAAAAATAAAATAATAAATTGGTATACATATGGACATTGTAGTTCTAAATTAAATTTTCTGTAAGTAGTTGGATATTTGAAGAAAAATTTGATTTCCACCTCTTACCTATTCTTGAATAGTGCATTTATAATTTTTGTCAAAATTTCAAATTTTTAAATCTTAATTATTTAAGTTAAAATAAGCAATCATTAGCCACATACAATTCTACTCTTCTAATGCAGTATTTTAACTCAAATATTTTTCATTTATTTAAGATATTTGTAAGTATACAAGTAATAAATAAAATGTAAAGTTGAGATCTGCACTATTACAATCCTCTACAGCTCTTATCATCCTATTCCCTTGATCTACGATAACTAACATCCTATCGCAAATTACTTAGAAATAATGAAGACCTAAGAATAGTGTAGATTTTCAAACATTATTATTAATTAATGTACAAAGACATTGCTCAAAAATACTACAATTGTTTTAAATATTAGATTACTGATTAAATAAATAGAGTGAAGATAGTATGCAATATATTTGAGTAAATATTTTGTTTATATAGTCCAGTATGCAGTTTGAAGTGAAATAAGGCAGCTTATTGAAAGGGTGTTTTAATAATGTTTACAACTGAAATATAATGACAGATAGATATTCTTTTAATATCTTTTAAATAACTCGGCAAAGACATTGTCTATACATGATCACTTTTATCTTGATAATGATTCTGAAAGAAATGACTGCACACACATATTTCATACAAAATAAATTGATATAATAAAATTTTATAAAATCTCATTTAATTGAAAAATTAGATACAAGAATTATTATTATTGAAGGTATAAAATGTATAGACCAATTTAATTTAGTAAGATAACTAGATATCTAGATAAATATAAGATAACTGAACAAAGACTAACCTGACTAAATATAAAATAATTAGAACTAACTAAGCTGAGTACTAACTACACTAACAATTACATACTTTCACGATAGGATATCTATATGAAGAGTTTAGATAAATGTATAAATAACTATACATATATCTAGGAAGATAATAACCTAGATTTTCTCTTAGCTAGATAAAGTATTAGGTAGAATAATTAGATATGTTGTAATAAATATATTTTTTTTATCTAGAAAAGGTTATTTAAATATGTATTTAGCTTTTTTTTAAAAAAAATTAAATAAATAATATATTATTTGTAAGATATTTATAAATTTAAGAGCTATAAGAATATTTTCTAGTTATAGTTGAGATATATTTAATAATTAGAGAATAAGAGATTCTGCAATAAAATAACTTTTTTATTTAGCAATCGCTTTTAAATACAGAAAGTTGTGCGATTAAGCCTTTCTTTAAAAAAACTTACATAAAGCAAATAAACTTCAATATAAAATTCTAATTTAGGGAGTGTCAGACATTTTAAACTCAAAAATAGATATCAGTTTTAATCATTTAATATTTTCATGAATATTAAAGAATTATAGAAAACATAAATTTCACAACAGCATGCTATTACAGCTCTATACAGCTTTAATCTCCATATCTCTTAATCTTGTATAACTGAAATCCTAACATAATCCTCTTAGAAGTATAATTAAGACTCTCTCTGTATGGTAGACTTTGGGACAATAGAATAATGGATGTAAAGAGACTTTATTCGTTAGCATTCTCTATGATTTTGAAGAGAAAAATAAGGCTTAAATAAATGTATCTACAATTATAACCAGTATTTTTAAATTTGCACTTTTAATGTAAAATGTTTAAATTTGTATCTTGGTTTAAAATATACTGTTTAGAGTTATATTTAAAAAATATTAATCGTTAAATTGGCATATAGAATGCATAAAAAATTAGTTTTATATAAAGAAACTTTGAACAGAGGGGCGGATAGTAAACTTAACACAAATTATTCTTCTCACGTCCTTAATTTGCAGTCAAAACAAGATGACAACCACACTTTTTACACAAAATATAGATAAATATCACAATTAAAAATAAATACCAAATAATTAAATAAGTTAAAGGCATTTATTGCATGATATAATTTAGAAATTATTCACTTAGAGAAGATAAAATTTTAAGCGTATATTTAGACTTATTTGTCTTGAATAAAATTAACTGCTAAATTTATATACACTTTTTAAATTTCAGTTATACACTTTTCTTTTTATATTTTTATATACTTGAGTTGTTATGTATTTTGAAATAAAATAACATCTTTTATTATAGTTAATAAAATAGATAATAGACATCTATATTCACTTAAGTTTTATAGAAAAACTTAACCTTAAACTACAATAACTAATTACTGTTGTCATATTATTTTTTACATATAATAACTATAAATTAGTATTTACAACATTCTAAATCTTGATTTGTCTTTTTTTCAGATGTTAAGGAATTTGCAAGAAAACGAAATTAATCTTGGATTCTATGTAATCATTTCCATACATACAACTAACTGTGCATTTGAACTATTCATGAAAAGTTACGATATTGTGACTTTAAAACAATGTAAATAATTCTTGCTTACACAACATCTGAATTTTTAAAAACCAAGAGTATATTTGGTTTAATCATTTGAGATCATCATAAACATTAAAGAATTAAATAAAATATCCGGTGCGTGGTCTGGTATTAGAGTTCTATACATGCTTAATCTTCATGTTCACTTCGTCTTACATATGAAATACTACGGTACTCTCAGCACGGAACCTGCGTGAAAAAGATTCGTGAGTGAGGCATATCCATTTAGGGCATCTGATTTCCCAAACTATGGTGGATCTTTCTAACGCCACAAAGTCTAGATTGTGTCACATTAACTTCCCAATCATAAAGACAAGTTTAGCATAAAATACTGTCTATGAAAATCTATGCGCAATTACATGCGATTGCCCATCCAAGTTCACAGTTAACAGCCACGATAATGTCACCTATTGGGACTTATACACGAACTTGTGGTTTCCATTGGCTGCAGAAAACTTGTTACAACATCATTGAGGGCATGTACACTCGAAGAAATCTTGATGAGTATGATAGAACCAACATGGTTTCCTTGATTAAACAGTTTTAGATTTTCAGGTTCTAGCAAAAGTTTAATATTTAAAATTTACAAATAACATTCTCGATCATTTTCAAGCATTTCGTTTTGAAAAGTTGTGATAAATACATAATTTTCTCAAATTTCAAAGTGTCATTAATATACGGCTAACTAACTATAATATGTCTTTTACTTCTCATTATATACTCTTAGATTGTTTTATAAATTTTTATAAGCTTAAATAATGGCAGATTTCAAACAAATACAATAAGAAACTATTTTTTTTATATTTCTTTTATATGCTAGTCATGTATTTTAATTTTAAACTAAATTTGCATAATTATGAATACTTTGAAGTCCTGTATAATTTATGCAAGTCTCTTAAGATTTTTATATAACTGTTGGGAAAAATATAGAGAAATGTAAGAAGTACTGAAGATATATATTCAGATTCAAGAATTCCTTTATATGCTTTTCGTGTATGTTGTTTATAAACTCAATTTAAACCATTATGGATCTCTTGAAACCTACACACGTTATATAAGTCTCTTAATCTGTTTATATAACTTTTAGAAACAATGTATGTAAGAACTATACTGAAGATACGCATTCAAATTCAAGAATGAAATATTAGTATACTTCACTATAGATCAAAATTATTCTTAAACAGCACTTATATATTTTGTACTCATTTAAACATATAAATGACTTATTTCTCTTACGTTTGTTTAAATAAATCGGCTGGATTATATCAATAAAACTCACCCTTCGTTATATCCGTGTGTTATTTTCTCATAAAAATTAAAACTTTCTGAGTCACATATTTTACCACAGCTGAATAACGAGTGTATTTACTTCTAAAATATTACTCTAAAATATTTTTATCTTTAGTTTAAAATATTTTATAATGACTTTAAAAAGCAAAGTAATTGGCATTAACATTTAGCATAATTTGATACATTTTAATTTGGGCACCGCGTTACTTTTTTGAATGTCTATTAAATATACATAATTGTTTCCTTTAATTGTATGATGTGTCATTACAAATAATATCGTTTGCATATTTTCACCATGTTTCAATGTTTTGTTTTATTATCGGGAATAGCTGTTAGCTGAATGAAATTCAAGAGCATTACACTGACGGCATTAATATCCATTAAAATTAATTCTTATGTAGGATTGTAATTGAGAATCAAAAATTTTTAAGATTATAGCACTGCCTTTAATCTTTAAACTTTAAAGCAACTCTCCATAAGGCATTATTACAACAGAATAGGTGTATATTGTGCTATTTTATCAACTGTACTCTGTTATCAGCAGTACTAATATATTTTTATGAAATTTGTGACGATAAAGTGTAATAAAAATACAACAGAAAATATAATATTTAAATATAAAACTTCAACTTTAGAAGCATAATCATTTAAAAAAATGATTAATTTTATAAACGATAACACGGTTAAAATGATAATGTTTGTATTTTATATATATACATATTTATATATATATATATATATATATATATATATATATATAATATATATATATATATATATATATATATATATATATATATATATATATACATATATATATATATATATACATATATATATATATATATATATATATATATATATATACATATACATACATATATATATATATATATATATATATATATATATATATATATATATATATATATATATATATATATATATATACATATACATATACATATATATATATATATATATATATATATATATATATATATATATATATATATATACATATACATATACATATATATATATATATATATATATATATATATATATATATATATATATATATATATATATATATATATATATATATATATATATACATATATATATACATATATATATATATATATATATATATATACATATATATACATATATATATATATATATTATATATATATATATATATATATATATATATATATATATATATATATATATATAAATATATATATATATATATATATATATATATATATATATATATATATATATATATATATATATATATATATATATATTATATATATATATATATATATATATATATACATATTTATGTATAGACGCTAATAACATAATGAAATTGCTCTCAGTTAGGGACAAAATAAAAATTCATAGTTCCAAAAGGAAAGTTTATTTGAACGTAAGTAAAGACGTAACTTTGAAACTTGTAAAAATCAACTCAGACATAATTAAAATGAATAATTCTTTTCAGTCGAATTACAAAATTTTCTTTTCACTGTAAAATTTAGTGGGAAGAGACATTAGCAAAGCTTTGAAATGAAATCCGTATCTTAAATAAATTAAAAACTACATACAAAATGTATGTTCATTTTTTTTTTTCAAAATAACTCGGTAAAGGCGTGGTATATAACGATTTCATTAGACACCTGTCTTTATAATTATCTTAAACAATATGTATATTATAAATCAACAAACCTCAACCATAGTTATCGTTCTTGTTGTCATGTATTTTTTAATCTTTAAGCACTGTATCTATTGTCATGAACTTAACATTTTACAAAGTTGGATGTAAATTTTATTTCATTGTTACAATCACCCCTCCATCTCGAGTGCTTCCCGAAAACATTCATTAAGACGAGTTAAAACTAAAGTCTGTATTGTGTTGAATCATAGGTTTTGGATAACTTCATTAAATATTCAAGTGCACTCATTTTGCTTGTAATTAATTATTTCTCATTATTTTGGAGATATATTTTTCTAATTTAAGGAAGTATGTCTTCAAGCAATTACTTGCTCTCCAAATAATCAATATTCTCTTCATGTCGTTACACTTTTGACTGTAACAAATGTACGACATATTTTAAAATAGCAAAACTAGTACTTTAAACAGTAAGTGATCTTTTTCTTTGATTAATAGATATCTCTCTATCTAATGTTATTTCTGACGGATTAAAAAATGAAGACGGAATATGCCTGAAGAGTATTATAAACCTTATCAAAATAGTTCTGCCATCAAATCTTTAAATATCTCAAAGTTGCGATTTTGTTGGAGTCCTTTAAAATATAAATCATTATGGTTCAGTGGAAACGTTTTTCTTCATAAAATTAAACAAATATTAGCAACACTATTCTGTAGTTTATTAAAATGCTTTATGGATATTACAATAGTTTAAATTAAAGATTACAATTCTTCATCAGTATGAGTAGCATCACTATGATAGTATTAGTATCAGTATCAGTATTACAGATATGTTTTTAAAATATCGTTTAATCGGAGTCTCAGATTCAATTATTTGACATTTTTATGTAGTATTCCTTACTCTATTACGTCCTAAAATCAGTTTAATGTTTAACCCTTGCGTGTGGAGTATATTTCAGAAAAATTTACCCAAAATGGAATTTTTTCTCTCTTTATAAAATTAAACAAATATCAGTAACACTTTTCTGTAGTTTATTAAAATGCTTTATCGATATTACAATAGTTTAAATTAAAAATTACTATTCTTCATCAGTATGAGTAGCATCAGTATCATAGTATTAGTATCGGTCTCAGTATTACAGTTATGTTTTTAAAATATTGTTTAATGGGAGCCTCAGATTCAATTATTTCTCATTTTTATGAAGTGTTCCTTTGTCTATTACGTCCTAAAATCAGTTTAATGTTTAACCCTTGAATGTGGTATTTATTTCAGAAAAATTTACACAAAATGGAATTTTTCACTCTTTAATTTTGTTCGTAAATATCCTCAGAGTTTTAGAAATAGATTATTTTTAAAAAGAATACCAAAATTTAAAAGGAAATAACTACTATATACAATATTTTCACATAAAAAGGAAATTTTGGCTGATTGCAGTATGTTTTGCTCTAATTATAGTAAAATAAATCAAATAACTTAGTTTTCAAGCTAAATATAATAGACTAATACAAAAACATTTTTATGCATATCATCTGTTATGGATACCATGTTCCTCAGATTCAATTGAATTTTTCTAATCAATTACAGTATCCAACAAATGGAGATAAATTGTGTGAAACTACAGAACATTTCTCAGCAAAGTATCGCATTTACTGGAAAAATGGGAAATTACATATTGGAAATTGGAAGAATTGAAATCGGGTATCACGGAATTGAAACAACGATTTTACTCTTGCCCGTACTGAGGTAAGGCATTCCAAATTTGACTCATTTGGGTGACCCGAATATGAATCGGGCAACTCATGAAAGGGGTTAAAAGTTGGAATTTTAAATAAATCTAAAAAGTATCTTAAAACATTTTACTAATCTCAAAAATAAATATATAATTAATTAGTATAAAATATTTAAAAGCAATTTAAAATGATAAAAAAGAAGACTAATAAATGAGTAACACCTGGAATATCATTATTAGAAAAAGTATTTAAATAAACGCAATGTATTTATAGATCAAATTATCTTGAATTTGTTATGACTCGATTTCGGTGTATGTTGTTCCGAATATATATATCATTAAATAACAGGATAATAAAGTAAATCAATATTGTTTATAGCTATGAGGAATACAATCAAAGCAACTCCAAGCTAAAAGCAATAAGTTGTCTTGACGTTTACATTTACATCATTATTTACTGTACATTCACATATATGGGAAATGTTAATGGATTACAATAGTTTTTGCTCATATTACAGCAAAATGAATCAAATGACATATCTTTATGGATAAACATAATAAACTACTACAATATTATTATCTATAATAACTATCATGAATTCAATGTTTCTCAGATTTAGTTCCACCAAATGCAACTCCCATTTTACTAATACCTATCTTAAAGAGCTTTATAAACAAATATTTTTGAATGCTTCAAGTATTTAAAACATTCCATTTGCATTTCTACTCTATTCATATCTACGAATTTTTTTAACTATTTACGCACTAGAGTATAAAATGATGGGATTTAAATTAAAGTTTGAACAACATATTTATTTGGTATTTATTTGGCATAATTGTAAGATTTGGTATGAAACAATTGATAGATAAACTAAATGTTTTGTACTAATGTTTCTTCAGAGACCGTTACTGATAACAAATAAGTGTTTTGTTTTAAAGTATAAAATATATCCCAACAAAAAAAAAGGGGCAAATTTAGCAATAAAATGGATACTAATAAAATCGTTTCAGTAATGCTTCTTTTTATACAATTAATAATGGACAAATTTAAAATTTATTTACACTTCCATATACCTATATTGCTCTATTGTTATTTATGCATTATAGATTCAAATAAATTAAAAAATAATATAAATAAACTTTAACTTTACCTTGTCATTTAAGTAGATTTATGTAGACTATCTCTTTTTTCAAATCTTAGTTTGCTTTTTCTGAGATCGCACAGACTCCGCTAGATATATATTGATTTCGAGAACGCCTTTTGAACATCAAACTTCGGCTCATTAAAACAAACTATGCGATATAAGGGCTATTTTTAGTTTAAATTACTTTATTTTTTAAAAGATTTTGTTGAATTTCTGTTCATACCTTTGTTTCTCTCGATCATTTAAGAAATTTCTTTTAAATCTAAGGGTCTAAATGATTATCTTTCAGTAATATTGCATTCCTGTTGAAGATTCATATGCGGTATTAGGAAAAACATACTCATTATACAAGTGAAGGTTGATTCAAAGTTATAATTTCCCTTCAGAAACGGGCTTTATAAATGCTTTTGTTGAATTGCTGTTCAGACTTTTGTTTCTGTTGATCATTTATGAAATTTCTTTCAAACCTAAGGCTCTAAATGATTATCTCCCAGTAATATTATTTTCCTGTTGAAGAGTCATATACGGTATTAACTAAAACATATTTATTATGCAAGTGAAGGTTGATTCAAAGTTTTAATTTCCCTGCAGAAACGTGCTTCTCAGCATAAAATTTAATTAATCAATATTCGATTATATCAAATTCGCTATAACACACCCGCATAGCTCTCACTTGAACCTTCCTTTTTAATCTGAGTTTTGAAGCCATAAATTCATACTTGGCTAGACAGAATGTAACGTCAAGTGACTGTTGAGCATTTACATTTTCAACAATACTTACGCGAATTTCTGTGAAATTTAATTAACTTATAACGCTTAACGGTATATCCGGTGGAGACATACGACTTTAAACTGAATCATGAAGAATGCATTAATGATAAATAGCTTGAAGTCTATTTAAACAATTTGCTATTTCCGGAGTTTAAACATTGCCGTTAGATACTATGTATTCTGTTTGGTAGAAATGTAATATTTTTTAATGGGTAATAAATAAATCAGCAGAACCGATTAAATAAATAAATTAATTCTGTATCTTGATATAATTTCATGTGAAAATAAAATGTCTCGCAAAACACATTTTGTTATTACATTTGTTTGATTTTCTGTAATGGAATTACGGGACACTTAAACTAAATGTCTTTCACTTGAAATGAAGTATTTTCATTAAAACCTTTCACGGATGAAACAGATTTGGGATTATTAGGAGATTCATTTTATACTAATTAGCATTTATTCTTTAAGATTAAAATTCTGTTTTGGTCAGACTTAAACAAACAGAAAAAATAGTAATAGAAGTAATTTTATAACTTATTATTTGTTTAATAAGGTAGGTTAATTATATTTATATATTTTTATAAGACAATTTCTTACTTCAATTTTTGAGTAGAGAAACCGAAATGTGTGATTTGGTGGTTTTTAATTTCCAAATAATATATAAAAAATATTTCACTAGAATATAGTTGTTATGTTTATCACTTTACCGTAGCTTATTTCATTATTTTATTTTAGTTAAGAAAAATAGCTTAAAATACTTACTCAACAACCTTTTATCTGAAATTTCATCTATCGTACATTTGACTTAAACTTTAATTTATCGAAAACAACTTTCAGTGTAAGATTAAATTTCTCGAAAAATGGAATATGAAATCTAAATATTTGTTTTGTATATCATGCATTTATTTTGAGTCATAGTAATATTTTAATATATTAATGTACATTTTGGTTATAACAATACAATTTATAATCGAAATGTTATGATTATTTTGTTTAAATATTTTAAGTATGAAATCATTTAAAATACATTTCAATTCATCTAACAACAGTGTGAGATGCCTTGATTTTTACATACTACTATGATAGTGAGCAATGAATTGAGCATTTAAATACACTGTTCATTTGTTTTTAATTTTTTAAATTATTCATGCATTTAGAACTACTCCTTTTCCAGTTAAATAAGACTCACGTGAGACGCCTTGAATTTTATATAATACTATCATACAGAATAAGGAATGATTCATTAAATACCTTTAAAATTTAATTTAATTTCCTTTAAAATACCTGAAAAATAAATCACACTGAGCAAGAAAAAAATTTCCAACATAAAAGTATATGAATTATAAATATTCAATAAATGATTTTTATCGAACGGATATATGTTTTGGTACTTAATTGAAAATTTCTGTTGATAGTTTTATCTCAAGATAAATTTCTATCTTAACTATCTTTGGGAGGCCGAAGATTAGAAAATTTACTACAAATTTGCACTAAAATTAGTTTTTGTTTTCACCTAGTTACAGGTCGTCATTTCAAATTTCTCCTTGGAAACATTTACAATGATACATTTTGAAAGTATGTAATATTCACACCATCAGTTGTCAAATGATGCTCTTGGTTAAGAGATAATGTTGGGCATGTATCATTTTGCCTTACGTTTTGTATTAGATTTTACTTTATTTCACTTGTGTTATTTTATATTTTGAAATCAATTAACTACTTTTATGACTAGTTAAAGATCTAATATTTTGAGATTTGGTTCAATTCCAGTGATAAATAAATATTCAATCGTAAAAAAGATTAGAAAATAAAAATAAAATCAGTTTGATTAAAGCAAAAAGAAATTTTGTAATATTAAAACTACTAAATATATAAAAAAAGTTTATAATAAACTTTGGATTACTTAAAATATTAATTTTAACAGCATTTTTTATTGTAGATATTTTTTAAATAGAATTCCGAAAACATAAACATAAGAAACATATGTTAAACTATCTCATCTTTATATTTCATCATTTAAATCAAATAACGATATATTTTGACACCTTCCCTCCTCCGACCACAAACAGATAAAAATACAGAGTGTATCCACATGCACTGTATGTCTAGGTCCTGAATAAATTAAAAATATCTTTCTCTGAAAACATATTCAGAGAAAATTGCATAAAGACATGTTATTGGGGGTCTAGGAGACATTTAAGACAGCTACTGAAAATTTGGGATTTTTTTATATTGATTTTGAGTGGACTGTTTTTAAAACATTCGAGCCTCAGCAACCCGCCGCGCTTCCTTGCAGGTTAAATCTCTATGTACTCAAAAGATCATTCACAGTTATAGAGATATCTAAGTTATTTCTTAGTAATAACTGAAATATTACAATAATTATATCTCAAATCTATATCTTCACCTTTATGTGTGTTGCATCGATCTATGATTTTAATTCATTAAAATAATAAATCACAAGGCTCCTAGGTCTATAAAAACATACAAATCCACATAATAAGTTGAAATTTATAACACTATATACTTAAAGTTAATTCATATACAATACACAATACACATACACAATATACTTTATCTAGATATCTAAGTTAATGCATAGTAATAATTAAAACTTTACTCTAATCACTCAATGCGAATGTTTATTCTAAATATATGAGAGTCACTTTCATATATGTTTACTTGAAACAAAAAAATATTTAAATTAAATATGTATAATTTACAATATTATATACTTAGGGATTATATCAATATGTAGAATAAGTTTTATCCAGTAATCTATATGAATTCTTAGTCATATTTATTATATCATTGTAATATTTATACGCATATACAGGACAAATAAATTGTAAGTGGTTTTGAAATGAATCATTGCACACAAATAATAATTATATATATATACATATATATATATATATATATATATATATATATATATATATATATATATATATATATATATATATATATATATATATTTATATATATATATATATATATATATATATATATATATATATATATATATATATATATATATATATATATATATATATATATATATATATATATATATATATATATATATATATATATATATATATATATATATATATATATATATATATATATATATATATATATATATATGTATGCACGTATGTATATAATATATATCTTTTGCTTTACTCCCTAAAAATAGTTTTCAGTATATTTCCTATACTTTTCTCCCAAACCTAAAAATCAGCCGAACTATGGCCAGATGGTTAGGGTGTTGGCCCTCAGAACAGGAGTTCGGGGGTTCGAATACCATGGTAGCATGGATGTTCGTAGCCGCTCTGACTCGACATTAAGCAGTAGGTCCCGGTCTTATTAGCCCTCAAGTTCTAAAAAGTACACCGTGGCACTCCAAAACCAAACCAAACCAACCTAATAATCATCTTCTACCTACTAGACACTGAGTGCTGCTTCCAACTGTGGCGTTTGGAAACAATTCAAATAATTTTAAATAGATATGAATTACAGAATTATGTGCACAGAATTCCATTGATATGCGGAATAAATTTTATCTAGCTATTCAGATAATTTCTTAGTTATAAATAAAACTTTATGGTAATCATATTCCTGATATTTTACCTACTCTTTTGAGTGGGGTACTTTCATCTATGTCTTCTTTGATCTGTGGA
Source organism: Pardosa pseudoannulata (assembly GCA_032207245.1). NCBI lineage: Eukaryota > Metazoa > Arthropoda > Arachnida > Araneae > Lycosidae > Pardosa > Pardosa pseudoannulata. Next base: position 157,044,901 of record CM063501.1, read on the forward strand.
AACTAAGTTAAGCAACATAACAATCTGTAATTTACCACATTAAGTACTTAAGATTAATTCATATTCAGAATATGCTTTACGCAGATATTTATGTAATACTTATCAGTAATTAAATCATGACTGGAATCCCAATCTAAGGTACTATGTTCTAAATTCAGCGTGTTACTTTAATCTACGAATTCCAAGAGCTAAACAAAGCAACGTAAATAGATGTAATTTACAATATTACGTACACAAGGATAAATTCAATTGCAGATTAATATCTATCTAAGCATCTAGGATATTTCTTAGTAATGGTCAATAAATTATAACGATGCATATACGTATAAACAGCCAAAATACATTATAAGCTCTATCGAATAAAACTCTTGCACACTAATGACGATTATGGAGAATAATTAATATAAAATACAACTTTTCCACCCCTCTACAACAGTAATTTTGAATTATTTTTCTACAAATTCTCCTACAATGTCACAATCCCCATAAATATTCTACATGCTTTATGTTCTTTCAATAATTTTCTCCTCCAAAACAATAAATTCAACATTAATACATGTAATCTCATTTAAAATATGAGGTGAATAAAAATCCATATAAATGTAATACATAAAAATTATTACACTTTTAATATATCTCTATAACTCGTCTTTTGCCTTTTTCATTCCTTCATACCTATTTTCTCAGCAGTCTTATATCTTATTTAAAGAAGTGTATGTTGACTTAAAATTCTTTTAACCTGTCTCCCAAAGCTAACTCTGATATAAATAGTAATTATCTGTTCACACTCCACATTTCCCAACTGTCTCAATAAAATGGTCCCCTTTTCTAATGATCTAAGTTCCTGTCTGATTGTTAATAACGCTGAATAAAATATTCTCTATTGGGAAAAGAACTCGTCACATATCTCGCTGTGGGGCTAACTTTGTAATACGAAAGTGTGTTTCATGTGTCGTTTAATTTTCTGGACCTCTCAGATAAACATGTCTTTCCTCAGTCACCAATCATCATGCAATTCGCCCACAAAGACATCAGGACCACTGATCTCTACATGCGTCGACCTACATGTTAGGCAATGGATTAATTGAACCGTATCTGTTACCTGAAGGGCTCATGGGACATTCATACTTGATATTTTTCCTGGATATATTAAGAAATGCCCTAGATGACATGCCTTCAGCAGTAATAAATGGCCTGTGGATCTAGCATGATAGAACTCCAGCGTACTTCAGCTCTCTTGTAAGTCATTGTCTTGATACCAAATAAGCAGGCCGCTGGATTGAGAGTCTGGGTCCTGTTTTAAAGTCACCCTGAGACTTTTTAGGCGTGACCCCTTTAGAATTTTTCATATGGATATATCTAAAAGAATTTGAGACCAAGTTATCTCAGAAATGGACTTAGTTCCTCGTATTCACAGAGCTTTTACTTTTGTGAACACTGCGATGGTAGAACATGTACAGTCAAGCATTACTTTACGCCTCCATGCTTGCCTACATGAACGCGGGGGACATTTGGAACATGCTCTTATTTAAAATTAAGCAAGTCCATGTTTCGAATAAAGTTTTTGTTTTGTAAACCTGATATGGTTTCATACATTTTCCCTTCAGAGTGAATTATGAGGCGTAGAGGTACAGTTGTTTGGGCATTTATTATGTATTCCAAGAAACGAATCTGGCTGTGCAGAATTTATTCGGTATTGCTGGGAAACCCTGCATATATATATATATATATATATATATATATATATATATATATATATATATATATATATATACATATATATATATATATATATATATATATATATATATATATATATATATATATATATATATATATATATATATATATATATATATATATACATAATACATATAGCTTAATTTCTAGCAATATAACTGAGGCTCCTAATAATAAGTAGGTAAACAGATTTACATGCAAATTGCATCTTATCGAGATATCTAAGTTAATACTTAATAATAATTAAATTGATAGTTAAGTATTCAAGATTAATTCATATGTGGAATACTTTACATCCGTTTAGCTAGGTTAAAAATTATTAACATCTAAATCCTTACTATAGTTACGATACGTTAGTTTTATCTTCTAAATTCTTCACGCTACTTTAATCTTCAACTTCTAGAAACTAAACAAAGCAATATAGATCTCATTTACAATATTCTGTGTATAGGGATTATTTCCCCATGCAGAATAAATTTTATACAGAAATATCGGTTACTTTTTATAAATATATAATAAAACATTACGATGCATATATGTAAAATACCCAAATAATTTGTAAGTAGTATTTAAAGAAACGCTTAAACTGTAGTGACATTTAATAAAGAAATTTCTTCTATATTTATCAATTTAAGATTACTCTTAGTGACCTTTAATGAAACCGATTCAAACAAAAGTGTTGGGCTCAGTTTTGTTGCTGTTGTTATTGCTAATCTCCGAGTCCAGTCACTTCTAAACGAGATCCACAAGTTTATTCACCTTCAAAAATCATAGACTATCATAGGTACAATCTGATAGATCATCGTAGGACAAACCTAGGCACCTAAGAGTATGTGCCTGAGAAGTCTGCTCTGTTACATTTCGGGAAAATCGGGTGGGTTTTTTGACTACCCTGGAAGACGAGGCCTGTTAGATGGCCACTTAAAAGGGATAGAGAGCTGTGAAGATGCATCGCAGTTTATAGCTAGGAATCCACCAGAGAAATCGGCATGGTACCAAGTATGTGTACAAACCAAGACATTTCCTCAATAGGTTTTCTCACAGAATACAGTTCAAGGTAAGTCAGACAATTAGAAGTAGCTGTAGCCTCCCCGGCACCCTTTTTTACCAAAACATCCACCTTCTAATGTCTTCGTGTCAGGGGATTCACTTTATATGCACATCACAATAGAACAATCCTTCTTTTAATTTAATGAGAATTTAAGTTCCAGTTTTCTCACCAACGTTGGACCAGTTTGAGAAATGTTGGATAGCACTTCAATTATCAAAAATAATCCAAATGGCTGTAGGGTCAGAAGAATTCAATCCATCATCGATGGCAGCCAGTTCACTTTTAAAAACTGAGCTAAAATCAGGATTTCTTTTCATTATTTTGACAATTCCATTTGTATCTCTGAAAATAACACAACTACCAAAGTGGGATTCCTTATCTTTGTTACCATCAGTATTAGTTTTTATCTGATGAGTTGTGTATTGTCTGAAATAAATTTATAATTTTGCTGATGAAGTAGCTTTGGTGGCGTTGTATCTCGAACATCCTGATTTAGAAGTTTTAAAGTCTTTTATGATATCACTTCAGAGAGAATGACGAAGTTATTACAAATTATAACATAAAGTTCAATTTCCTAATCCATTTTCGATACGACATTAATAAATTAACCTTTTAAAATATCATTAATTTGGAAATGGAATAAGTTCTTTGAAAATGAGCCCAGGTGGCTTCAGACTCTACAATGAGTAGTTTTCTTGAAAATCTTGTTTTTAAAGTAATTATTTTTTATATTACGAATACAACTGATTGTCACTGAAAAGAATAATCAGATTTTGTGTCAAGTCAATCATTTAATTTAAAATCAAATTAGGGACATAATTTAAAGCATTACAAGAGAACATTTTAAAATATTTAATGGAGAGAAAAGGATCAAGTATACAAAATGTAATTATAAAACTATAATGTATTGTACCATTAATTCAGATATATAAAACAATCTTAAT
>CM063501.1:157053635-157076135 GCA_032207245.1 Pardosa pseudoannulata
ATTGAAACTATTCACCTTTCATAAACATACATTTCTTCCACAATGCTCAAAATGAATGAAACTCTATGTGTCTACAGTGGGATAAGAGAAATGCATAAGCAAGCTTGACACTTAACCTCCCCTACGATGTTGAATATCAAATGTCTTCCAGTGTACCCCACATAAAGCACTTGGGATCACAAGGGATAAGATCAGTGAATACGAATTTTTATCAGCAGGAGATGTTTCTTTCTAGTAAACATGGATGCATTATTCAGTACCATCCACCATCAGAACTGCTAAATAACATTTCCATTTTCCTCTATCCGATTCTTGCAAATTCAATTTATTAAACATGCCACTGGTCCCATGCTTCTACCTGTTACACTTACCGAGATAAATATTTTCAAATTTAGGGTCCTATTAGAAAATCCTTGCACGTGGAACAGATCGCTGTCTTAAATGTATGCTAATTATAAGTGTTCTTGAAATAGCAATGAAAGGTAACATAATCTTTTAAATGAAATTTAGATAGAGTATATGTAAACTTCTCAATGGTTAAACGATACCTATGATTAGTATTAATATACTCAATATTAGTATTAAATAAAATAAAATATAAATGTAAATTATAAAGAAAATTAAATTCTTGCGTCACCAATTTATAAAATATTTACATAAATAAATTTCAGAAAATTTATAACACATTTAATGTCTAAATATATTTTTATTATAAATTATACTTTAATTATATAAACTTTAATTGTATAAACTTTATATATAATTAAGAATTGTATGTTAATATAATTTCGAAGTATTTTTAAATATCAAGGGTATTTTAGGGTCATACCACTCTTAAATATCGAAGAAAGTGTAAAATACATATCATTTTAAACTTCTCACAGTTTGAAAATTAACAGTTTTACAAACGTAATTTTTAACACAGTTAAAACAAATTATTATATTTGCATACATATTTCATTCAGTTTTGAAACATAGAAAAATATTTTTGTTAGAAAGTTTTAAGTAAGAGCCATTTTGTTGTTAACAAAAATTATATCAAACCTAACGCATATGATTACTAAAAATAAAATTAAGTTTAAGGCAAACTTATTAATTTAAAACTTGGTATGCCATCTCAAAATAATTGCACCTAAATTTGTATATATTTAAGATATATTTAAAAAAATATATTTGAAAAAAAAGGAATTTTTGACCCTAAAATTAAAAGTTTAGCATTGCAAATAAAGCATATTTTGGGAAATATACAAGAAATTTTAGATTCAATAGGATAAAAACTATAATGTGTACAGCCTGTAAAAATATTAAAAACTCTTTACGATAACATGCTCGTTACTAGTAACAAAACATTTGAGAAAAATCAAATTAATGTTTTGTCAGTTTAAATTTGTTTACAATAAACAGCTGACACGTTTTTATTCATAACTGCTCTCAATATTAGAATTTTTCACTCGATTTGTTTCAAAATGTTCAGAACTGAATTACTTTTAACACATATTTTTTTTCTCAAACTCGAATTTTTTTGTCGTTTTAAGAGTCGTATGACACCCTAAATATGCTGTTATTAACTAACAGACCCACGTTTTTGAGAAATAGTAAGATTAAATCTTCGTGTAACAGCTAATTCAATAACGAAACTTACCTTTAAATAACTTAAAAGTTAACTATTAAACTTATAAAAACCCACAAAAATCTAATTTCCTTCTACCGAAATATGCCATGAATTTATAATTTAATTAACCACTTTCAAACTTGTACTCACTTGAAGGTCATATGACAGGTTCAAATTCCTACCCAGACATTTTCCTGAATTTTTTTTCTTGTGAGAGAGATTTAGGTTAGAGTTCAGGAATATATGGCGCTGAATAAAGTATCTTTTACACACTGGACTTAACACCTGTGGGGAAGCTCAAACTTAATTAGTTTGAAAAGTTCAAAGTGTTATTCTTGAAATTACTCAAGGGCATTAAACGGCCGAAAGATTTATGCTACAATGTAATTAATGTCTGACAAAGAGATATATTACATGGTGAGTAAAATATTTATATATACCATATTTACTAGTAAATAACGGGCACAAAAATATCGAGTAGGGATATCAGCTTCAAAATTTTGATTTATTATCTAATTATTGTGTAAAAGAAAGAAAGCATTGCGGATTTTGTTTTTTGTTTTACATATATCGAAACTTTAATTAGATGATATGTCATATTTAAAAATATATAGAAAAAGTACAGAAAATCCGTCTATTAAAGTACGTAATTTTATGTATACTTTTAAAGGAAACAAAACATTTTATTTCGGGAAAATGATCTATAAATATAATTTTACTCTACTTTTACTTTACTTTTTTACGATATTTCTTATAAATTGATATTAAGAACTTTTAGTACTATATATATTTAAATTATGTACTTTACTTTATAATTTATTGAAAAATAATATTTATATATAACAAATTATCAATGCAGTTGAAGGTTTTTTATATCCTGAATCATATAAAAATATATATAAGTCATATAAAAGTCATATAAAAGTCACTATAAAATAAAGAATTGTGGTTCAAAAAATAAAAAATACGCTTAGCTTTAAAATTAAACCATATATATATATATATATATATATATATATATATATATATATATATATATATATATATATATATATATATATATATATATATATATATATATATAAGTATGTATAGGTAGATAAAGATTACGAAACTAATTAGAAAATGAACGTAAAAATTAAAAATTAAAGTATGTATCTAAATTGTAATGATATTTCTAAATAGTAAAAAACTAAGCATAAAAATTTATATATTTTGGATTTTTCATGCAGACTATAAGGAGCCGGATATAGATATTATACTTTTCGAAAATAGAGGACATTTTATTTTCAAGTGATACTGAGCAGAAATTCTAATATTAGGAATTTAGAAAATACAATTTGAAATATCAATATCAATCAGAGAGGCATCTAAAACTTCTATAAAAGATTATTATAACCCAGTTTCTTCATTCCAATATTTAAAATTTGTGAAAAAAACAAAAATATAATTTTTAAACATTCAGAAGGTCTTTTGTTCCTGTTATAAAAATATGCTGAGGAAATGTTATTTTCTACATGACGCAGAATACCATTTCATACAGAGCAATTCACATTTTTTTTTAACTTTCGTCTGATTTAAGAGCAAAACTCTGATTTTTGATACACAATTTTGTAAGAATGTTGATAAATACTGTGTAATGGTTCTGAAACGTTTGGAGTTCAATCAGCTCATTATATATTGAGCCCATAATCTTCACTAAAAACACATTTGAATTTCTAGTTTGATTACACAATTTGTAAAATTAATGTACAATAATTTACAATTATCTTCTGAATATTTAATCATTTGAGATTGCAGTTGGTATGAACCTTATGGCAAGAGTAGAACAGTTACAGTTAGATAGATATGTGCATTGAATGGTATGAGGCAAGGTAAATGCAGAATTTATTAGAAATATAAAGGGAACTGTAATCTAGTTTCATTCTTTACCACTAGTAACTGAAATGTCTCACTCTGTTACCACATAATTCTCCATTAATATAATACTTCAGACTAATATATGTTAATGTGTATTTTTCTTTTTAATTAAAAATATTATTTTATCCCCTATATAATAATAGCTTAAGTTGTCTGTCCGCGAATTTATGAAGCGGTTGTACCTGGAATGGATACAGGCATCCATATTGGATTTTTTATGAATTAGGGTTATCGAAATTCAAATTCACCCCATCCCAACTTTTAGAGCATTTAATGCTATTATTTCAAGTCTTATTTTCCTTCTTATTCTATACTAAATTCCTTCTTGATATGAATTTAGTATAGAATAAGAGGAAGCAGCGAGGGCGGAGCGTAATATTTAAACTGGACTGTGTTTACTTGACCCTCATATACTCTAATTAATACCCTCATCTAGTGTAGGCCTAGCAAGTTCGGTAGAGGGTCTACCCATTTGATCAGCGTACTTCTGGGGTTGACGGTTTTGTCCCCGACTCAGCCAAATTTTTCTAAATGTCTAATTAATTTAATATTTTCTGATTTTTCTTTTAAATTCTTATTCCTAAAGTTGTTTTATTTTTTTAAAAATAAATGTTTATTATTTCTTCAACTTTTGATGACTTAAACTTTTTTTTCGTAATGTAATAATAGCCTAAGTTATCTGTCCTCAAATTTATGAAGCGGTTGGACGTGGTATTGATAGAGCATCCATATTGGATTTTTGATGACTTAGGGTTATCAGAATTCAAAGCGAGTTAAGTTTATTTTTTCCTAAACTATAGATCAGATTCTGAAGTAAATTGGTATGAATATGCTTCGTATCACAGCCGAAAATACTCTCCTCTTTAAAAGTTCGAAATTCACCTCGTCCCTGTTTTCGACCATTTAATGCCATTATATCAAGCCCTATTTTAGGAGCAGGCTAATAAATTTATCAATTCATCACAAAATAAATAGGTAAAAATAACAATTTTTTCTAGCATTATGAAGTCATTCCTTTAACTATCTCATTTAATCATTTATTTTAGATTATTTAAATATCTCCTGCATGATTTCCACATATTTTATCACTGAACCTAGATATTACGTAAATAATTTTCTTTTATATTTGGCTTAAATAATAGATTAGATATATGTGATAATTTTAATCGGTTATTTTTGTAGAACGATAATTCTCAGCCCAAAATCAAACATTTTTTTACCTGCCTCATAAGGTATTTTACAATTCTGGACAATTAAAAATTTTACTGATCCCGTCATATGACGGGCTGTATGCTAGTTTTATTAACAATAAGTTTTATTCAGTAACATAAAATTTCACTTAATTATACATTGCCTTGCTTTTTTATACATGTGGTATGAAATAAACTAGTTTTGAAATGTCTGATCTGAGTTCAAACAAGAGAAAAAAAAGTACTTCAATTCCTTGAAGCTCGAAATCGGTTCGTTGAATCCATAATATTTAATTTGACTTTTTCCCAATAGTTAGAGATGCTTTCCAGCAAAAAGTGCCGCAGTTTAGAGCCATTTCTTGCTATATCTCGGATACTGTAAAGGATTTGGGGAACATTAATATAGATAATAATATTGTTGTATATTAGTTTATTGTATCTATCCAGAAAATTATGTCATTTGATTTATTTTGCAGATTTTTGATGTAATTTGATCAAAAATTACTGTAATCCATATACATTTCATATATAGAAGAAAATATTGAAAATAATAGTTAATTAGTTTTCTTTTCAAAAATAATCTATTTCTTCCATTTTGATGATAATAACGAAAAAAATTAAAGGGGAAAATTTCATTTTCGGCACGTTATTCTCTCAAATATAATCCATAAACATTTCATATATAGAAGAAAATATTGAAAATAGTAGTGAATTATTATTATTTTTTTAACAATAATCTATTTTTGACATTTGGATGATAATGACGAACAAAATTAAAGGGAAAAATTCCATTTTTGGCACGTTATTCTCTCAAATATATTCCATAGGTAAGAGGCTAATATTAATCCAAAATATTGTTTACAGTCCTAAAAGTAAATATAGAATTTAATGTGCAATCAATTATTATTATGAATAAACAATTATTATAATTTATTGTTTTATATTTAACTTGAAAATATTTTAAGGGCACGAAGTTAAAAAGAAAATTTTTAACATTTGATAGAAATATTTTGTTTGTTAAATGTACTCTTCTAATATTGGAAAGTGTGAAGAACTACGGTAATATTCTAATATTAAAAAAAAGCATGCAGTAATATAATCGTAATATTCATTTAATCTCCTTTGAAACTCATAATTTTATTTTGAGCAAAAAAATAATTAATATTTGATGACGAATACATGCTAATGGGATGTGACAAAAATTTCTTCGATCTAGATGTGTGCTTATAGCTTGGTAAAAATGGTTATGTAAAATAATAATGTCTTTTTACGCAATAGATATACAGTTTATGAGGATTTTATTAAAAATTTACAGAAAATAATGAAAATCAACTAAAAACGGTATATTTAGGCTTATTGGATGTGGCCCACTTTAAGTATTCGTTCCTGAAGTGTGGTTTAGCAATAAAAACGGATATTTTAAATAATATTATGTCTTTTCACACACTATATATGCAATTTAAAAACACTGTGTCTTTTCACACACTATATATACAATTTAAAAACACTGTGTCTTTTCACACACTATATATGCAATTTATAAACACTGTGTCTTTTCACACACTATATGCAATTTAAAAACACTGTGCCTTTTCACACATTATATATGCAATTTATAAACACTGTGTCTTTTCACACACTATGTATGCACTTTACGGAAATTTTATTGAAAATTTATAGAAAATAGGGAAAATAAACAATTTACGCTTATTGGATATGGTCCAATTAAAATATTCGTGCCGGAAGTGTGCTTATAGAAAGGTAAAAACGGATATTTTAAATAACACTGTGTCTTTTTACACACTATATATTGCTTCTCTGAGTACTCATTTCGACCCAGCCATGAATGTCGAGGAGACGTACCAAAATATTTCATGAGCCAGACAAAAAAATTAGAAGAACTTTTAATCCAGCTTCAAAATATATTTTCAAAAGATAAATATGGTGTTGGCTACATTCAGCTCGAGCCACAAAAAATACACTTAATTTCAGAATTACCAATAAGTTTAAGACCATATCGAAATTCACGCCAAGAGTTAAAAGAAATTCAGTCACGAATCGAAGAACTACTCAAAGGAGGTTTTATTCGCCCATCTCATAGTCCATACGCTGCTCCAGTTACATTAGTTTATAAGAAAGATGAAGGTAAAAATACAATATTATGCATTGATTACAGGAAAATTGATGAGATAACTAAAAAGGACTGCACTCCAGTTCCAATAATTGATTTTTTTAAATAACTTATCACATGCAAAATATTTATTGTCATTAGACTTGACTTCAGGATATTAGCACATAAAAATTCATGAAAACGATGCAGAAAAATTAGCTTTTACCATTAATTTTGGATTATATGAGTAGCTTCGACTCCCGTTTGGATTTAAAAATCCACCAGCAGTGTTTCAAAGAGCAATCCGGAAAATTTTACAAAAATACCAAATACAAAAATATAAATTTCGTGTTAAATTATTTTGATGATATCATAATTTTCTCAAATTCATTACAAGAAAATTTACAACATTTAGAAATCATTTTCAAAATTTGTCAACAAGAAAATATTAAACTTAAGAAATCTAATTGTCACTATCAACCAACTTGTGAGTGTAATGTCAATAACAATTCTAAAAGTGAGGAGAGGTCAGAAAGACCTGTCTCTTCTCTGAGTACTCTTTCTGACCCAGACATGAATAATGCGATTAAGGACTAATTATCCTAATCGAGTTAACACTGGACTACGTCCCATATATATATATATATATATATATATATATATATATATATATATATATATATATATATATATATATATATATATATATATAAATATATATTCACATATATATACATATATATATATACATATATATATATACACACACACACACAAATATATAATATATATATATATATATATATATTAATATATATATATATATATATATATATATATATATATATATATATATATATATATTTTATTAATATATATACATATAATATACACACACACACACATATATATATATACATATATATATGCATATATATATATATATATATATATATATATATATATATATATATTACGAGAATTTTATTGAAATTTTGAAGAAAATAATAATAGTCATCAAATTCAGCCTATTAAAAACATTAAAATAAATATATTAGATATTTTCTGAGACATGAGAAACAAAACCAAAATTTGCAATAATCCATAAGTCCAAATTAATCTTATTGATCTACAAAAATCTAATACTGATATACCGTACACACTCATTCATACCAGGCACTTTTTTACACTTTTAAAGAAAAAGCTTCAGATGTATGTTATACACCGAAACAACATGTGTTTTACTCCTTCTTGTAATCAAGCAATACCCGTATGACTTTTCATAAATATTTAATTTTGATTCTCCATTAATTTTAAACTTTTAATTCATTTCTAAAATATTCAAATAGTTCAAGTTAGCTTCTGAATAATGTAAATTTTACAATGCACTGGGGAAAATATTTTCATTAAATTGAGTATTTTCGTAATTTAGACATATTTCGAAAGAAAAACATTACTTGAAATGGACAAGTATAATGTACGAAATTGAAATACTCAATGGGTAAGTCAATCTCATCTTTCAAAATATAGCTCATTAAAAATTTAACACTGAAATAAGTATGTTATTTTTTAAAATTTCACGTATTTCATTTATATTTTGTTCAGTTTTTTGGATACCTTAGTGGCTTATATTTTTAATTACATGCTTTTCATACGTAAAAAAAATATATTAAATTAATCTATATTCTTAAAAAAAATTTGCATATGTTAAACATGCTTATTTTATCGATTTTTTTTATTACATCTTGAAATTTTTACAGCTATGCCATTAAAATATATGGTCGGCAGGTCATAAACTCTAGATGGGTCCCTTATGACACATGAGCCGCATTCTGTCCATTCCTTGCTTACGTCATAAGTTCCCATAGAGAATAGTACTGCTTACAATTTGGTACTGAAACTTTCAAATGTGAAATAGTGGATCTGGTATCAATGGAGAAGGAGTAATAGGATTTAATAGTAGGAGAATATTTATAGAATTTGTTATAAATAAGTACTTTAAAAATATTAATTTACATATATTTGTAAATGATTTTTTTATTTAAAAGGAAATTATATAAAATAGTTTATTTAAAATTAAGATGAGAAATGATATTAAAATAAATCCTGTAATCTAAAGAAATGACATTGAGATATTCTCAGATGTAATACACCCAATATTTTGTTTAATAAAGAAGCTTATGTCATGGAGATTAGTATTGCTTACAATTTGGTACTGAAACTTTCATAGGTGAAATAGTGGATCTGGTATCAATGGAGAAGGAGTAATAGGATTTAATAGTAGGAGAATATTTATAGAATTTGTTATAAATAAGTACTTTAAAAATATTAATTTACATATATTAGTAAATGATTTTTTTTTATTTAAAAGGAAATTATATATAATAGTTTATTTAAAATTAAGATGAGAAAAAACATAAAAATAAAATCTGTAATCTAAAGAAATGACATTGACATATTCTCAGATGTAATACACCCAATATTTTGTTTAATAAAGAAGTTACGAAATACGTAATTTATAAGGATTCTACGTTTGAAACTCATTTTCTTGTATAAGCTTTACATTCATTTTAATTAATTAAGAGGTAAGTAAATTTAAAGAATCGAAAAAAAAAACAGTCACTACATTAATTTCGTCTCAGTATGCTCTAGGTTTATGTGTAGTTTCCAAACTTTCCGTCATAGTTTTTCCAGTGACACGATTCAAGCTTTCACAAGGAAATTCCATATTATTTTTTTTATTATAATTAAAAACTTTAAAGAGCTGAGAGTGAGAAAATCTGAACTAAACCCAGAAGAACACGAAAAAGATATCATTGACATGTTATCAAATAGGATAGAATAAACATTATGTTAAAAATATCGCCAAATGGGTTTCTTCTTACATTCTCAATTTTCATATGCGTTTGCACACATTTCGATTTCTTGTCTTGATTAAATATAAGTAGATATATAGAATCAACAAAAGTAGTCACTATATTTTTAAGTCAGCGCATAGAATAAGAATATTTAGGAGCAGTAAGCAGTGACTTAGACCATAATACCTATTAAAATTTAAAATTTGTGAGAATATAAAGTTAGAAAATCTGAAGTAAACTCTAAATAAATGATAATTTTTCTATTCAAAAACAGGCTACTCGAAATATTGGGGAACAAAAAAAAATATTACAAAATATAATTTGCATTAGATTTTTAATTTTCAAATTTTTTTTATAATTGAATTTTCAATTATAAAAATAAATTTGATTCAGTTTTTTAAATTTCTTTTTATAATTGATTTTTTTAATAAAGGAGTTTCTAATTTTTGTACTCTTCTAGATTCAACATAATTATCCATACATAATCTGTAAAAGCCAATGCTTTATCTTCACGTAAGAACACAGATTATAGATTTTTTGATGCAGGGTTCTACTTCATTTATTTCATAAAAATTAGATAGCAAAGAAAAAATTTAGTAATATATGTCTTGCGAACTTTCGATTTTAAATATTCTTTAATGCTTAAGAGACGTGAATATGTCTTTTATAAGATATTTCGAAAGAGGTTTCTCTATAAAATTTAAAACTTTAAAATTACATTTGGGAGAAGACAAAGGCAAATGAAATAATGAAAAAAGGCTTTTATTGCATTTCCCTTAGAATATAATTCAATGTCCTGCCGCGATTGCATTTATTATTTGAAAAAATATTAAAATAAATTTTTAAGCATTTTATTTAATTTGATAGGATAATATATTCAAATGCTCCAAAATATTTCTTATATTCTAGCGTTAAAGTTCTCCCGTTTACTTTTTATCAAAATATGTAAAATACTAAAAAAACAACTAAAAACATGGTTTTCAAATTCTGATTGGTTAGTTAGGTAACATATATCAAGACACTAGAAGATAAACAAGACAATTAAAGAAATATCATGTAGACACCACATGGCTTCTTCGATGAATTTTATAGCATATCATTTTTTAATTTTGATTGTATAACGTGGCATTTGAGGTATGATTTACATTTTCTTTTATACTGTTAAGCTTAGTTTCTTTTCACTTTATATTGAAATTTCTGTCATACAGATATTTCAACATAAACCAAAACATTTTCACTTATATTATTTGTTTTGCTTCCTACAATAATATTATAAAGGAATAAATATTAAATATTATTCTCATCTCATAATTATCCTAAAATTATTTTATTTTCAAATTTTAGAATTTTATTTTCTAAATGAACATGGAAGGCAATGATTCATTTACTCGAAAAGCAGTGTTTCAGCTGCAAACTTTAATTTCGGTTATCATACTAATGTATTCATGTTGAACAAATTCATTAATAATTGTTATTGTGTGATTTATTTATACAGAGCAGCAGATAGCAATCAAGAGTTGTACAACTAGAAGTTACAGCCTTGATAATTGATAAATTTTAACACTCTAATTATTGGTAAGTTATGACTCATAGATTTCTTCGGCTAATTATAGTTGATCTATGACCCGTTGTTTATTATATTGACCCGTTGTTTATTATATGTTCATTATATTGAAAAATTCCATTATATCCGATATATTGACATTTTCAATATGTGTAGGGCAGATTACGATCAAAGGAATGTGCACCAAAAAAAGACTGAAATGTAGGGCACTTCACTAATGGTCCAAATTTACAGGTTTCGTTCTTGCTACTGCCATAATTCTTTGTAGCCCATGTGAATTGGTTTAAGTAATTGGTTCTGGCCTGAATTAGATTTCTTGTAGCAAAACACCAAACTGTAGCACTTCAAACCAAACCTAACCAGTAAATGGTACATGACTTACTTTTACTGCAGAACTGGGTAAATACGCTATTTCGGCAGTCTAAGGTAATCGTGTATGACTTATATATTATATATATATATATATATATATATATATATATATATATATATATATACACCCTAGAAGCTTTGCGATAATCGCTATTCACCATGGACTATTCCATAACCATATCATTTATAATGATTTACACCTTAGTGATGCATTCCTCCGCCAATGGGAGTTTTCCACAACTTAGTAGATCCTTCAGCGAGCGAGTTTATTCGATTTACAAACTCCAACACTCCAAACATAATATGGTAACATTCTTATTCTTATTTAGTCGTTTCAAATTTTTTGCAACGCATTATTAGACTACCTATTCAGATAAAACATCTTCAACAACGCATAATGAAAACATTCTGAAACGAAATGAGAGACCCTCATGTATTAGAGTTTCCTAAAGACTACCTGGCATGAATGTTTGTAGCCGTTCGGAGTCGGCTTTAAGCAGTAGGTCCAGGTCTCGTTAGCCCTCTTGTTGTAAAAAAGTAGACCGTGGTGCTCCAAAACAAGTTAAATCAAATCCTACATGCTACCTTTTTTTTATATTTTTTTCTAAACAAAATACGTCTTCCTTTTTACCTTTTTCGTGCAAACTGCACATCTTTATCATTATTTATACCGTTTCCATATATTTTTAAAAGTTTAAAGGACTTTTGCCTCACTCAGCATCTATTTCCGTTCAAGTCTAAATACCAAATTTTTTAGGATAGATTACCTTCTTTACTTTGTGAAAAATTACCAAACTATAACATTTTGAAAACATAAATATAATTTCAAAGATTGGCATCATTGAAAATGAATAAATAACCATTAGAAAATAGACTACAAGTTTTTTGTAAAATATAAACGAATAAAAATTCGAGACGGGAATTTGTTTAGAAGTTTACTGCTCAAAACAAAACAAGTTGTTACAGGAAACTATTTCGAATTGTATTTACGAGCTACAGTAAAGCAAAGAAATAATTACTTTTTAAACCTCTTAAATTGGTTACTGTTTTGTTTTCGGAAAATAATTTGTAATTTAAACTTTGCGTGTGCATGGCATCAAGTAAATAACAAAAAATATATGTTGATCTTTAATTCAGTTGGGTTTCTTTTAAATCTATATACTTAAAGCTTGTCTTTCGTTAGTTTATTTTCTTCTGTTTGTTTGTTTGAGAAAATACGTAATTTGATACTCTATTTAGATATTTATAGTATTTTAGTTACTTTAAAACATTTACCTTTGAAGTGCAGTTGAAACACGATTTTTGCAAGTAGAAGGAAGTTATTAATATTTTTACTGATTTGTTTATAAGAATGCAACAAATTTTACCGCAAAAATTTCTTATTATAAATTTTTGAAAAAGAATTTAGTTTTAATTTTCTAGTTGGTATTGGCAGTAAATAATATAAACTCAGTACAAGGTAAACATAAATTATCAGGAGGTGTATCAATTATTGACAAAATAAAATGAAGTAACTTCTGTACACATAATCAAAAGAAATGTTTATTAAATAGTTTCAAATGTCTACAACTCATTAGTAAGAAAATCTTATTTAAGTATGAGTAAAGATTGTATATCAAATAAAGTGAAGTGACTTCTGTACACATATTCAAAAGAAATGTTTAGTTGATAGTTTCAAATGTGTACAACTCATTAGTAAGAAAATCGTATTTAAGTATGAGTAACGATTGTATATCAAATATAATGAAGTAACTTCTGTACATATATTCAAAATAAATGTTTAGTAAATAGTTCAAATGTGTACATCTCATTCCTAAGAAAATCTTATTTAAGTATGAATAAAGATTGTATATGAAATAAAATGAAGTAACTTCTCTACACATATTCAAAAGAAATTTTAGTAAATAGTTTCAAATGTGTACAACTTATTATTAAGATATTTTAATTTTTGTAGGAATAAAGATTGCATATCAGTGGAACAATTAAAAGAATTGTCCGATTGATGCTATATAAAAATTAAATAAGTTTTCTTCCTCTAGAGGCTTAACGATGTCCAAATAAGTAGAATGCAACTCAGTGGCCAATGTAAATGAAAATTATTTAACATTTTATGTGTAATTTAACGTAATCGATAATTTTTAGAAATATATCAATTATCTTTAAAATTATATTTCAGCGTAAAAAAAGTAAAAATACTTCACATAAATCGCCAATACATGTGGAAAGCAGTAATAACCAGAGTCAAATAAACGTGTTTTGGAACTCTCTACCGTTTAGTTTATGCCTATAAATATACTTATACATAGATTTTAAAAAGTATTAAACTTGGATATACTTAATAGCATATAATCATATTTAGTATTACACCCGCATACGTATATAAATATTTACATACATAATTTATCACCGAATCAACGAATTTATTACTTTTGCCATAACAAACACACACACACACACGCATATATATATATATATATATATATATATATATATATATATATATATATATACATACATACATACATACATACATACATACACACACACACACACACACACATATATATATATATATATATATATATATATATATATATATGTATATATATAATATATATATATATATATATATATATATATATATATATATATATATATATATATATGTATGTATGTATGTATATATATATATATATATATATATATATATATATATATATATATATATATATATATATATATATATAAGATATTTATATTTTTCTGATCGAGAGATTAAATTTATTAATGGAATAATAGTGCAAGAAAAGGTGCATGAGTCACAGATTCTATCCAAAAACTGATCATACTGTAAATGTGTTAGCACAACATAATCATAATATTAAAAATTGTATAAAGAATTAAGACTTCGACAAATTTATTTTTTCATCAGTATATGGTTGCACTATACACATAACTTCAAAACCTTACCGCGTTAAGAAGTAAAATGGCTATTTCTAAAATTCCAAACAAGTAAAGAAACCCTACTTTCCGAGTTTTATAACTAACTTATGCTTTTCGGTTTAATACTTCCTTTATTTAACCTACATGATACAGTAAACATACATATATATTCTCAACAGGTGACACAATATTCTATTTATCTATCTGTTTATTAATATATATAGAGAGAGGGGGGGCTAGATTAATGGATAGAGATTGATAGACAGATTTATTTTCATATCTACTAGCAGTGAACAGTAAAATCGATAACTTTGTGAAATGCCTAGTAAACAAATATCAAAAAATAAATAAACTACTGTAAGAATAAATTTGAATTTTAATACTTTAAGCAAATTGGTTCTCATTTAGTTCTAATAAAAGTTATATTTCTCACATCTGTTAAATCCGTGCTTTGAGAAGAGAAAAATATTAACATCAGCTTGCACTTAAGCGTAGTTTGAGAAAATATATAAAGCTCTAAACTTCCGACCTTTAACGAAAACGTAGTCCCATATGATATCAGTCATCAATTTTTGATCAAGATTACTGTGATATATCTAGAAAGCGTTTAAAAACAGTTTAGCAGGAGCAACGGACTCTAAAGCGTATCTCTCCGTATTCGTTCTTAATGTGTAATTAATTACGTTGCATATATATTTCTGATACACACTTTCAGTGACCATGCCAGGAATTTAAGACTCATTTAGAGTTGAAAAATAAAAATTCCTTATAACATTCTTATCACTACATTTTGTATTCGATAAAATATTTCATTGAAATTAGGACTTCAGTATTTGGCCAAGATTCATATAGGGGAAAAATTGGTACATGTTATTATTCGGATATTAAATGTGCATGTAAATTGTAAAGGTGAATGCCTTTAAATATCGTAAAGTATTTAATTGAAATTGATTATTATTATGTACAAGGAACAGACAGACAAAAAAATTAGTATTTTGTTATATTTGTAAATTCAATGTGCATGTGAATTTTAAGGGTGCATATATTTATAAGTTAAAAAATAGTTTGCTGAAATCCAGACCATTATTATATATACATTGTAACGTACTGGGAATGTAGTAGGAGAGGCCGTCAATGAAACAGGCTAGAAACCTAGGTAATCTAGATTAAATATTTTATTCAATCGAATAAATTATGTACAGATATGTACAAATTCAGTAGGATGTTAACATTCGGGGATCTCGTACAGAGATGATATTCACACACTAAAGATATGTGGGATATCGGAATAGTATGGCTAGGGCTTCCAATCACAGGAGTTGTTCACTAATTAGTGCCGGGAATAATGCTGACACGATCACTCTGACTGACGATCAGCACAGTTGGCTTTCACAGCAAGGTTCGAAAGTTCTGAGTGCGTATCACGCTGGGATTCGTGAAGAAAATCTCAGGATGCAAGACGATCCAAATTCGAGAGCAAAGTCACTCTCGGCTGCCTACTTCTATGCAAGAAGTTAACTAAAAATTAGCAGATAACGGGAAAGGAATTCCCAAGTCGAAGGTCGACTTCCTAGCAACAGAGACGCTGGAGTTCTCTATCCAGACACGGAGATACGAGCGGTCCTTGAGCGACCAGGCTCTATCAGGTAGAAGCCTCGAGAATAAAAAGCCTCTCTCTCTAATACTGTCCTCCCTTTTATAGCGGCACTCTCTCCCTTTGCTCGGTTCTTCGGGAAACTTCCAGAAGCAGGGTGACGTAATCTTGCGGTCACTCCCAAGCCTCGGATCAGCTGTTCTGTTTCCAGATGTGGACGAAAGGCAGTCTTCAGATCCACCGACTTAAACAACTTAATGGCCTTTTTTGCTACTGCTAATGGGCGACAAGGTGCACTATAATTATTTACGCTCTTTTCACAGCGGCGTTCCATTCAACAGATTTACAATGCCTAGCCGATAAGGCGCCGGCAACGAACAGTTTTCAATTAAGTTACTTAGACCACCTGGTTCTATTTGAGGCTAACCGTGAGTCCACGGCGGAAGGTCACCTTCGGGCTCCTCGTTCTTTGGGGTCATGTAACGGATCGTTACACCCCCCCTCGCATAAGATTTTTCCACAGAGTGGATCTCGGTTATGCAGACAGATTCTCGTGGAGAACTGCAACTCTGATCTTCCTCATAAGGAACCAACAGTGACTCAGATACTTAATATACAGTATAATACAAAATAACAATAACTATATTTCTGGCTTAATACACTAAATTATAATACGAAATAATTACAAACACAAAAGACAGTATGCAAGTTACATCTCTTACAACATTTTACGCGACGCAGCGGCTCAATGCATCTGCATTAGTATTGTGTGTGCCGGGTTTGTGAACCACATGGAAGCTAACTGTTGCAGCACCAGCTGCCATTTGAAACCGTTTGAAAAATTTTGTTGTGAGGTGGCTTGTAAACGATGAGCCATTATTACATTGAACTTCGCTCGAAAAACATAGATGCCCAAAAATCTGTAAAAGCGCATCAGTAACCGCTACAGAACCTATATTTGGCACTGGCACCGATTCCGGGTATTTAGAAGCCAGGCATATCGCGGTGATTATATACCGGTTAACATTTTCAGATTCGGGTAACGGCCCACAAGCATCTATATTAATTTTGGTGAAAGGTTCACTAATTATCGGAGTTAATCGCATAGGCGCCTTCTTTGTATCAATAGCGTTCCCTACTAGCTGACACGCATGGCACGACTTAACATGCGCTTCCACATCTTGATAACATTTCGGCCAATAAAACAATTTAGCGAGGAGTTGATTCGATGTAGCTACGCCTGCGTGAGCTCCAGCATCTTCGTGGCAAAGAACCAAAATTTTCTCTCGTAACCCCTCCGGTACAAACAAAACACATTTTTTCCTCTCCTAAATGGTTTACCTGATTTTTGCATAACAATCCATTTTTCCGTACGAATCCTTAATGTGGAACTCCATCGGGTACATTTCCTAACCGTTCCTTCATTTCCCTAGTCTCAGAGCAATTATCTTGGATGACCGCAAATTCCTCTGATGTTACATTCAAAAGACCCCGTTCTGCGTCGGTCAAGTTGACAATTGGGATGAACTGCAAGTCTATATTAAGTCTTTTTTTGCCATTTAGAAAATAAAAATTTTACAACCCTTTACGTATAAAAGAATATAAATATTTTCCCAGTGGTTATGGGTTTAAAAAAAATGTTTTGTATTTTAAAGTTGTATTACTACGAATAGTGAATTTCGGTACTGGTAAGTATGCAAAAGTATGGCCATTACTTATTTCGTTAATTACTTTTAGCATTTTCATTTTATATTTTATGAAAATATTAAGAAAGCAGAATCGGAAATATCTCCTTCTTTATAACAGGATATTTTAGTTTAAAAATAGTTGTTAAAAGTTCGGTTATCAGCTCTAAATTTGGTTATAAAGTTTAAAGGTTCTGTGAGAAGTTTAAACTTCTTACACATTTAGAGTTGTTCTTGACAAGCAACTGCTCTAAGGAAAACTATTTAAATCAACCCTCAAAATGTTTCACTACCTTCACCTGTGGAGGTTTTAGACACTTTTAGACTATTGTGAATACTTTAGGTTGCTACAAATTTCACAAAAGGCACGAATAATTTTAGCAATTTCCATTTCACCGTTTCAAAATACTGATTTACACAAAAAAGTTTCATATGTCCGTGAAAGATTACATATGATCATTATTCAACATAATATCGTTAGTTGATTCAGTGAAATAGTTTTCTGTTTTGCAACAAAGATCTAAAAACAAAGAACTTACTTATTGACGCTGAATTTGAACGGTTACCAGCAACCTATGCATGCAATAGGTTTCAAAATCACGTACTCCAGAACCGAAAAACAGCCACACAATAATTGTACGATTGAAAAGATTGCAGTTTCCTGTATTTTCTGAAATTTCTTTTGTTGGAAATTATCTTTTCATTTAGCATATTAACAGCTCGAGTTCGTACATATTGCAGTTAATTAATATCCAGAGAAAACTCGGGCGAAACAGAATTTATCAGTACGATTTGTTTTATCACGGTTTTACTCGGCCTGGAGGAAATGAAAGGAAATATTCAGCTTTGGTGGGTAGTTTTACAAGTTATGTCGGTTTCGCTGGGCTTTTACGTGTTTTCCACTGATTGAAAAACTAATTTCAGAAAAACACCGTAACGAACTTTGTGCCACATCACGAAGACCCAGCAGTAGTTCTTCACCACTCAGGTGAACCTTAAGGCATTTTCCAGATGTTATACCTGCTAATGTAAAAATTCAAATCCAATATAAAAGTGTACTCTGAGCTGCCGTAAAGCTAATTCCAGAGGTAAGCCAGAAAGAAAACCAGATATTAGTGTACATAATATCAGTTATCTCTTTGTTTTGTCTCTTGTTTAAAAACTTATGATACAAAGACTAATATTTAATTTTTTTCAAATTGCCAGAGATAACTCGGGATAGAAAACTAATATTAAAACTACATTCTTTTACACATGTAAAAAATTAAAAAATCAACTTAAAACCTACGTATATTGTTTTGTTTCATTTAATTGTATTTAATAATAAAATAAAAAAATGTAATGATTTTTTGCAATTTTTTCTTCCGAATTATCTTTTATTAAGTTCGAATTCAGTACTGAATCGTTTAAAATCGCAATT
The DNA here is from genome assembly GCA_032207245.1 of Pardosa pseudoannulata. Taxonomy (NCBI): domain Eukaryota; kingdom Metazoa; phylum Arthropoda; class Arachnida; order Araneae; family Lycosidae; genus Pardosa; species Pardosa pseudoannulata. Next base: position 157,072,904 of record CM063501.1, read on the forward strand.
TTTCTATATTTATCCTGCTTTGCTCTAGGTAATTTCCATTTCTTTACGTTAATTAAAAATTTCTATAAAGGCCTGCAGCTAACTCCTATGGAGCCAGTTATGTAGAAGAAATGAAATTCTTTTTCGAAGAAACTTAATTTTATTCCAGGAATTCTATTTATTAGTAGAATGAAAAATTTCTACTTCACTGTGTTCAAACAATTACTCAAACTTATACCAGATCAAAACTTAAAAATTCAAATTTTTTCTGTAATATAAGTCCCCAACTTTTATAGAAAATCTTTGAAACGTTATACTTTGAAACTTGTTTATTATCAATATTTACTAATTTAAAAAAGAAAACTAGCTAGGCATCTTATGATTCATAAAAGCTTTTTTTAAGAGATAAAATCTAAACTTTCACGTACATAAATCATTTTAAGATTACCCTTGGAAGAAAGTTTCGCTTCTTTTTTTGTGATGCAGCATGCAAAAATCATTAAAAAAGTTATTTGTGATATTTTAACTTTTTTTCTCAAACTAATATTTAATTTTTTAATAAAGATATTTTTCTTGAATTTACGAAGTCGTTTAAAAATTTCTACGTAGTTTAACATTGAGAATATTATTTACGATCGAAAATTTTTCTTTTTCAATAAATTGACTGCAGAAAGTTTTTTTTTATTAAATATAACTTTCACTAATAAAAAAATCATATTTAAAAAACATGGATTATTAACTCACCAATTCTTGGAATTTAAAAATGAGCGAATCTTTATAAACAGTATCCAATTACAAAGTGGTAAAGAGTCTAAATTAATCAACGAAAAAGAATGTTCATTATATGGTTAAAGTTTGAAAACAAATAGACCAATAATATTTTAGACAATTAAATACGTAACTGTACTCCAGTGTAATCATAATATTTTATTTCTTTAATGTATTAAAGGTTAACAATATCTAATTAATCAATGGACATTCACATTTTTTCTGTTTTGAAATTATATCCCAATATATAAATTTAAACTGCTAATATGGCCGAGATTTAACATCTGTAATATGTATGTATGTATAATAATTTCAAAGAGAGGATTGTAATATTGCATGATTGGGAAAATCGGATTATTTATGAAGCAAAACATTGTGAATTCCCCTTAAGCTTAATCTGTGGCCACTAAATTTAGTTGTGCAGACTAAGTGCTTGAGATTAAACGCTACAGTCGTAATTTGGGATGTCAGTAGGCAATGGACGGCCATATTTCTGAAGCCCTTTGCCAAATTATGGGAAGACCGCAAATCCAGCTGCCTATACTGGAATGTAATCCAATAATACTAACAATATGTAACCTAAAATTATTTTCTTTTCTTAATTTAACATTCTCCTTGATGATTATGGGGAGTTTATATTTAAGTTAAGATATCTGGACTATATGACAGTTATTTGAATTCATTTGGGGAGTATTTATTGCATACGCATATATCCCTCGTACTTAAAAACACAGAAAACACTTAATGCATTATTTGTTACAGAATTAATTAATAATAAACATAGTTTTATAAATATAATGAATATTTTTATTTTATACTTTTTAAGTATATCTATTAAGTATATCTATTTATGTTACCTCCAAAATGTTTAAAATTAGACATTTTTTCTTTAAGTCATAAGATGTAATGTTTAATTATTGGATGATAAGCAAAATGTTAGTATATGGAATAATCAATTTTTACCTTTTCCAACATACTAAATCGTTTAAAGTTGTGTGATTGCTTTTAAATTAAATTAATTATATAGTATAATTATGACTTTGAATTAAATAATCCATCTTTGTGGAAAAGTTAGTAAAGGATTTTCAAAATATATATAGTTGTAATTTCATTAACTACTTTAATATATGTATTGAAGAAAAATTAAAAAATGCTAACACTTTTTTCTGGGAGGAAAAAATCAATTGATAAAAGAAAATATTTTAGAGGATTGCATTCGTTCTCATAATTAATGAACTAATTGTAAAGAAAAAAATTATATGAAAGGGCTCATTTATACATATACAATTTCATATATATATATATATATAATATATATATATTACATATATATATAATTACTTATATATCCAACTGCCTACACTGGAATGTAATAGAATTATACTAACAAGATACAACCTAAAATTATTTTCTTTCCTTAATTTTACGACCTCCTTGATGATTCTGGGGATTTATATATAAGTTAAGATAACTGGATTGTATGACAGTTATTTGAACTTATTTGTGAGCCCTTATGGCATAAACATATATTCCTGGTATTTAAAAACACAATAAACACTTAATTCCAATATTTGTTTTAGAATTAATTAATAATAAACAAAGGTTTATAAATATTATGAATATTTGTATTTTATAGGTATTAAGTATATCTATTTCACCTTCACAAAGCTTATTATTTCACATTTTTTCCTTTAGCAGTCATAAGAGTTAATTTTTAATTATTTGATCATAAGAAAAATGTTAGTATATATCAATAATCAATTTTTAAGTTTAACATACTAAATCCATTCAAGAAAACTTTGGGACACTAGAAAATTTTTGATAGACTTATTTATGTACATAAGACACTAACACGAAAACTTACACTTAAAACTACTGAATGTATAAAATTTAAATGAACTTAACTAGATTCCTAATTTTTATTTAGTGATACAAAAAATATTTATTTAAAGTCTCAGTATATTCAGATATCTGTAATTGTAAAAGGAAAACGTATTTAAACTATTTCCTATAGTTATATATTTAAAGCTATGTCTAAATGCTTAAAGAATAATGTTTTGAAATACTAATGCTCCCAACCTTTTACGGATGATTATTCGATGACAGCATTCCATGATATTTTCTTACTTCATTAATATCTGTACCCTTACAAATTTTCTAAAATGTTTTCAAAAGAAGAATAAATGAAAATGTAAATAAAATGGTAATTTACAAATTTTCTACCAGTAAAAAAATTAAAAACCCTATGGTTTTATCATATCTTTGAAGAAAAAGTTCCAAGCTCAAACGATCTACTTAGGTCATTTTTATGTAACTCACTTGTCTTCCTTTATGTTCAATAATCAACTCAAGTACCGGATATATTGCAATGCTTAAATCTTCTTCTCCCAAGATTTGCAAAAAAATCATGTGTGCACAGAAAGTAAAACATGTTTATAGTATAACCCGATTAAATAATTTACTACATATTCATTAATTTTTCACT
>CM063501.1:157081135-157118635 GCA_032207245.1 Pardosa pseudoannulata
TTTGATATAGGAAGCAAAAATACACCAAAAGGATGTACGACGAAATATGGTATTACTCAAGTTCAAGTGACAAAATTCAAATACAAATTTATTAGATGCTTTGCAGTTTTGATTACTAGAAAGCTATGACATAAATGAATAAAATTTTGTGTCGATTACACTTTTAAAATTTGGGATAGTGCTTCACGCTCCCTTGACAGAGGTCCGAGGTTCGATCCCCAGACTGAGTAAATTTCACTCAGCCTTTCATCCCCTTAGTTGGTAGACAAACTAAGGATCAAGCATACTTGAGAACTAAACACTAGGGGTTCCACGTCAGGTTGACCACCTAACCGGAACATATGATTCGCACCCCAGGTCCCTTGGTCTCGGAAACGGAGATTGGCACCGTAAGCTCCTTGCCCCCTAGGGGCTGTTAGAGGAGTTTAGAATTTAGTTAAGTATACTTTTAAAACACTTGCCATATTATCATCCTAAATTGGTACACATGAAAATAACATTTTGCTCTTTATTAGCATTATTATGTATTAACTTTAAGCTTTTTATCAAAGATTACAAAATCTTACGATTGATATATTTTAACTGGAAAAAGTAATCATTAATTCCATATAATTCTATTTTACTTGACACCTTTACTTTTTCAGCTCAAAATACATATTAACTTTAATCAGTTAGAATCCTTATAAGAATGAAAACGAAAATGTAAAATTTACGACGACAGAATAATATCTATACAAAGCGTTTTTGTCCATATGCCCTTGACCTTGCTATTGACGTTTTACCGTAATCAAGTTAGAATATTTTTAGAACTTTTCTAATGTGTGCAGGTTTTGACAATATAATTAATGAATATACCAAGCCATTAAGCATAAATATAATTTATGGTTCTAAATAGTAAAATAATAAATAAATAAATGAAGTAAGGATAGTAGCTAATATAATAAGAGTAAGATTTTTTCCTCCGTATAATTCAATTTGCAGCTTAGATTAAAATAAAGCATCTTATTAAAAAAGTTTACATTTCAAGATATCAGATACACTGCATATTCTTTATTTCTAAACACCCGATTTAAGGAGAGACTGTAATAGTTCCATTGGCTAATTTGCACTTGATAATGATCTTTAAATCAAAATCTACACATATGCAATTTAAATAAACACATAAATATACTGTAAAAGAAATAGATATTGGGAATTTTGTGATGACACATTTAATGAAAACTAATATATACTACAAGTACTAAAAAAACATTAAAGTAATTAATTGGTATTCATAAGAATATTCTAAATCTAGTTCATACATTTTGTAAGTAATTGGGAATTTTAGATTGAAATAAAATATTCTCTGTTAATCCTGTACTGAAATAGTGAATTTAATCTATTAATCGAAAATTTGAAATCCATAATATTGAATTAGTTGAGCTGAAATAAATAATCATTAAACGCAAATAATTATACAAATTTCAAATATATATGAATATATATATATATATATATATATATATATATATATATATATATATATATATATAAATATATGTATTTGATGTATATAATTTTTATTAATATTTATTTGAAAAATATATACTTCATTAATATAATTCGGGCGACGGTGTTTTAATGTATTGTGAATTACTGTATTCTTCAACCACTATTATTTTAAGATTTTAAAAATACTAGTTAGAAAACATTTGCACTAAATTAGCCATTTAAAAAGACTATTATTTTATATAAATTTTATTAAAAAGTTTGGAGATCATGTGTTAATCACTTTGTCACAAAAATAGGTATTATTTTAATCGCATAATATTTTTCCGAGTTATATAGAATTTAATTAAGTGAAACTACGAAAATAATTTTAAAACAATTTATAATTTGAATTTGTGGTGTTATATAAGTAATATTTAGCTTCGTTGAAAATAAATACTTTGTTTTATCTATATGGTTTCTAAAGATAAAATTAAAAAATTAAAACAATTAATTAGTATATGATGCAGTGAGAAAACTTTTAAACAATATTAAAATAGTTAAATTTTATCAAATAATTTTTATAAATAGTTAAATTTTATCAAACAATTTTATCGAATATTTATTTTTCAATACATTTTAGTGTGTTATACTTTTCTATAAAAGCATTATTTATAGTCATCAAAATATCTTAATATGGCCATTTTTTAGAAACGGTTTTTATCACTTTTTCTAGGAAAACTATAATATTACAAATATATATTTTTGGGAAGATATAATAACACCTAAGGAAAGATTTCGCAAGATATAAAAGCATTTATAAATATGAAGAATAAACTACACAAAAAATAAAGAATAAAGGATATTATAAATAATCATTTACGGCTGTGATAGTTACGAAACACCAGTAGCAGTAAATTTATAAATTTTTAAACATGCAAAGAAGAAACAGAAATTCTTTATTTTCTGTATACTTTATACTCAGGTGTTATAATCTGTTTACAAAAATTATATAGTTGAAATATTATATTCATTTAGAAAAGGTGATGAAAAGTAGTTCTATGTGTCACACCCGTTTGAAATCAGAATCATATAAAAGAAAAGTGAAACTTTTAGAACTTTTACTGTTACAGCTTTTATTACCAGATTATATTGATCTTTTCGCAGTTCTTAGAGAAATATTTAAGACGCTGTCTGCAGCATAGATGTTTCGCTAGTGTAATTAATATATGCACAAAGTCATGGCTAGAAATAGTATGTATTGTTTTTAATATTAGAGTTATAATTAAATAATCTAAGTAAAGAATACGATGCAGTTAAAGATTTTATTCCTGTATTTCAATTTTCATCTAGGATTGAAGTGTGACAAATTATTGCATAGATGTTTTATAACGTTTACCAATCAAAATGACAGAGAAAATGTATCTACTTTTAATTCTACCCAATGTCTTCAGAAAAGACATTTTTTGTAATGAATACTCACATTTCAAAGAAAACAAAAAAAAAAAGAAATAAAAACCACGAACGTTTATCAAGACACATTTATATAACAATCAGATATATTGTGAAAATTTTATTTCATCAAATAGTTATGATTTTTTTAAGAAAATGGGGTTTTTAATATGTATTAAGCTTTTCATAAATAAAACTATTATTAAAATGTATATTACTTTGAAGAAATTTAAATGAATTAAGAGCTGTTACAAAATTTTATTTATATGTTTGAAAATAAATTTTGATGATGGAAAATAAATTACAATGACACAATATTTTATGAAATTAAGTTATTTTTTAATTAAATTTTCACATTACGTAAAGAGACATTAAAAACTTATAACTCCATTTTGTGCAATGTGTGGCGTTTTAAATTAATATATATAGAGGCTGTAATAATTTAATATCTTCATAAACATTCAATGATTAAAGAAAATATAAATTTCACAGCGGCATGCTATTACAGCCCTATACAGCTTTAATCTCCCTATCCCTTGATCTTGCATAGTTGAAATCCTAACGTAATCCTCTTAGAAATAATTAAGACTCTCTCGGTATGGTAGAATTTTCGACAGTAGAATAATGGATGTAAAGAGATTTTACTTGTTAACATTCTCTATGGTCTGAAGAGGAAAATACCGCATAAATAATATAATCTCACACTCATAACAAGTATTTTTGGGTTTAGAGTTTTATCTTTATAGTTTAAATTTGTATCTTGGATTAAAATGCACAGATAATAACAATATTTTAATAATATTAGCAATTAAGCTAGCATATAAAATGTATATATATATAATTCTAAGCAAAGAACTTTTGAACGGTATGGTTTATAATGAACTTATTGATTTTTCTTTTCCTCTCACATTCTATTTGTATTGAAAAGAAAACGTACATACTCATATAATCACACATTTCAATTGAATACGTAAATGAAACATTTAATATAATTACAAATTATTTAATTAATAATTATTTAAATTTGCATAGTTATAAAGAGACTTTATTTAGAAAATTTCATTTAAAGAAAGTGAAAGTTTAGCAGAGTATTTAATAGCCTTAAATAAAATGTGTATTTCAACTAATATTTTAAAATCATAAATTGGTTTTGCGCTTTTAAATTCTACTTTAGATTTTTGGTGGCAGATATGCAATGTAAAATAAAGTAATATTTTGAGTCCATTTGTAGAAATTTGTTTGCATGGAGCTTTGAAAAAACACATGTATACACTTAAACATTTTTATAATATTGTAATCTTAAAATCTAAATTGATATCAAATTAGATTCGACATATAAAGATAAAAAGTACTTACGAAAATTTTAAGTCTTTTAGCAGTTTAGGATTTTAGAAGTAAGTTAAATTCTTCCTGTAATCCCGTTCTAAATACAGATAAAACTGAATTTAAAGTCTTCTTAAAAAATTACAAAGTTTAAATTTAAATCTATATAAAAATTTAATGACAGTTTATACATCACTTATTGTTTCTCGTTCGAACATTAAAAATCCAAAAGTATATTTGATTTAACCCTTCAAAATCTTCATATGCTTTATACCAATAAATAAAACGTAGGGTACAACAGCACGCTACTACAATTTTATGCATATTTAATATGTAGATCCACCTGATGTTACATACATTAAGTATTGCTATCATATCAGGGTCGTACCTATGAAAAATATTTGTGGTCAAGGTATGTACAGGTAAAACTGAATTTAAAGCCTTCTTAAAAATTTACAATGTTTAAACTTAAATCTATATAGAAATTTAATGACAGTTTAGACATCAATTATTGTTTCTTTTTCACACAATTAAAATGCAAAAGTATACTTGATTTAACCATTCAAGATCCACATATGCTTTAAAAAATAAATAAAATGTATTGTACAACAGTACGCTACTACTATTTTATACATATTTAATATATAGATCAACCTGATGTTACATACATTAAATATTGCTGTCATATCAGGTTCGTACCTACGATAAATATTTGTGGTCAAGCTATGTCTGTGTATGCCATCTATTGCCAAATTAAGGTGGATCACTACAAGGTAACAAAGCCCTTACCACAAAGCCTAGATTGGCGAAAGTTGTAAAAGACAAAAGTACTATGAAATGTAACAACATTTTAAATATGTAAAATATTCAAAATGAATGTGTTGATTTAATTTTATCAAAAGAACTCGGAAAAGGCGTGGCTCAATAGCTACACCTGTCTTGATAATTATCTTAAAAATAAAATGTATGTATAAATGTACAACTCTAAATTCTGGTTATTGTTCTTGTTATTATGTTTTCCTTACCTTGAAATCATACATTAAAAACAGTGTTTTAATTATATTACGGAATGTTTCTTAATGAACCTAATAGCATACAAAGTTGAATGTAAGATTTATTTGTAGTGCTACAATCAAACCTCAATCTCAAGTATTTCTGGAAAACATTCATTATGACGAGTCTTAACTAAATTCTGCATTGTTTTAAATCGTAAGTTTTGGATAACTTCATTCAAATATTCAAGTGCACTCATTTTGCTTTAATTAATTATTTCTCATTATTTTGGAAATACATTTTTCTAATTTAATGAAGTATGTCTTCGAGCAATTACTTCCTTTCCAAATAATCAATACTCTTCCTTTAGTCACACTTTCAACTGTAACAGAAGTTTAACACATTTTAAAGAAATAAAATGGTACTTCAAACATAAAGTGATCCTTTTCTTTGATTTAAAGGTATATCTATATCTAGTGCTATCAAGCATGCGATGAAAAAAATCTAAAAACGGGACATTCCCTCAGAGAATAATAATCTTTACAAAAATATTTCTGTCATTAAGTCCCTTCGTATCTCTAAGTTTTGGTTTTGTTGGAGTGCTTCAAAATTTCAAGTTAAATAATTGATAGTTATTACGTCACTACTGAAAAGTTTGTCTCCATAAAATTAAAGTAATATATTACACTGAAAAAGCAAAATTTTTATTTACTATATTCAAATATTTTATAGATAGGAAAAGCATAGGAATGAAATATTAGTATTCGAGCTCAGTCGGCACAGGAAACACTCTCGTCACTGGAGGGTTGCAGGTTCGAGTCCCAGGACAGCCGAAGATTTGTCGTGTTCTTTAAATGTAACCGGGGCAAGTAAAATATGTTCCTGGTCACAATGTCCTCCAACTTCTCAATCAATACAACTGGCGATAGCAGGCTAGTTATATGGTTTGCTGCTTCGTCCTTGTTCAAAATTACGAGGACCCGCTTGAGCAAAAGAAGTACATTCACGTTAGGTTCCCGTTGCAACGAAAGGCTCACTGCTTTAATAGGATTAGACCATCAATCAATCGTACTTGGTTTGACCAAAGAGAATGAGAAACAACAATGACAATATATTAGCATTCTTCCAAAAGCATCATTTTGAGTATAACACATATTTGCGAAAATATCGTTGATTGAGAAACCTGTGGTATAGTATTTGACCTTGTTCATAGAGTGTTCCCTACACCATCCAAAAGTCAGTTTCATATTAAAAAAATCAGAATATCAATGACTAGAATAGTTATATTAAAATACTATCAAAACTGTAGATAAAACTAAGAAGTATAAATTAAAATAACAAAATCAAAATTTAAAGTAGAGTAGGACCTGAAATTTATATGGTAAAAATGCAAAGAACTTGTGACTTACACTTTTAAAAACTTGTTAAACTACATCATTTTAGGTCTATATTGTTCCAAATATCAATAATATAGGATAAAAAAGGGGGAAACCTATAATATAAAGATATCTATAATATCTTTAATAAATGGATCCAAATATCTATAACATACGGATAAAAAATTAATTACTATTGTTTCATTGCTATCAAAAAACTATCTAAAAGAATGTCGAACGCAAATGTCACCGAAAAAGATAATCTCGCATGAACACGATCGATTAATGGGCAGATTCTAATACAAATTTTTTACTATCTTAGTCTAATTCTAGAAAGTTACACTTACAATAAAGCCATACCTGTCATGCCTACAAGGAGATCCCTAAATGCAAAATATTTTAGCTACTGACAATATGCTCAAAATGTTACAGTGTCTATGATATTACAAAAATTATATACACGATTATTTAGGTTAGAGTTTACTTTGATTTAGATAACAATTTGTTTGGAATTTTATACAAAAACGATGATTTAGATGACATTTTCAGTAGAGTATTATACATAAACGTTGATGTTGATTACAATTTGCTTAGATTCTTTCACAAAAGTCGATTCAATATTATTAACAAAATAAAAAGTGATACCTTCTCCAATCAGTATATCGAAAAACAACTACAGCCGTAGTATCATAGCAATCCACATCGACTGCTTGAAATTAAGTAATTTTCAAATAGTATCATTTAACATTAGCTAAAGCAAGGAGAGCTAAATAAGACACCAGCCTGGAAATGGAAACCTAACTTATTAGTAGCCAATTTGATCAAACTTTAACAATATTGAAGCTTTTATTTACACTTAGTAATAATGTCAAAGTGCAATCTATCTCTGTTCTTTTAGTTTAACTTGCCCTTGACTCCATGTAAGATTTGTTTATATATATATATATATATATATATATATATATATATATATATATATATATATATATATATATATATATATATATTCTGCTCAAAAAATTAGAAGAGCAAGCAAAGAAGTTAAAAAGCTTACGAAACAGTACATATTGGCATAAAATAGATAGTACACGTGTATTAATGCGTAATACAGATAAACAGCTATATAAATTGTAATTAAGATTTAATTCTTTGAAAATGTGGAACAAATATGCATAAAGGCTATTGGACTATAATTTGGTTACATTTGAACAATAAAAAATATTTCTTAGAAATGATTTTTAATATGGCGTGTCTCCTCAAACTATGGCGGTGTTCTCTAACAGCTGCACACCTGTTTTCCCCGTATACGATGATTTTATCGATAAGGCTTTTAGGAATAATTTTCGACTCCCCAAGAAGTGCAATTTCCAAGTTTCGGAGAGTAAAAGGAGGTCTTTGTCTCGCAGAATGCGTTGTCCGAGCATGTACCAGACTTGCTTAGAGATTGAAGTGAGAAGAGCATGCCGGCCATTCTATATGCAGTATTCGTTTCAGATTCAAGCATGTTCTCCCCAAGACGAACTGTATGTGGTATGGCTTTATTATTCTGGAAAATGAAGGAATATCCAATGGCTGCAGTTTAAGGTAGGACATGAGGTTTCAGTATCCTGTCTGCATACGTTGGGCTCGAAAAAGTGCCACTCCGAATGATATGCAGGTCCGTACGTCACCCTATGCTGATTCCACCCTATACCATTCAACCAGCTTGTCTGTATTTTGAACTTCCAAGAACGAATGTGGGGAGATTCTAGTGCCCCTTTCCCTCCATAACAAAGCACGTCGGGTGTCACACTCCAGACTGAATCGGGACTCGTCTGTAAACAGGACTTGGCCCCAATCATGTTGCTCACAATCTCGATGTTTAGCAGATCTTCTTCTTCGGACCGCACGGTGAAGTGACGTTAAAGGAATACAGACCATTAGCCGACGTTCATAGACACCTAATTGATGACGCCTATTACGTACTGTTTGTATAGACACCCTCCGTCCTGTTGAGAAGAGCAACTGCCTTTTCAGCTAAGTAGAATTGCCTGTTATGTTTCGACGACTTTTAACAGTATATAATGGTCATCAACTGATGTAGTGGCGCATGGCCGATTTTGCCCTGGTCGACATATGTCCTGTTCCTTGGAATCGATAACACAGCGTTTCAAAGACACTTCTGGCGATTCCAACAACATCCGCGACTCTATGTTGTATTTTCCCAGATAGTCTGCCTATAACATGCCATGTCATGGATTCCAGTAAATCACGTTGTTGAGACATTTTCAAGTCACACGCAAAAAAAAGAGCAATCAGATTTCAGATTAAAGACAGTAAAACAAACGTTGCAACATCCCGATTTTTGCCCTTATAATATTTTTCTGGTTTTAGAAGTCATAAAATTTGATTTGCATATGAAGTTTTTTTCTTCTGTTTTTTGCTAGGTTTTAAATTATGGTCAATTTATTTTATGTTACATGTCGGTGTATGTATTTCCGTAATGTCGTTAAGACCATGTGCTCCTCTAATTACTTTGATTATATATATATATATATATATATATATATATATATATATATATATATATATATATATATATATATATATATATATATATATATATATATACATATATAAATTGTGAATTTATACACATATTTATTGTTCTGTATTTTTAAAATGTTTCTATATTTCATCTTAGTAAGAGATAATTCATTAAAAACTTGATCGGTTTGAAATTTAGAAGTATTAGCTATTTTCCTATAGAATATATGGGTTTGAGAATAACTAATGTTATTGAAGTTTGAGAATATTCTGTTATTGAAGTTTTTTTTATTGAAATTCATAAATGACATATTCATTGTTCTGTATTTGTAAAAGTTTTCTATATTTATACACATATTCATTGTTCTGTATTTGTAAAAGTTTTCTATATTTCATCTTAGTAAGAGATAATTCAATTAAAAACTTGATCGGTTTGAAATCAGAAGTATTAGCGAATTTTCCTATAGAATATATGGGTTTGAGAATAACTAATGTTATTGAAGTTTGAGAATATTCTGTTATTGAAGTTTTTTTTATTGAAATTCATAAATGTATTTAGCTTATATATAAACTTTAAAAAGAGGTTTTAAACTTTTTTAAATTCATTTGCTTCATTTTTGTAAATTTACTCGAGTTTTTCAATTAAAAAATATATAAAAGATTCCTTTTATTCAATGTTTAAAAGCATTTATTAGTTAAATTAAACTTTAAAATTTAAAACTACACTGTTATAATACAGTTTCACCGTCAATTTCGTTTTTCCATTTCAAGAAAAAAATTTAACAGCAAATCTTTGCGAATGCTGATAATCGTTTTTACATTTTCTTTAACTACTTTCCTATTTTTTAAACATTAAAATTAGGAATTAGCTTACGAAATGCCACCCTCGATTAAATCTGACAGTACATTAACTGGATTATATTAATGACTAACTGGATCCTGTTAGTAATTTAAGATTTCTGTTAGTAAGTCAGTATTAGTCTTTACATCTCACTGACTTTGTATTATCTCGCTCGCCAGTCTGAATTCTGCCGTAAGCTTCTTAGATATAAAAGTCATTGCCTTTCCAGAGGCTAAAAGATTTGCGCAGACTTTGTGACAATAGAATAAAGGGAATAGAATGATTTCAGATGAAATTGTTATTATGATTCGAACATAAAGAGACTAGAGAATTAATGAAATAACTATAAGCTCTATTATATATAATACATAAATCAGAAGTTATATTAAAATTTAAAAATTCAATTCATTAAATTAATTTAAATGAATAAAACTTTTGTTCATTTAAAATAGTGATTTAGGAGTAACCATGTTGTGTTAAAATTAAACCTTCATAATTAAGCCTCTTTTAGAAAGAATTGTCTTAACTAAATGAGTTAAATTGATAACTACATGAATTTACTTCATACTTTAATATTAGACTTTACATCAGTTATGAAATTTCCATATTTAAAAATTACAGAAATCAAAATCATTATTAGATTTAGCAGTAGTCCTTGTTCAGTTGCATTAGTAATGCGATCATCAGCCTATTAAATGAAGTGTTTAAATGAGATTACATGTACCTACTTTTTTAATGCCAATTGCAGTTTATTCTTAACAAGCATTTTCAAAATTAAATAAAAGGAACCTGACAATATTTGTAATAGATAAGTAGTAAGTTTGGGGTTTCATTTCTTTATCAAAGAAATAGATATAAACCAATTGCAATGGATAGATATTTTATAGATATTTTCCTTCAGTACCTAAATTACATATTTTATGTCTCATTATTTTTTTCAGTTCTTTTTAAGTGTCACAAGTATACATTCGACACTATTATGTTTAAAAGAAATGTTTGTAAATTATGAAATTTTTTGTCTGTTTCGATCTTTAGAAATTCATGAACCTACTTTTGTAATGTCAACTGCAGGTTATTTTTAACAAGCATTTTTAAAATAAAATAAAAGGAACCCGACAATTTTTGTGATGAATAAGTAGTAGGCTTGGGGTTTCATTTATTTACAAAAGAAATGTATAGAAACCAGTAGCAATGAATGAAAATTTTATAGATATTTTCCCTCAGTAGCTAAACTACATATTTTAAATGTTATTTTTATTAAGTCTCACTAGTATTCAATCCAGATTATTATATTTAAAAGTAGCGTTTCTAACCTATGAAATTTTGTGGTCTATTTAGATATTTAGAAATTCATGAAAATTTCGAGCAGTTAAGTTAAATATTCTGCTTGAATTAGAGATTTTTTATGCGGTGGAAATATTTTCCGTGATGAAAATTTGTTTATTTATATAATCACCACATATTAATATTATTTTTTAATTATAACCGCCAACACTACTTTCAAGCATGGGATATCGACAGAAATTGTCCCAAAAGGGGGTGCGTCTTAGAAAATAATAAAGAAAAACTGCTCCGAGCAGCCGACAAGTCAAAACATGTTCACCCATCATGGAAGCAAGGGTGTAAATGAGGGAGATACAATGAGGGGTATCTACTAAGTGAAGCCGTAAAAGATGATTCCTGAGCAAGTTATGGCCAGTCCTTATTCTACTTTGGAAGAGAGGGGCATACTCTCTTATTTAAAAATGAGATTATAAATAGAACATGTATAAAAAAATACATAATTTCTTATATGAAGGTTATTAGTCAATCTTGATTAAAAGTATAATATGGACTGAAAACTCATTATTTATACCTATGCAATTGTTGATACGAATCAAACATAAAGAGTGATGGAAAATTAGTCAAGTGTTATGTAATTTTAAAACACTTCTAAATTTGCAGTCAGAGAATTGATGAAGTATTCGGGTTTTATAACATTTCCACTTCGAATGCTTTTAGTTAAAATTTTATCAATAAAAATAATACATGCATTGACTTATTTCATAAAATAAGGCATGTAAATTAGGCAAGTATCAAACAGTAGCATAAGTTAGAAGTGCTCCCATCTAACAAAGCTGAACAGGCTTAAATATATGCATGTGGTAGGTAATTTTCATACGGTTTTCAGTCACGGTTAAAAATCTAACTGAAAGTTAAACTCATTGGATGAATATCATTAACTCTTACTGAGGTCATATTGTAACTAAGAAATATATATTTTTTAATTCCCAACAAAGAGACTAGAGATTTAATGAAATATTTGTAAGCCTTATTATATAAGAATACTTAAATCAGTAGTTAAATTAAAATTTTAAAAAATCAATAAATTACTTTATATGAATAAAATTTTTGTTTTTTTAAAATAATGATTTAGAGATAACTATATTTCTTTAAAATGAAGACTTTAAAATTAAACCTCATTTAGGCATTTTGATATCTAAAAATTATTTGTATAGAAAACATTTATTATTTATACATATGCTTTTTTTAATAGTTGTTTAAAGAAAATTCACGTCATTAACATACAAAAAATAGACATTTTTTGTATTATTTGAAACACTGTATTTTATTGAAATAATTTTCAAGCGCAAATCTTGCTTTTTGATAGAACTCTATCAGAAAACAGTTAACTTTAATAACTATATATAATCAGTGAATGAATAAGAACATCATCCATGGGAGAAATTACTTTGGACAATAATTTTTGACTCTCAAATCAAATTTTCACTCCTGAATGAACAAAAAGTTTTTAGATTAGAAAGAGTAGTTTATCTTAATAATGACTGTTAAAACATTAAATTAAAAAAAATCTATTTGTATAGAAATATTCCATTTTAATTCCTGTGAAATAGACTAAATTAAAGTTATCTAGTAAATTTTCTTATGAAGATATTCAACGTTCATACTGGTTCAATCACTGGTTTTAAACAAAATAGCATATGCCTAACAAGTCAAAACGTTTGGTCGGTTTGGTGTTTTGACTTTCCTCCACGTCTAAAAAATATATGCAGCATCTAATTTACGGAAGCTCTCAAGGGAAAAACTCTTTTTCTCAAATAACTATTTCATATGTTAGGGCTAACTCCCATTTTCAGGAGTAGGGAAATCTGGGAATTCTCCAGAAAAAAGGAGAACCAATTACGTATTACCTGGATTTCCTTTAAATAAGATATGTGTAACGTACAAATTTAGTACTCACCGGTTTGAATTAGCTCCTATTGTTTGTTGATTGTTCGGGTTTATTTGACAATGAGAAGACTTACTCTGTTTATAATCGTGCTGTTAAAACCATAGTAAATTCCATGATAAAGTTTTAAGTTTATTTCAGACTGACTATGAACGTCTTTACCGAACACGAAATCAGAATTAAATGATACGTGAAAGCACTTTACTAATATAAATTTGTCCCCTCAGCGAGAGATATTCCCATGAAATGAACAGTTTAGTCAGCAAACAGGAACAGTCAAAATGGAACTTAAATCATGGGACAAGTGACCCACTTTTCTTGGGAGAGCTCGACAACGTGGCGAGTGGAAAAAAATTAGCATTTATAATAGAGATACAGCATTGAAAGACTCTTTGAAAGTCACAAACAACACTTTCAATTCTGAGATTTTGTGGCTAGGAATATAGATATAAAATAATGAGAATGGTGAAAGGAGAAATTTAGAGACATACTTTAAGTGTAATAATTTTTATATATTTCACACACACATATATATGCATATATATATATGCATATATATATATATATAATATATATATATATATATATATATATATATATATATATATATATATATATATATATATTATGGTTTATAAAACAAGACAAATCAAGAAATTTATTTTAATTATATTAGCCATTTTTAAGAAAATTAGACTAAAAAAAGTTTTGTGTCAAATTGACTCATTCCGTAATTCTAGTATTAATCCTTTGTCTCAGTAGGCAACAAATTTCCTTTTCAACTGAAATATTCAAAAACTGCCTCCCAGTTATTTTACATTTCGTTTGAATTGTCATTTGCCTTATTAGCAAAAATAAAAATCATTAAGCACGTGAAGGTAAATTCAAAACTTTAATTTCCCCACAGAAATGTGCTTCTCCGCATAAAATTAACTAATCAATTTCCAAGGATACATAACTCGCTGTAGCACACTAGCATCTCTCTCACTTGATTCTTCATTTTTATTCTACTTGTTGAAGCCATAAATTCATAGTTGGCTAGACAGAATATAATGTCAAATGACTGTTGAGCTTTTACATTTTAAACAATTCTTACGCGAATTTCTGTAAGGCAAATTTAATTAACTTTTAATGCTCAAGGGTATATCCGGTGGAGACATAAGACTTAAAACTGAATTATGAAGAATGCATTAATGATAAATGGCTTGAAGTCTATTTAAACAATCTGCTACCTCCGGAGTTTATACATTGTCGTTAGATATTGTGCATTACATTCGTTGTTTCCTGTGCAAATTCAATACCGTTTTTAATGAGTAATTAATAAATCAGCAGAACTGAATAAACACAAATTAATTATTTCCTCACATCTCCATATATTTTCATTTGAAAATAAAATGATTTAATGTAAAATTATGGTTTATAAAACAAGACAAATCAAGAAATTTATTTTAATTATATTAGCCATTTTTAAGAAAATTAGACTAAAAAAATTATTGTGTC
Source organism: Pardosa pseudoannulata (assembly GCA_032207245.1). Classification (NCBI taxonomy): domain Eukaryota; kingdom Metazoa; phylum Arthropoda; class Arachnida; order Araneae; family Lycosidae; genus Pardosa; species Pardosa pseudoannulata. Next base: position 157,095,843 of record CM063501.1, read on the forward strand.
AAATTGACTCATTCCGTAATTCTAGTATTAATCATTTGTTTCAGTAGGTAACAAAACTACCTCCCAGGTATTTTACATTTCGTTTTAATTGTCATTTGCCTTATTAGCAAAAAATAAAAATCATTAAGCACTTGAAGGTAAATTCAAAACTTTAATTTCCCCACAGAAATGTGCTTCTGAGCATAAAATTTAACTAATCAATTTCCGACTATACATAACTCGCTGTAGCACACTAGCATCTCTCTCACTTGATTTTTCATTTTTATTCTACTTGTTGAAGCCATAAATTCATACTTGGCTAGACAGAATATAATGTCAAATGACTGTTGAGCTTTAACATTTTAAACAATTCTTACGCGAATTTCTGTAAGGCAAATTTAATTAACTTTTAATGCTCAAGGGTATATCCGGTGGAGACATAAGACTTAAAACTGAATTATGAAGAATGCATTAATGATAAATGGCTTGAAGTCTATTTAAACAATCTGCTACCTCCGGAGTTTATACATTGTCGTTAGATATTGTGCATTACATTCGTTGTTTCCTGTGCAAATTCAATACCGTTTTTAATGAGTAATTAATAAATCAGCAGAACTGAATAAACACAAATTAATTATTTCCTCACATCTCCATATATTTTCATTTGAAAATAAAATGATTTAATGTAAAATGGATTTTGTTAATACATTCGTGAATATTTCTGTAATGGAATTATATGACACTTAAAGCAATTATCTTTTACTAGAAATGAAATATTTTCTTTAAAATCTCTGAAGGATGAGAGCTTTGAGATTATTTGTACATTTATTGTATATTTCTAATTATTTTGTAGTATAAAAATTCTGTTTTTAGGACATAAACAAAGTTTTTGCTAATTCGATAATATTAATAAGTATTATAAATTTGTAATGCGAAACTGCGCCTTTGTTTATATACTTTTAAACTCATTTTGCTCTTTGAATTTTTAAATAGAAGAAAGCTGAGATAAATTATTTTTCAGTGTTGAAAAAGTGTGTAAGTAATTTTTCACCTTAATACTCTTCCATTTTAAATTATTGAGAGGTAAAATATAAGTAAGATTTTGAAGTCCCGGTTTTATGTAATCGATATAAGTTTTTTGCATATCTGAGATTCGTCTGAATATGTTTGTTTTAATTAAAAATGTATTTATATTAATTTTTAATTCACTTGCATAATACACAATACCTATTTTGCATCTAGCCTTCATATGTGACTTAAACGTTTGTTCCTTTTGTAGACAAATTGATAAAGCAAGTAAATTCTTATAAGAGGTAACTTTTGCTCTAAATTTTCTTCAATAGATGTTAAGAATCTGCCTGATAATATAAATAGAATGTTTGTCAATGATGAATCAAAACATTTACTTGCTTTTCAAAATCCCATTTCGTATGGCACTTTGACCTTCCATAAAAAGCATGATACATATCTTCATTTAAAATTGCAAGCATAATTTTAAGGTTGTAAGTAGTTACAAGAAAAATATCTGACAAGAGTATCTTTCTTACAACAGGCTTTATGAATGTTAATTTATTTGTACGCATATGTATTAAAGTATAGTAATCTATAGCAAATTGAGTTAGGACTTGTCGTTAAGACAAATGGCTCTACAGTCTACCCTTTTGCTACACGAGGGCTAATGCGACAGGGACCAACTATTTAAACCCGACTCCGAACGATTATGAGCATTCTTAAATTTATATCTCTTTCTTCCTTGTTATGCATTAAAAAATGCTTTATTCGTTTTAAAGTTTCTCTACTTAATTAAATGCACAAGTATTAGTTCTATCTAATTTCACTTTGTATCTTAAAATTTTTTTTAAAATTTTATCTCTCTTCATTTTTAAATTTTAATTCACTTAACTGTTAGGGCCCATTATCTTCACTGTAATTTACCTTTAATTATTGTTGTTGCATATAAAAGAATGACACCCAGTAAGGAATAAATATCTATCTCTTTCTTCCTTGTAGTGCATTAAAAAAATGCTTTTTTAGTTTTAAACTCTCTCTACTTAATTAAATGCACAAGTAATAGTTCTATCGAATTTCACTTTGTATCTTAATTTTTTTTTAAATTTTATCTCACTTAACTGTTAGGGCCCATTATCTTCACTGTAATTCACCTTTAATTATTGTTGTTGCATATAGAAGAATGACACCCAGTAATGAATAAATATCTATCTCTTTATTCCTTGTTAAAAATAAAAGAAATGATTTTTTAGTTTTAAACTTTCTCTATTTAATTAAAAGTACAAGTAATAGTTCTGTCTTAATTTTTTTTAATTTCATCTCACTTAATTTTTAAATTTTATCTCACTTAACTGTTAGGGTCCATTATCTTCACTGTAATTTACCTTTAATTATTGTTGTTGCATATAAAAGAATGACACCAAGTAAGGAATTAATATCTATCTCTTTCTTCCTTGTTATGCATTAAAACATACTTTTTTAGTTTTAAACTTTCTCTACTTAATTAAATGCACAAGTAATAGTTCTATCTAACTTCACTTTGTATCGTAAATAACTTTAATTTTATCTCTTAATTTTTAAATTTTATCTCACTTAACTGTTAGGGCCCATTATCTTCACTGTAATTTACCTTTAATTATTGTTGTTGCATATAAAAGAATGACACCAAGTAAGGAATTAATATCTATCTCTTTCTTCCTTGTTATGCATTAAAACATACTTTTTTAGTTTTAAACTTTCTCTACTTAATTAAATGCATGAGTAATAATTCTATCTAATTTCACTTTGTATCTTAAAAAAAAAGTTTGAAATATCATGCCTCTTTTTTGAATTTTATCTCACTTAACTGTTAAGGCCCATTATCTTCAATGTAATTTACCTTTAATTATTGGCCGAACGATGGCCGATTGGTTAGGGTGCTGACCTTCGGTACCAGAGTTCGTGGGTTCGAATCCCACAGTGGCATGGATGTTCGTAGCCGTTCGGAATCGGCTTTAAGCTGTAGGTCCCGGTCTCATTAGCCCTCGTGTTGCAAAAAGTAGACCGTAGCACTCCAAACCAAACCAAACCAAACCTTTAATTATTGTTGTTGCATATAAAAGAATGACACCCAGTAAGGAATAAATATCTATCTCTTTCTTCCTTGTTATGCATTAAAAATGCTTTTTTGGTTTTAAACATTCTCTACTTAATTAAATGCGCAAGTAATAGTTCTATCTAATTTCACTTTGTCTCTTAAATTTTTTTAAAATTTTATCTCACTTAACTGTTAGGGTCCATTATCTTCACTGTAATTTACCTTTAATTATTGTTCTTGCATATAAAAGAATGACACCCAGAAAGGAATTAATATCTATCTTTTTCTTCCTTGTTGTGCATTAAAACATTCTTTTTTAGTTTTAAACTTTCTCTACTTAATTAAAAGCACAAGTATTAGTTCTATCTAATTTCACTTTGTGTCTTATTTTTTTTTTTTTTTTAATTTCATCTCATTAAATTTTTAAATTTTATCTCACTAATCTGCTAGGGCCCATTATCTTCACTGTAGTTTACCTTTAATTATTGTTGTTGCAAATAAAAGAATGACACCCAGAAAGGAATTAATATCTATCTTTTTCTTCCTTGTTGTGCATTAAAACATTCTTTTTTAGTTTTAAACTTTCTCTACTTAATTAAAAGCACAAGTATTAGTTCTATCTAATTTCACTTTGTATCTTAAATTTTTTTTTAATTTCATCTCTCTTAATTTTTAAATTTTATCTCACTTAACTGTTAGGGCCCATTCTCTTCACTGTAATTTACCTTTAATAATTGTTGTTGCATATAAAAAAATGACACCCAGTAATGAATTAATATCTTGCTACAAGGAATTCGGCCTTCGGCCTAGGTACCCCCCAAAACCTTACTTCTTGGACTTGGACTTATGAACAGATATGCCATGATCAGACCAAGAAATGAGGAAACGAAGACCAGTGCTCTAACCATCCGGACCATCGTTCGGGGGCGTTAAGACTTAACTCGCAATCTAGATATTTCGATCCATATATACAAAAATCAATTCAGACAGCTTTAGTAATACGGTTTCTTTCGTGATTTTTTAAATTTGTTATTGTCTATGGCCATAAATATCACAAAGCATATCTACTGTTTTGAAATAGGAATTGTAATTAATAAGTATATAAAATAGTGTGAAGTGTTTTTCAAGTACTAAAAATGCATTTTAGTGCAAAGGTATAATTAAAAATTTTAACCAACCTTGTTGGCCGTTTAGCACTATCTCTTTTAAACAATGTACGATGTGAAATTGAAGCCATGATACAAAATGGTAAAACAGAGGGATGGTTAGAATTTCAAAGCTTTTCTGAATATGTAGAAATATACGTTAGATTAGTGTATCAAACATTTAAAAAATATATATGAATAAGAGACGCCAGTTCATATTGAATAGGATAATTTTTTAGTCATTTCAATCTTTTAAATCAAATTATCATGTGAAATTGAAACCATGATACAAAATGGGAAAACAGAAGGATGGTTAGAATTTCAATGATTTTCTGAATATGTAGAAATATACGGTAGATTAGTGTATCAGACATCTAAAAAATGTATATATGAAAAAGTGACGCAAGTTCATATTGAATAGGTTAAATTTTTAGTCATTTAAAACTTTTAAATCAATGTACCATGGGAAATTGAAGCCATGATAAAAAATGGGAAAACAGAGGGATGGTTAGAATTTCAATGATTTTCTGAATATGTAGAAATATACGGTAGATTAGTGTATCAGACATTTAATATATATATATATATATATATATATATATATATATATATATATATATATATATATATATATATATATATATATATATATATATATATATATATATATATATATATATATATATATATATATATATATATATATATATATATATATATATATATATATATATATATATAAATATATATATATATATATATATATATAATATACATATATATATATATATATATATATATATACAAATATATATATACATATATATATATATACATATATATATATATACATATATAGTATACATATATATATATATATATATATACATATATATATATACATATTACATATATATATATATATATATATATATATATATATATATATATATATATATATATATATATATATATATATATATATATATATATATATATATATATATATATATATTTATATATATATATATATATATATATATATATATATATATATATATATATATATATATATATATAAGTATAATCAATAAATTACTGTAAGATTTATAAAAGTAAACTTACAAATCAAATTTCAATGTATTAGTTTGGTGATTCACATATTTCAAAACGTCATAACTCTATATCGTAATTAAAAGTTTTTAATGACTAAAAATTTATCCTATTCAATATGAATTTGCGTCCCTTTTTCATACATATTTTTTTAAATGTCTGATACACTAATCTAAGGTATACTTCTGCATATTCAGCAAAGAACTGATAACCTAACCATCCCTCCATTTTCCCATTTTGTATCATGGCTTCAATTTCACATGATACATTGATTTAAATGTTTTAAATGACTAAAAATTTAACCTATTGATGAACAATATGAACTTGCGTCACTTTTTCATATATATATATATATATATATATATATATATATATATATATAATATAATATATATATATATATATATATATATATATATATATATATGTATACACATTCCTTAATAAACAACATGTATCCTGTGAACACTGTGAACTGATTCTATCAATGTGTTTTTGAAACCAAACAATCCGTATTCTTAAATGTAATTTATAACGTTATGTATATTAAAATTCATGATATTTAGAATGAATTTCATCAAGATATCTTGCAAAAGTTAAAAATTTACTTTAATTAAATTCCAAAATATTATGACCTCATTTGTTTTGGTTACTTTCATCTACGGCTTTTGTACATTAACCTATGACTCATGCAATCTTAAAAAATCAAATAAATTAACATCATTAGAAATAATCTTCAATATTATGTAGTTAATATTACTTTATATGTATAACATATACATAATGCATACATACAACATTCACCTGATATCTAAATTAATACTTAGTAATAATTAAATATATTCTGTAATCACACTCCGAGGCTTTATAGTTTAAACTCTGAGATTTACTTTCATCTACGTCTTCAGAAAAACAAAACAAAGGTTACAAATATATGTAATTGACAACATTATGTTATAAGTATTTATCCATATGCAGAATGTATTTAAACACTCATCTAAGCTATTTCTTTAGAATAGTTATTAAATCACTAGCATATAGCCCGTCATATAATCTATCAGTAAAATTTTTAATCTTCCAGAATTGTAATCCCCAGAAATGTACCGTTTGAGGCAGGTAAATTTTTTTTTTTTTTTGTCTGAGAATTATCTGGTACATGCTCAATAATTTTGTTCAAACTCCTCTACAGTCTCCCGATACTGTGAATAGAACAGAAAGAAAATTCAAATTTTTCTTAGCTACGACGAAATTACCGTTAATTTCTTCCCAAATTTTTTACCATAAAAATGAATGAATTATAAATTTATCTTAAAAGTTTAGAATTATCTTGAAAAGGTTTGGAGATGTTAATATATAAATTTAACATTAAAAAAACTTTATAGACCTTATGTTAGCTGCTAACTTAATTATTTATTAGACAGTGAAATAGACTCCTAGACATTTGTAAAAAGAATTTGTTGTAAATACCGGTGATAAAATTAACATTGTAACAAAAAATAATCGATGATTAAATTTAAAATTATCACATTTGTACCTAATCTATTATTTAAACAAATATAAAACAAATCTATGTACATAATATCTAAGTTCAGTGATAAAAGGTATGAAAGTAATGCAAACGATATTTAAATAATGTAAAATGAGGAATGATTAAATTAAATAGATAAAGGAATGACGTTATAATACTTGAAAATAAATTAATTTTGCCTATTTATCATGTGATAAATTGATAAGTTTAATCGCCTGCTCTTAACCAGTGACAATAGGGCTTGAAATAAAACCATGAAATACTCGAAAATGAGGTAAGGGATAGATTTGAAAAGTTTTAAAGACGACAGTATTTTTTGCTGTAATATTTACACCAATTTATTTTATAATTGGATGCGTAGTTTAGGGGAAGATAAACTTTACTCGCTCTGAATTTCGCTAACCTTAACTCAGCAAGAATCTAATATGGATGCTTCTAACCATTCCAAGTCCAACATCTTCATAAAATCGTGGAAAAACGGACATAATAGGCTATTATTAAACAGGGGATTTTAATATCTATACATTTAAATACGCCAAATAAAATGTATTAAAATGAACTTTTTCACTCCAATTATATTTACGTCATATATCTAATACACAAATTTACAATGCCTCTACAACATTAATTTTCGTACATTTTTCGTAGGATTTAAAATCAACTGTTGTATTCCACATGATACTGGTTACTTGATTTTGTTTATTCTTGGAAGCAATTAATTCAATATTAATTACTGTAATATATAAAATTATATACTAAAAAATCCATTCAAACTAAATTCTTTATTTTTGGTTTGGTTTGGTTTGGAGTGCTACGATCTACTTTTTGCAAAACAAGAGCTAAAGAGACCGGGACCTACAGCTTAAAGCCGATTCCGAACGGCTACGAACATCCATGCCAATATGGGATTCGAACCCACGAACTCTGGTTCCGAAGGCCAACACCCTAACCAATCGGCCATCGTTCGGCTCAAACTAAATTCATATTATCTAGGTTATTTCTTAGTAACAATTAAAATTATCCTTTATACAAATTTCAAGACCTAACCTACTTCTCCCACTGGGTTACTTTGACATAAAAAGACATAAATTGCAATAATTTTAAAAATTAATATTTAAATTTAATTTATAAGCAAAATACTCTTTATACATATGGATTAATAAATTTTATATAGAATCTAAATTATTCATTAATAATAAGTAATAAATAATTATGATGCTTATACGCATAAAGAGCCCAAATTAAATGTAAATTGTATTCAAAACAACTTTACTCTCTAATGGCACTTTAATGAACAATTTTCGTCGAATTTTTCAATTTAAGATTTAATGCTTTACGAGACATTTAATGAATTTGATTTAAATAAAAGAGCTTAGTTTTGATCTAATGAAATATCACCATTCTAAAATGAATTTATAAGTTTGCAGATGAAGTAGCCTCTGACGCGTTGTTTCTCGAATAATTTGATTTAGAAGTTTCACAGTCTTTCACGATATCAAAGCAGTAATAACGGCGAAATTGTTATAGAAAAATTAAATTGAATTTCCCGAGGAGGCCATTTTCGAAATGATACAAAGAAAATAAAATTAATCTAATCGAAATATCATCAATTCGGAAATAGAATGAGAGTTTTGAAAAAGAGTTCGGATGGCTTATAGACTGAGAGTTGAATGTGTTGTTTTGTGGAATATCTTGCTTTGAAGGCAATTACGTGTCATGTAATAGGAATACAAGTGATTGGCTGATTACTAGAAGAAATAATCAGGTTCTCTGTTAAGGCAATCATTTAATTTTAAATAAAATTACTGATATAGTTTAAAATCTCATACACTTCAGTTAAGCTCAGTTACAGAAAATAAATATTTTATAAATGTAAAGTAATAGAGAAGTTATTTTCTAAACCAATGCGATTCATTCCTAAAATCAATACTATACAATCTGTGGACCATTAATATCGAGTTAAGTATTTATATTCATTATAGTACTTATGAATTTGATTTAATTCAATTAAATTTACCTTTACATTTATTAACTAATGTATCCCAGTACATAATCAATACCCTAATACATGATGTTTTCATTTATTTGAAAACAATTCTCACTAAAAATCTACGTTATTGTTTATTGTTACTATCTTAGGATTTTGATCTCTGTAATTTGATGACCTGACAGAATAAATAATAATTTCTTACACCTTTTATGTTTCATTTTCATTCAATTTGTATTTCCTAAGGTGTCCTGTATTTATTATCTTAAAGCGTATTTTTTTTATTTTACTTATACATTATTTAGATATTGTCAAAGATGTTACTGAGATGTATAATATTATATACTAAAAAATTCATTCATATACTAAATTTATATTATCTAGGTTATTCCTTAGTAACAATTAGAATTATCCTTTAGTCACCTTCCGGGACTTTACTTCGTACTCCCAGTGGGTTGCTTTGTTTTAAAATATTTTGATTTTCAGAGTAAACAAAATGACATAAATATCTATAATTTTAAACATTAAGTACTTGAGTTTAATTTATAGGCAGAATACGCTTTATCTATATTAATTAATAAATTTTATATAGAATCTCGATTATTTATTAGTAATAATTAATAAATAGTTACAATGCATACACGTACAAAGAGCCCAATTAAAATGTAAATTGTATGGAATAGAACTTTACACTCTAATGACAGTTTAACGAATAATTTTCTTCAGAATTTATCAATTTAAGACTTAATGCTTTACGAGACAGTTAATGAATTGGATTTAAACAAAAGAGCGTAGTTTTGATCTAATGAAATATCACCATTCTAAAATGAAATTATATGTTTGCAGATGAAGTAGCCTCTGACTCGTTGTTTCTAGAATAATTTGCTTTAGAATCTTCAATGTCTTTCATGATATCAAAGCTGTAATAACGACAAATTGTTACAGAAAAATATAATTGAATTTCCCGAGGAGGCCATTTTTAAAATGACATAAAGAAAATAGAATTAATCTAATCGAAATATCATCAATTCGGATATAGAATTAGAACTTTGAAAAGGAGCTTATATAGCTGAAAGACTGACAGTAGAATGAGATGTTTTGTGAAATAGCTTGCATTTTAAAGTAATTACGTGTCATGTATTAGGAATACAAGTGATTGGCTGCAAATCGAAGAAATATTAAGGTTCTCCTTCAAGGCAATCATTTAATTTGAAATGAAATTACTGACATAGTTTAAAATCTCATACACTTCCCTTAAACTCTGTTACAGAAAATAAAACTTTATAGAGGCTACGCAATAGAAAAGTTATTTTCTAAACCAATGAGATTCATTAATTAAAATCAATACTGTACAACGTGTGGGCTGTTAATTTTCAGTGAGGTATTTATATTCAGTATAGTAATTATGGATTTTATTTCATTCAATTAATTTTATCCTCCCATTTATCAACTAATATATCTAAGTACAAAACTAATATACTAAACGAATGACGTCTTCCTTTATTTGAGACCGATTCTCACTGAAAATCTAAGTTATTGTTTATTGTTACTATCTTAGAATTTTGAAACGTGATGAGCTCATTGTAGAAATAATAATTTTTTACACCTTTTATGTTTCATTTTCATTCACTTTATATTTCCTAAGGTGAACCTGTACTTAAAAAATTAAATCTTATTTTTTCATTTTATTTATACAGTTTTTAGATGTTGTCAAAATGTTACTGTGATATATAAATTTATATTGTAAATAATTTATCAGTATACTAAATTTATATTACCTAAGTTATTTCTTAGTAACAATTAAAATTATCCTTGATTCTAATTCCAAGACTTTACTTAGTCCTACCAGTGGGTTACTTTGATTTTAAGCTTGTTTGATCTTCAGAAGTAAACAATACGACATAAGTACCTATAATTTTAAACTTTAAATAATTGAGTTTAATTCATAGACACAATACTATTTATCCATATGAATTAATAAATTTATATGGAAACAAGGTTATTTATTAATAATAAATCATAAATAAATAAGATGCATATACGTCTTAGGATCTCAAATAAAATGTAAATTATATGGAATAGTACTCTATAACCTAATGGCACTTTAACGAACAATTTTCGACGTAATTTATCAATTTAAGATTTAATGCTTTACGAGACATTTTAATGAATTTGATTTAAATAAAAGAGCTTAGTTTTGATCTAATGAAATATCACCATTCTAAAATGAATTTATAAGTTTGCAGATGAAGTAGCCTCTGACGCGTTGTTTCTCGAATAATTTGCTTTAGAAGTTTCAGAGTCTTTCATGATATCAAAGCAGTAATATCGGCGAAATTGTTATAGAAAAATCTAATTGAATTTCCCAAGGAGGCCATTTTCGAAATGATACAAAGAAAATAGAATTAATCTAATCGAAATATCATCAATTCGGAAATAGTATGAGAGCTGTGAAAAGGAGTTCAGATAGCGTATAGATTGAGAGTGGAATGCGTTGTTTTGTGGAATATTTTGCTTTTAAAAGCAATGACGTGTCATGTATTAGGAATACAAGTGATTGGCTAACACTCGAAGAAATAATCAGATTCTCTGTTAAGGCAATCATTTAATTTTAAATGAAATTACTGACATAGTTTAAAATCTCATACACTTCAGTTAAGCTCAGTTACAGAAAATAAATGTTTTATAAATGTAAAGTAATAGAGAAGTTATTTTCTAAACCAATGCGATTCATTCATAAAATCAATACTATAGAATCTGTGGACTATTAATATCGAGTTAAGTATTTATATTCATTATTGTACCTATGAATTTCATTTAATTCAATTAAATTTACCTTTACATTTATCAACTAATGTATCCCAGTACATAATCAATACCCTAATACATGATGTCTTCATTTATTTGAAAACAATTCTTACTAAAAATCTACATTATTGTTTATTGTTATTATCTTAGAATTTTGATCCCTGTAAATGGATGACCTGACTGTATAAATAATAAATTCTTACACCTTTTATGTTTCATTTTCATTCACTTTGTATTTCCTAAGGTTTCCTGTATTTATTAACTTAAAGCGTATTTTTTCATTTTACTTATACATTTTTTAGATATTGTCAAAGATGTTACTGAGATGTATAATATTATATACTAAAAAATTCATTCATATACTAAATTTATATTATCTAGGTTATTTCTTAGTAACAATTAAAATTATCCTTTAGTCACCTTCCGGGACTTTACTTAGTACTCTCAGTGGGTTACTTTGTTTTAAAATTCTTTGATATTCAGAAGTAAACAAAATGACATAAATATCTATAATTTTAAACATTAAGTACTTGAGATTAATTTATAGGATGAATACGCTTTATCCATATTGATTAATAAATTTTATATAGAATCTCGATTATTTAATAGTAATAATTAATAAATAGTTACAACGCATATACGCACAAAGAGCCCGAATAAAATGTAAATTGTATTGAATAGAACTTTACACTCTAATGAGAGTTTAACGAACAATTTTCTTCCAAATTTGTCAATTTAAGACTTAATGCTTTACGAGACAGTTAATGAATTGGATTTTAACAAAAGAGCATAGTTTTGATCTAATGAAATATCATCATTCTAAAATTAATTTATATGTTTGCAGATGCAATAGCCTCTGACTCGTTGTTTCTAGAATTATTTGCTTTAGAAGCTTCAATGTCTTTCATGATATCAAAGCAGTAATAACGACAAATTGTTATAGAAAAATATAATTGAATTTCCCGAGGAGGCCATTTTTAAAATGATATAAAGAAAATAGAATTAATCTAATTGAAATGTCATCAATTCGGAAATAGATCTTTCAATAGGAGGTTACAAAGTTTAAAATCTCATACACTTCAGTTAAACTAAGTTACAGAAAATAAAATTTTATACAGGGTAAGCAATAGAACAGTTATTTTAAAAACCAATGAGATTCATTAATGAAATCAATACTATACAACGTGTGGGCTATCATTATCGAGTGAGGTATTTATATTTAGTATAGTACTTATGAATTTCATTTCATTCAATTAATTTTATCCTTCCTTTTTATCAACTAATATATCTAAGTACAAAACTAATATACTAAACAAATGACGTCTTCATTTGTTTCAGACCCATTCTCACTGAAAATCTAAATTATTTTTTATTGTTACTACCTTAGAATTTTGATCCCTGTAATTTGAAGAGCTCAATGTATGAATAATTTTTTACACCTTTTATGTTTCATTTTCATTTAAATTTTACTTCCTAAGGTGATCCTGTATTTAACAAATTAAATCTTATTTTTTCATTTTATTTATACTGTTTTTAGATGTTGTCAAAAATGTTACTGTGATATATAAAATTATATACTAAATAATTCATAAGTATACTAAATTTATATAACCTAAGTTATTTCTTAATAACAATTAAAATTATCCTTTGTTCAAATTCTAAGACTTTACTTAGACCTACCAGTGGGTTACTGTGATTTTAAGCTTGTTTGATTTTCAGAAGTAAACAGTCGACATAAGTATCTATAATTTTAAACTTTAAATAATTGAGTTTAATTTATAGGCACAATACTATTTATAAATTTATATGGATTAATAAATGTATATGGAAACAAGGTTATTTATTAATAATAATTATAAATAATTAAGATGCATATACATCTAAGCATCTCAAATAAATTGTAAATTTTATTGAATAGAACTCTATATCCTAATGGCACTTTAACGAACAATTTTCGTCGTAATTTATCAATTTAAGATTTAATGCTTTACGAGACATTTAATTAATTCGATTTAAATAAAAGAGCGTAGTTTTGATCTAATGAAATATCACCATTATAAAATGAATTTATAAGTTTGCAGATGAAGTAGCCTCAGACGCGTTGTTTCTCGAATAATTTGCTTTAGAAGTTTCACAGTCTTTCATGATATCAAAACAGTAATAATGGCGAAACTGTTATTTAAAAATTAAATTGAATTTCCCGAGGAGGCCATTTTTGAAATGATACAAAGAAAATAGTATTAATCTAATCGAAATATCATCAATTCTTAAATAGTATGAGAGCTTTGAAAAGGAGTTCAGGTAGCTTATAGATTGAGAGTGGAATGCGTTGTTTTGGGGAATATTTTGCTTTTAAAAGCAATTTCGTGTAATGTATTATGAGTACAAGTGATTGCTTGCCATTCCAAGAAATAATCAGGTTCTCTCTTAAGGCAATCATTTAATTTGAAATGAAACTACTGAAATACTTTTAAAATCAGATATTACGTAGTGGAAAAGTTATTTTCCATAACAATGCGATTCATTAATGAAATAAATACTTTACAATTTGTGGCCAATTAAACATTATATGTGGGTAAATTTCGCAACTAAATTGTACCGGGAGCGGGAGTTTTGTTCGTAAATTTAGTTATTCTATTAAATCTCAACAGATGGGAAATTATTTAATTTTTAACCAACCATATATATATATATATATATATATATATATATATATATATATATATATATATATATATATATATATATATATATATATATATATATATATATATATATATATATATATATATATATATATATATATATATATATATATATATATATATATATATATATATATATATATATATATATATATATATATATATATATATATATATATATATATATATATATATATATATATATGACTACTTCTCCTTAGCTGGTATACAATGACGAATTCTTGCAAGCGAAATTGAGCATTATGGAGATAACTATACTATACAAACACTCTGATATTGAACTGCTCTTGTTTGATTATTCAAATATATATATTAAACGACCCGACATGCGTTGTCCTGTTTAACACTGTAAATTCAAAATTGTAAATAGTTTTGAAATAAATTATAACTTGAACCGTTTTGATTTAAATGTAAAAAAATAAATTATTTAAAAAATACTTGACACCACCATGCATACAGTTAGTACAAACGTAATTAGAATAAATTAAATTTCCCACATCGCCTGCACAGGGATTTGATCCTGGGATCGACTTCTCGCACTGAAGCCCGATGCGCAAACCACTGTGCCACAGGTACGTTGGCAGTAAACAACGTCTCACTTGGAAAGATCTTTTATAATCTTTAGACACTATTCTTTGATAGATATATGGTTTGAAAATACCTGTAAAGTTTAGCTATAAAATGATTTTATAGTCAGTGCCTCTTTTATTAAAAGAAATATTGTTCGAATCCTATAGATGGCACTAATATTAGAAGTTGACTATAGACAAATATATATGACAATCAGGCAATTTCTTAAGCTAATCATCTATATTTATTTGAAATAAATAGTGTGATTTGCACTATTTTAACTCATATACACTTTTGAATATTTTCCCTTATACTTATTACATTTATCAATGAATGATAAATGATATAGCCCATCATATTTTGTGTTTAAATCTACAAACTAGTGGATTCTAACTTAAAAGAATATTGTTTTTTATAGAAAATTATTTTGGAATTGGATACTGTAATTTTCAGAAACTAAAATCTGAAAACTGTTGCAGTTAACTGTAAAACTTCTAAAAAAGATTACAATTTAAAAAAATATAAATAAATTTAAAACTAAAGATATGATTTTTTTCTTTTTTACAGACCTAATTATTCAGACATTTTCAAATCAGTAAAGGTTTTTGAGGATTATCTGAGAGGATTTTCATTAAATCTGAGAGGATTTTTCTTTAAATTGATATTATCATTTTATAATACTAATATAAGACAACTACCTACATTAAAAAATACCTTATATATTTGTAACTTAGGAGCAAGTGCCAAAGAGACCAATCTTTCCCTAAGAAACACTCACTATTATGTTACATTTTTAAATGCAAAGTTACTCTCAACTTTTTGTCTCCCCGAAATTCAGTTGCCCCGGTATATAAGGATTTAGCCACACATTTAATATCTGTAACATTCCGTACTTACACGGGATTTCAAATCAAAGAACTACGTAATAGAAAGTTATAAAAGTCAACAGAGAGATAATTAAATTGTCTCAGTGATATCCCAACTGATCTTTGGCAAAAAGAAGAGTCTTTATATTATAGACAATATTTTGTTGATTGCAATGCAATTATTTTTCAATTCATGGTCCTAACGTTAACTTTATATATTTAAAAAAATGTTTCAAATGAAATTTCTAACAATCACATTTCTTTTTTCAAGGGAGAAATACTTCGCCATTTTTTAATTAATATATAATCATTCAAGATAAAATTGATTCGTATTAGAAAGAACACTAGAATTACGTAAGGAGTCATTTTGACACCTACCAAAGTTTTATCTTTAACAGCTCTTCTATTTTTTTTCAAATATCTTAATCCTTTCTTAACTTTTCCTTAACCATTTTGATTTACGAAATAGTAAATATTTCAAGAAAATCGTATTTTATTTTAGCCCTAACAAATGATTATACCTAGAAAAACGGCAGGTGTCATTTTGACCCCTTTGAGAGGTTGGTTGGTTGGTTGGTTGGGAGCACTACGGTCTCCTTTTTGCTACACGAGGGCTAATGAGACCGGGACCTACTGTTTAAAGCCGATTCCGAACGGCTACGAACATCCATGCCTCTGTGGGACTCGAACCCACGAACTCCGGTTCCGAAGGTCAGTGCCCTAACCATTCGGCCATCAACCCCTTTGAGAGAAAAGAAATGTGAATACATTCCATTGTGTTATCTGCACACTGTTACTTCTGTAAACTATTTTATTTGCACCTTCTAAACAAAATACAAACAAAGAAAAAGAATATGGTGGGTTTGTGTAGTCACATCTGCCAGTCACATGATTTGAAATATGTGTAATACTTTTCTGTGTGGAAAGAAAACAGAAAAAAGAGATTATTACGAGCTGAACGTTTGTAGATTTTTCGTAGATATTTTGTTTATTATTTATAACAAGTTTTAGCGGAAAATTTTATTCTATTTACATGAATTTATTATAGTGACGTACTAATGGAGCGTAGAAAAGGACTAATGCATGAAGAAATCGTGAAACTGACGCAAGAACTATTTGATGCTGATTCCGGTTCTGAAATCGAAAATAATTCTACAGATAAAGATGGAGATGAAACATCTTGTGATTCTGAATTTATTATAGAGAGTAATCAGGCAATATCATCCTCTAGCTCAAGTGAAAGTACAAATGGATTTGTTTCTACGAGTTCAATTCTGCCGTACCTAAGAATGCCAAAGCGGGAACTAGTAGACGCTCAAAAGGGAATATGAAATTCAACGTAATTCAGACTAACACTTGTAAAGAAATTGCTAGTGATGGAACTGTATGGAAAGTAGAAAATACTCCAAATACTTCTGGTCGGCAACCCTTGCAAAATATCTTGCGAGAAAATGCAGGACCGACATCCTATGCTAAACGTCACATTTGTTCTGGTAAAGCTCTTACTGCGTGGAAGTTAATAATAAATGAAAAAAAATTACGCATCATAAAGGAATGTGCTGATGTTGAAGACAAGTGTAAACTTCATAATGACTCTTTCACTATTTTATTAGCAGAACTGGAAGCATTCATAGCGTTGTTGTACGTAAGGGGGCATTAGCCGCCAAGGGCTTACCAATTCTTAGTTTGTGGTCCAAGACTTGGGGACCAAAGTTTTTTCATGAAACTATGAGTAGAGATAGGTTTCCGGAAGTTATGAAATTTTTCGTTTTGATAATAAAATAACAAGGTCTTCACGTTTGCAGTGTGATAAATTTACACTAATATCCGAGGTATGGAATACTTTTATAGAAAACTGTAAGCTTTGCTACAAACCAAATGAAAACATTACGTTTGATGAAAAGTTATTCCTTACAAAAACAAGATGCCGTTTTTTGCAGTATATGCCTAACAAGCTCGATAAATTCGGAATAAAATTTTGGCTAGCAGTAGATGTTAGGACAAAATACTTATTAAACGGATTTCCATATTTAGGAAAAGATGAAATGAGACCAAGTGATCAAAGTTTAGGAGAGAACGTAGTAAATCGTTTAGTTGATCATACATAACTATAACTCTGTATATTTTTAAAAACAAACTGTAGTTTTCATAATTTGCGTTATTTTAATTTATTTTTCACAAATATATTATATCATATAGAGAAATATGCAGATACCTTATCAAGGGGTCAAAATGACACCCGCCGTAATTCTAGGTATACAAAGACCACCTTAATTCTAGTGTTAAATCATTAACGGTCACAAATTTAAAATCCTTATTCAGGTTAAATAATCTTATTTTAAATTTATACGAAATTAATAATTTATTTATAGAAGAAATTTGTATCTTATTTATTTGAATTTTATATTTTTTCAGCAAAGTAACATTTGCATTCAGAATGCTTTAATGGTAGTTTAAATGGTATAATATATTTACGATACATTTAATTTATTTACAGAAAATCTTTCTAAAACAAGTACCACCATTCTTCCAGTTTATTTTGAAACTACAATTTTCACCTTTGGTTGGATAATATTTTGACATATTAATTATATATTAAAATTACGGAAATTTTTTAAATACTTTTTACTTTTATCATTACAATTAATTTACCTTAGAATACATTTTACACAAAACAATTAGTTTACGAGTTAATTAAGCTTGTGGAATTGCTTAAACTTTTCCCTTACAAAATACTATATTCCACATTGATTACTTTCCTCTTTAATACCAAAGTTATTTTGTCACTGGCATTTTATTCTACAGTGTTTCTACATGTATACCTACTATTTATCTCTCTCTCTATCTCTCTTTCAGAACGCTGACCGATTGGTTAGGGCACTGATCATCAGTACCGGAGTTCGTGGGTTCGAATCCCATCATGGATGGATGTACTTAGCCGTTCGGAATCGGCTTTAAGCAGTAGGTCCCGGTCTCATTAGCCTCATGTTCAAAACTGTAGGCCATAGTGCTCCAAACCAAACCAAACCCCCCCCTCTCTCTCTGTATATATATATATATATATATATATATATATATATATATATATATATATATATATATATATATATATATATATATATATATATATATATATATATATATATATATAATATATATATATATATATATATATATATATATATATATATATTATATATATATATATATATATATATATATATATACATATATATATATATATATATATATATATATATATATATATATATATATATATATATATATATATATATATATATATATATATATATATATATATATATATATATATATATATATATATATATATATATATATATATATATATATATATGTATGTATATATATATATATATATATATATTTATGTATATATATATATATATATATATATATATATATATATATATATATATATATATATATATATATATATATATATATATATATATATATATATATATATATATATGCATATATATTTACGTACTGTGTTTGAATTGAATTTGTGTAAATATTTAATACATTTTATTCTTACCTCGATTGGGATATGTACCTGCAAAACACATAGCTATCTAATTTTTCAGTAGCAATTCTGATAAAGAATTAAATCTGAAGTTCTACTTAATCATTTGCATTAAACATTTCATTTTCAGTAGATCAATCTTTCCTCTCATCTGACCTACATAACTTATATGATACTGCAACAAAAAAGACATGAAGGACCTACCTATTTATATTATTAATGAAAGCTAATAAAATTTTAAGGATTAAATTCAATTCGCTCACTCTAAATAAAGGTATGAAGAACACGTTTCATTTGATAGGTTTTCTAAATGAACTTCATATTTTTCTTTACTTACCCAACGTCAACATATCCCATGCAACTTACGAACTATATAACAACCCAATATGTCTATATTTATAAGTTGATTCATAATGAAGTCATTGTATAATCTTTTATCTTCTATAAGGTAGTAGTAGTATGTTTAGAATCACCCTACTTGTAATCTGGTTAGAAGGCTGGTTAGAAGGCTGGTTAGAAAGTTAGTCCTCCCGACTCGTGTCGGGGTCCCAGTAAACGACACTAGAATCCTGACATCATTTTCATCCTTTATTTAGATCTCACCAATACTCTATTCAACAATGGCGTCTCATATTGGCGCCCAACTGCTAACAAAGGAGTTTTCACTGCTTCGAGGAGCCACAGGTCCGACTTTCTTATCGCTCTCCCTCTCTCTCTCTCTTTGATCATTGCGCGTGAGCCGTATTTATGTGACTAATAACGCGAGGCGCGTTACTCCCATTAAAAGAATCCTTAATTAAATCTCTTAAATTACTCTATATTTTAAATCCTGACACACACACACACACACACACACACACACACACATATATATATATATATATATATATATATATATATATATATATATATATATATATATATATATATATGTGTATATGTGTGTGTGTATATATATATATATATATATATATATATATATATATATATATATATATACGTTTAGTGATAAAACATATGAAAATACGTTTTATCACTAAATAATTCAGGCGATATTTAAATAATTTAAAATAAGAAATGAATAAATGAGATGGTTAAATGAATGACGTTATATTGCTAGAAAAATGTTATTTTTTAATATTTATGTGATCCCCTCCTCTTAACCGGGGAAAATAAGGCTCGAATTAATTGTATTAAAAGCTCGAAAAGGGGGTAAGGGATGGATTCGAACGTTTTAAAGACGACAGTATTTTTCTCTGTGATACGAAGCACATTTATATTAATATATTTTAGAATCAAATAGATAGTTAAGGAGAACTTGAACTTTATTTGCTTTGAATTTTGCTAACCCTAACTCATCAAGAATCCAATATGGATGGCTCTATCCATTCAAGATCCAACTTTTTCATAAATTCGAGGACACAATGACAGATAACATACGTTATTATTATATAAGAGATTGAGAAAAATTAAAAAACACCAAATCATAGATTTAAATATATTATCTTCTAAGCAAAAAGATTTTAAATTCAGATCATTGTACAGAGCAGCCATCTAGAAACAGCTTATAAAAACGCCATGACTACACGATATTTTATCAAAAGAAAAATAGAAAATTTTCCTCTCCATCCATAGCGTGAGATAGAAACATTGATTATTATGTCACGTGCATATGTGGCAAATGATGTTTTATATTAATTAAAAACCACTATTAATTAATGGTTTCTCAATTTTTTTATTTCCAAACTGCAGTTTAGTTTTTCTGTGTGTCAAATAAATATAACAATGAATAGAATAATTTAAATGTATTATAAGAAACCTTTTAAAACTTTATACTTTTTAATGTTTTTGTCTGTTTTATCATTCCAAATTATTCATTTATTTAAGACAAAAGAACTGTTGAAAAATATAATATCGTAGGAGGTTATTAAAATAAGAGAATTAAAAATGTATATTTAAAGGTAAAAGTTATCAAGAAATTTTTATGTCATAAATAAATATAAATTATATAAAAATAGATTTTTCTTAATGATAGAGACTTTTTTATTTTCATTACACATTTTAAAATACACTTAATTTTAATGCATTTGAAATTTCACCTTTTTTTTATTTTACATCACTTTCTAAACATTTTGTTTCTATTTTCAAAATAGTATGATGTTATAACTGTACCATGGGCTCTTTTACCAAATTATTATGAACTGAATAGGATCAAAAGCATATTTGAAATTACTAAATTCTATACTTTTCATCGTTTCGAATTCTTGAGAGTTGCAAAACAATATTTACTTATTTTTCTCATAGGATTTATATGTGTTTATACAATGATGCATAAGAACTAGAACAGAATATATGTAGATCAAATCTCACGGTTAAAGATTTCGTTCTATAGAAATGATATTTAAGCCTGTTTAACTGTTTAACAGTGAGCTTCTGAGACGTAGTATAAAAGAACATATGCTAGGCATTTTTACAACATACGTAGTGTACATTATGCGATTTTGTCCGATGTTCTTATTTTTTGAAGATCATGTATTTTAATTAGTATAAACCCCTTTGTCAACAATCCAATTTGGGGCCACAGCCTACGGTTCCAATTGACATTTTCCATACCAAGAGCACTGGGATGCAACATTTACATCACGATTAGATGTTGAACTTTACGAAAAACTCCCAGTGATAATCCCTCAAGTATATGCTTGTTCCTCAGATTATCACTCAACGCTTATATCGGGATTAGATGTTGAACTTTACGAAAAAAACCATTGATAATTAACCAAGTATGCTTTCTCCTCAGATTATTTACCCAACGCTTATATATCTATTAAATTGTGAACTTTACGGATGACCTCCAAAGATAACCCTAAATTATTCTTTTTCTCAGATTATTTCTCAGCTAAAGGGATGAAAGGCGGACTTAAATTTGCCCAAGTACATTGGACTTGTGAGTACTTAGTCTTTCACAACGCCACACAGCTTATTTAAAAAAGTATGGTTCCTCATGTAATCACCCAAAGCTTATATCATGATTAGATGGGGAACTTTAAGGAGAATTCCGAGTGATAACGCTCCAAATATCCTTGTTACTCAGATTATCATCTAACACTTATATCCTCATTTGATGGTGAACTTTACGGAAAACCGAATGTGATAATTCCCCAAGTATGCTTCTTCCTCAGATTATTACCCAACGCTTATAACCCAATTAGATGGTGAATTTTATGGTGAACCAACCCCCAGTAATATTCCCTAAAAATGCTTGGTCCTCAGATTTTCACCCAAATCTTATATCCCAATTAGTTGGTGAACTTTACATAGCAGAGAACCCTCAGTGATAATCCAAGTATTCTTGTTAATCAGATTATCATTCAATTAATGAGATGAAAGTCTAACTTAAATTTGTAGAAGTATCGAACCT
>CM063501.1:157126135-157171135 GCA_032207245.1 Pardosa pseudoannulata
ATCTACATGTTCCAAATCAGGAAGGAATTTCTATAAAGGCCACAGCGTCTTGTATTGTAAAGCATCTTTCAGACATGGTGTAAAATTTACGAAAACTTTATAAATGAAACATATAGAAAGCACACATGCACCGTTTTCTCGGCCTTCCTGCAAAACAAATAAGAAAAACTCTATCTCAAATGAAACCGATAACTATTTCAGCAAACATATACAATAAGACAACTTTTATATGAAATAGCACGTGTCTCCAAAGGCAAATGTGACCCCCCCACATACACACGCACATCTTCAGCCACCTTATCACCTTACAGAATTTCTTTCTATTGTTATAACTTTACTAAAGTGAACATCAATGTCAAGTACCAATATTATAATCCTTTCAAAATATTGCAGTTTTATCTGCTTATTTTCTTCAGAAAAGTTGCTATTGTTATATGAATGCAAAAGAAAATAGTGTTAGCAATATCATACATTATTATAATTCTTATACAATTTATTATAATCCTTTCAAAGTATTGCAGTTTTATCTGCTTATTTTCTTTAGAAAAGTTGATATTGTTATATGAATGCAAAAGAAAATAATGTTAGCAATATCATACAATGCTTTTCCCATATATGAAAAATGAACCCTTGAAACGGCAATGTTCCAATAATGTAACAGATATCTTAAAAATTAAAAATTTTACCTTTAAATTTAATTTGCAGTTGTCGTATTCCCGTAGGATATGGTTTGTAATGATATATTTTAAAGTATCGCGTTTTTTTCCATTTAAACTGGAATCTGGCAAATTTAATTGTAAGAGAGTGTCATAACGTTCCATTTAGTTAATTTTAATTACTTCCCATTTAATTCTATAAGCTTCACTTAAAAATTCCTTATGTGTAAATTTCCTGCCGTGCTCCCAATTATAACGTTGGTGAGGCGAAAACCCTTATTTTTTTAACGCATAAGACGCCCTGGATTTTCAATCAGGTGACATCACGCAGACCAGGCGCGTTACGTGGTGTTCCCCTTGGCGAGCACTGCGCTGCAATAGCTTTAAAATTTTCGCCCTTTTTGATGATATGACATACCCCTCTCCACACATTGCATTTTTTAGTCCTGCGCTTGGCGGTTTTCCCCCGTGCCACCAGGCCATTGGAATGTTGATGATCTTTCCAGACTGGCAGTTCTCATCCAAACAGATAGGATGGAAGAGAGAAGACATGGATCAGGAGACGAGAAAAGGCGCTGCGAGTTCAGTCCTCCATAATCATCTTAATTTTTGTCCATTTTTATTTTCTCCTTTTTTATATTAATTTTTATATTTAAAACAAAAATTCAATCGTCTTCAATTAATTTTTATTTAAATTTTATATCAATATCAATAAAATGTATTAATTCAATAACTTCTCTTTTTATTTTTTTAATGTCTATTGTGTTTTTTTTTTTAATTTTAAACATAAATTGGCGAAAAGCCGAATTCAATTTAATATTAAATATTGGTTTAAGGCCATAACGTGTATTGCCGCTATGCGTCACCCACTTAATAATTATATTTTTATTGTCTTTTCTATGGGTTTCTTTTTCAGGTGCAAACAATCCTAGTTCCTCATAGAAAACCACTTAATTCCACAGTCAACAACTTCATTACCAGTAAAAAAACAGTATAATAGGGAGAGTAAAATTACAAAATATAGTAAAATTACCAAAATATAGTAATTCTCGAAGAAAAACTTCGAGTCCAGTCTTGAACTTTTTAAAGCTTTTACTCAAAGCATTCGCAATGTAGGATCTTTAGGAAAGCAATAAAGTCCAATGTTTTCACCTTTATTGAAACGCTTAGTACAGCCATACGTACAACAGCTTGTTACCATTTTCAGATAACTGACAAAATCAAAACCCCAATAACAAGCACAGTCCGTAGGAAATTCAAATTGTCTGCCAAATAGAAAGTTGAGCTGCAATTTTTTGCTGCACTTGACGTTATGCGCACTTTCTCTATAGCCTTCGACAGCCGAGATCTCTCTGTCCCAGAATAGCCGAAACCATCTGGGAAATTTTCCTTTCTCCCTATATTAGACACTATATTAGCACTATATTAGGAAATTTTAATCTCACAGAAGATAATAATACATTAATTTTACAGACTTGCTTAGGGCATATATATGTACATATATGTATGTCAGATTTAAAAATGGTGTTAAGAGTTAAACGAGTTATAATGGGAAGTAGTTGGAACTCTTTCATGATAACGTAATAGGAGAAAGACACACCCTCGAGCGGAACTATACAGAGTAAAGAAGCTGATGCGAAAGTAGACAAGAGGAATTTCTTTGCGTACGCCACGTTAAAAAGGCACTTCTGAGTGGGTAGGTGATCTGATAACATCCTCCACGCTTGTCGTCTAAAAATGTAAAAAAAAGGATATCTAAATGGCGCAGCCATAGACAGAAAAATGATAATAAAAAAATTTTATATACGAACCAATATGTCTTTCCTGCCTTGATCGCTCGGAAGGTGTCATGTACATACGTAAATTTTAAAAAGTTCTAAAATGTCAATATAAAACAAAATATAAAAAGAATAGAAGGTGCTTGAAAGTTTGCAAAATTTATACCAGAGCTTTTTTTCCTGGATTATAGCTTAAAATGGAAATCAAGCAAAATAATTAAACACACATAGAGAAAGTACGCAAATAGTAGTATTATTGCTTCGATCAAGCAAAACAATCAATAGCTTGTGAAAGCAGAAATATAGTCCAGAAACTACAATTAGCCCAGAAACTACAAATACTAACCTTTTAAAATCAAATTTCATGCAATTGTATGGATATTTCTATTTGTTAGTAACACATTTATAAACGAAGTAATGTCTTTCTTTTATTTCTAATGCAGGAGCGTTTTGGGCATTACCTAACAATATATAGAAATTGAAGTACAATGTTCCCAAACCCTCCGACCCTTAATAACCAGTTTAGTATATACTTTCTTCCCATAGAGATCTTTTTTACAATAACACTCCAATACAGCTCCCACTATAACAGTTGTAGAAAATAGCATAAGATTATAGAAAGACCCATGAAACGTAATACAGTTGAAGTATTTTCCAAATCCGCCCTCAGGGAGCTTATTTCATACTTTCCTCCCCTAGCGGTTACAATTGCACTACAGTACAGCGCCCTCTATAACAGTTTTGTGAAAATAGTATGAAGAATCTTAGGAGAATCCATTTGAAGATTTAA
Source organism: Pardosa pseudoannulata (assembly GCA_032207245.1). Taxonomy (NCBI): domain Eukaryota; kingdom Metazoa; phylum Arthropoda; class Arachnida; order Araneae; family Lycosidae; genus Pardosa; species Pardosa pseudoannulata. Next base: position 157,129,360 of record CM063501.1, read on the forward strand.
ATGTACAAGTCACTGAACAAAAATAAAAGAAAAGTCTACAAGAGAATAACAATAAAGGATCAAGAAAACTAATTAATCAGAAAGTCTCTTGCTATCTAATAGAAAGAGAAGATGCATGGCTTCGAAAGGGCTGGACAAACTGGGAGGTGTTAAACAATCATCAATGAATGCCCTGCTGAGGCACAGGGGGCAGGCAGCTTTATCCACCAAACTATACATATGTCATGATGAGTCGTCTAACGAAACGCAGCCACAGCTGAGGCAATGACACACCCATCCGTAGCAGAACTGAGTAGTGCGGAATGAGTAACAATTTTCTAAATGAGATGATAAAATGATGTTGGACAGGAAAATAAATTAAAAAATTGGTTCAATCCTAATTAAATGTCTTAAATTTAGTTATATTTAAAGATATATATCCAGCATTAACTATCATTCTTTAATTATTTAGTTTATCGACAATTGGAATAAAAATCTCATCCGTCCTTATCAAATTAATACTAAGAAAAGTTATAATTGTTTAAATCACTTTAATTGATTAATTAAAATAAAGCTATAGATTAGAAACAATAATCTTAACCATATTTCTGATAATGCGGGAATCTAAGAAATGAGGAACGTAAAGGTTTGCTGAGATTCTGTGAAATTAGCTTAGTTCTTTGTCGGAATTCTTAGAGATAACTACAAATGATTCTTCCCATTATTTTAAGTTATTTGGCAGAAGAAACTGCCTTAAGTTTTGAAGAGTTTCTTTAGAAGTAAAAATCCTTTCCAGAATCGAAAATGAGAGGGAGAGAGCTTTTGAAGTCTACAATAACAGATTAATGATCATCTCCCAACCACTTGTGCCCGTGGAATTTCTCTGGGAGACAATGAGGGCCATGATTTATGCTTTCTACATCAAAGGCACCTCAGAAAGCGATCGTTTCAAGAGCAATCGTTGAAACGGGAAGTATACAATAGATTTCCAAAATAAAATTTCCAAAATAAATTTTCTCATCATTTCCTTACAACAAACTTCGTCTTAAATTAAGATGCAGGAAGACTGAAATAACATGAAAGAAAAAAGACATTGACAGCAGAGTTTATTATACATTTTTACGGTATCAATTTGTACTCATTTTACAAGCATGTCCTGTATATATATATATATATATATATATATATATATATATATATATATATATATATATATATATATATATATATATATATATATATATATATATATATATATATATATATATTATATATATATATATATATATATATATAATATATATATATATATATATATATATATATATATATATATATATATATATATATATATATATATATATATATATATATATATATATATATATATATATATATATATATATATATATATATATATATATATATATATATATATATATATATATATATATATATATATATATATATATATATATATATATATATATATATATATATATATATATATATATATATATATATATATATATATATATATATATATATATATATATATATATATATATATATATATATATATATATATATATATACATATATATATATATATATATATATATATATATATATATATATATATATATATATATATATATATATATATATATATATATATATATATATATATATATATATATATATATATATATATATATATATATATATATATATATATATATATATACATATATATATTATACATATATATATATATATATATATATATATACATACATATATATATATATATATATATATATATATATATATATATATATATATTATATATATTATATATATATATATATATATATATATATATATATATATATATATATATATATATATATATATATATATATATACTATATATATATATATATATATATATATGTGGGGGGGGGCAATTAGCAGCCAGCGGCATAATTAAAAAATTATAAATGAAGTATTAAATAATTATAACATTGGTTATGGAATTCATCATTTAGTTGATATATTGACATTTCGTTTAAAAAAAAACTTTATGTATAGTTGTAGACATTTATCGTTTTTACTGTTCATTGATATTGATAAGAAAAATATAATAACAATGGTTTAGCTATTTTAAACTAGTAAATGTACATATTTAAATTCTTTATACATGTTTGTATTATTTTTAAAAAATTACTGTTTAAATATTATAACACAAAAATGAACAAAAATTATATTTTTTCTATCATGAGTAATTTATGAAACATAGTATTTTATATGAGAGATAGATTGCAAAAGATTTTATTTACTTACGACAATAAAATAGTAGTTTAAATTTACCCTCATTCATTTGTATTATTTTTTACCTATATATATATATATATTTATATATGTAGAGATAGGAGAGAGGGGGAAAGGAGAGAGAAAGGGGATGCGGGAGAGTGAGAGTTCGAATGTTTTCAATGCAACTGTGAAAATTATTTTGGAATTGGCATATCTAAATACAAAATAAAACAATCTAGGCCAAATACAAAACCAGATACAAAAATTAATTGTTTTCTATTTTGTGGGCTTGAAAATAATTAGTATCTAACTATTAATAAAACAACAATGAAACCATTTACATTTGAATATTATACCTATAAATAGTAACCATTTTGTTGCTGATCGTGGAAGTGCGCAGCACACCCTTTAAAATCATTCAGTAATTTGCTTTTAGCAAAAAAATGACAAAATTGCTTAATTACTAATTTTTATTCTACAACATGATATAATTCCAAAAGAATATATTTGTATATTGGTAATTATTTAATGAGTTATTATTAATGATTAACTTTCCTACGTGATCTGTATGATTTTCTTTTTATATGCCAGATTTTTAGTGTTTGTAGACACATTTGGAAATATATAGGCAGCTGGTTTACAGAAATCGAATATTTTATAAAAATACTGATATAAGTAAATTATTCGTGAAAATGGCTTCTATTAAAAATTTATGAGTGATGAATTCTTAAAATGTAAAATAACTAATTTTAGTCATATTGCATTTTATATTCAAATTAGTTCTGATAGATAAAATTTTGGTTTTTTATTATTTCTTCCCGTGTCGCTTTTTGCATCTTTCCTGGAAGAAATAAAAAAGCTAAATTATAGAAAAGTATTGAAGTTTCTTGGCACAAAAAGAAGTTCTATATCACATTGATTAAATACAAGCATGTCAAGGATCATTTGTGTTCGATTACAAAATTACCAATCTCGAGATAAAGTTAAGACAAATAATGTTCCTAGTAAAAGTAATTATTATAAATACTAATTAAATGGACAATTTAAAATTTGATATGTGTTTATCGTGCTAATTCTTTGTAGCAATGGAATAGATTTATACAAAAACTCAAAACAACTCTGCTCAGACTTAACCAATGTCATATAAAGATTTGATTTTCATTCACCAAAAGACAACAAAAATGTTCTAATTTAAGTGTTCAGAATAGATTTTGTCTTTTTATATGAGAAAAGAATGTAATGGTACTAACGGTTTTTACATTGCAATGCATATTTCCTCATTATTTCCAAGTTGGAAAACTTTAGTTTGTAACTTATTTTTTCCCCTGGAATTGTAACCAAGTACATTTAAACATTTTTACCACAACCATAAAATGGTTTTATATATTTTCATATTTTTCTGACAATATTTTCGTTATGTGTTCCCTTCTAAAAGTAGGCTTCATAAATATAACATTTCTATTTATTTTAAACAATTGTTTAGAATTAAATTTTGGTTTCATATTTACAATTTTCTCTTTTCAAAATCAGTACCAAACGTATGTAGTTACATGGAGTATAGTATATCTATATTCTTTTCTTATATGCTACCAGTATGTAAAAGCATATTTGGACCTCTAAGTTCCCAGAAAATCTTCACATATTTTGAGGACGAACAGTCTGTAGAAAGATGCAAGAAATAGACTTGAAGATTAAGCTGGTTCTCAAAAGAAAGCCTTGCAACTCCAGCTCAAAAGAAAACGTGGGTGGTACGAAGAATTCATCTATTACTTCCGTATTTCGTTACGCATTATTTATTTATTTAATAACTGCGTTTCTTTACTTTTTATGCTTTTCAATTCTAAGTAATATTTCCTCCATTTTGTCGAAAAACACTGTCATATCCAGAAATCAAATGTATTATTAAATAAAACTTAGACACGTTTATATTTGTTAGATAACATACTAGCATATAGTCCGTCATATAATGTTATCAATAAAATTTTTTATTTTCCAGACTTGTAAAGTACCCTATGAGGCAGATAAAAAATTAGTTTGTGTTTTGGCTGAGAATAACCTTGTAACAAAAATAATCGATGGTTAAAATTAACATTATCACATGTGTACGTAATCTATTATTTAAGCCAAATATAAAAGAAAACTATTTACGTAATATCTAAGTACAGTGATAAAACGTAAGAAAATAATGCAGACAATATTTAAATAATTTAAAATAAGAAATGGTTAAATGTGATGCTTGCTAAAGGAATGACTTCATAATGTTTGAAAAAATGTTACCCATTTATTATGTGATAAATTGATAAATCGCCTGCTCTTAACGGAGAAAATAAAAAAAAATGCCGAACGATGGCCGAGTGGTTAGGGCACTGACCTTCGGAACCGGAGTTCGTGGGTTCGAGTCCCACTGGGGTATGGATGTTTGTAGCCGTTCGGAATCCTATTTAAGTAGTAGGTCCCGGTTTCATTATCCCTCGTGTTGCAAAAACGTAGACCATAGTGCTCCCAACCAACCAACCAACCTTAACGGAGAAAATAGGGCTTGAAATAATGATATTAAAATCTCGAAAAGGAATGAAAAGGGAGATTTCGAACGTTTTAAAGACGACAGTATATTTTGATGTGATATGAAGCATATTTATATCATTTATTTTAGAATCGGATCGATAGTTTGGGAGAAGATAAACTTTACTCGCATTGAATTTTGCTAACGCTAACTGATCAATGGGATCAATATGGATGCACCTATCCATTCCAGGTCCAACTGCTTCATAAATTCAAGGACAGACGGTCAGATAACTAAGTATATTATTATATAGGTGATATGGAATTATAAATGCAACTTTATTATAGCATAGAATGTCTAATCGAAAAGTCAGTAAATTTCATAAATGTGAGATTAGTCTAAATAAAAGTTTATATTAAGTAAATTAATATTCACTGATAATTGTTGAAACTCTTAAAAATGAGTGTTTAAAAATGCCATTTTAATTCAGTTACTAACTACATGTACAAATAAATCTTTTTCATTATTTGAATCTATGTAATATATTAGCTTAAACAAATATAAAGTTAGTAATGATCAATCTTACAATAGTTAATAACATTGTAATTTTTAAATATTCCATTGTGATTTGTGTAACAAGGAGTTTATTGAACTAGCCTGCGAAAAACCTAGAGGTGAAAAGTATTTATATTGGTCAATGTTGCTAAGATAGTTTAGCAACGCTCAGAACTTTTTTTTAGATGATTAATTTAGTCTCAGAGATAATTGGAGCTATATTCAGAAAAGTTTCGAGACCATTTTCCTATGTTGAATTTTGATGTTTTAACCTAGTGCCATTTTGCATCATACAAATACATGTACAAATATGCTAGTCACATCTTTTATTAATATTATAATAAACAAATATAAGGTTAGTTTTATTTAAAATACATAACATTTGACTTTTTTTTTCCCAGTTTGTTTCCTTTTTGATATTCAAAATTTTCCGCTATTATTTATAATAAAGTGATATAAGGTATTCTTCTATATGAATACACAACCTTTATACGATTACATAGTGCGATTATCCCTTTGTCTGTAACACCCGAACTCAGTACCGGCAAAGCAAATACGCCAATTTTGGAATGCTCTACCTGATTTCGAGCAAGAGAAAAAAAACTGTATTTCAATTCCATGAAGCCCGAAATTATTCTCCCAATTCATAATATTTATATTATGATTTTCCCAATAGATAGAGATAGTTTCCCTCTAAATGTTGGTCATTTGCCGCTATTTCTCGGATACAGTAAAGGATTTGTAATATTCAAGGGAATTTGAGGGACTTGAAATTCATGATACTTGATATAGATAATAATATTGTTGTATTAGTCTGTTATATTTATTCTGAAAATTATGTCGTTGGATTTTTTTTCTGTAATTTATGGAAAAGTTACTGCCATCTCTTAACATTTCCCATGTATGTGAAAATAATAAAAATAATAGTTATTTCGTTTAATTATTTTTTTAAATAATCCGTTTCTAAAATTTTGATGATAATAACGAACAAAATTAAAGAGAAACAAAAGTACATTTTTGGTATGTTTTTCTGAAATATATTCCACAGGAAAGGGGTTATTAAGGACAAATGAACCGTAGTGCTTAAGAAACACAATAACTCAAAGTCATGATTTGCAGAAATACCAAAACCTATAAGCCACTTATATCTGTTTTAATTAGTAAAATATAGAAATAACCCGAAATTATCTACATACTGTTAATTATTCACAGATAATGATGAAACATTAATGATATAATATTTGTTTTACATGACTATTTCATGTACACAATATTATATTTTTAATATATTTTGCTTTAAACTACCAAAATTTAATTACTTTTTTACACTATTTCAAGTCTTCCATACAATTCACCAAATACTAAAGGACATTTAAGTATATACATTATATAGGATTATTATTGATGTTTTAAACTTTATGAAGTTTGAAAATATAAGGTAAAATGTTTATATCTTAGATTAAAAGAATGGCATCTTTCATATTATCTCTGATACATCCGTGGTATTTTTTGTACTAATGAACATACACAGATATTGATACATATTCATCAAGTGATTAATTTGTTCCGCAAGGACGCCAGTTACCTGTAGTTACACGAAAACGCTCGTAAGGCCTCGCAAGCTCTGTGCAACTTTTCTCAGTCAAATGCCAACAAAATTACTTTTGATGTTGACCAAATATTATGTATTGCCAAAAATACTTTATTAAAGATAAAAATATATTTTGGATTATTTGAAATCCAAATTTTAAAAGTATTATGAAATTTTTAAAAGTATTATTACCTTTTCGAAAGCAGAAACAGTTAAAAATTTAAATCCAATCTTTATACTTCATTATTTTAATCAAATAATGCATTTTTCGCAGCATCTCTGATCACATCCGTGGTATTTTTGCAAAACATACACAGATATTGATACATATTCATCAAGTGATTAATTTGTTCCGCAAGGACGCCAGTTACCTGTAGTTACACGAAAACGCTCGTAAGGCCTCGCAAGCTCTGTGCAACTTTTCTCAGTCAAATGCCAACAAAATTACTTTTGATGTTGACCAAATATTATGTATTGCCAAAAATACTTTATTAAAGATAAAAATATATTTTGGATTATTTGAAATCCAAATTTTAAAAGTATTATGAAATTTTATATATATATATTATATTTATATAAAGCAGAAATATTATAAATATATTTATAATATATCTATATATACTTCATTATTTTATATAAATATATATTTATATATATTATATCACGTACACTAAATAAAATTGCAAATATATATATATATGTATATGTAATCCGGATAAATTAAATATTAAGTATATTCTAAGATAACACAGAGTATATATTCCGGATATATTCAAGTTATTGGGGTATAGAATATATATATGATAAAGCTATGAAATGTTGGAAAGTATTTTATATATATATGTATATATATATATATATATGTATATATATATATATATATATATATATATATATATATATATATATATATATATATATATATATATATATATATATATATATATAAATAATATATATATATATATATATATATATATGATGTGTGTGTTTAAGCATGTAACTTGTGGATTTTATACTAACCGCTACACAGTGATTTTAGCTCCTATTGCTCTTAATTATCCGAGCTTACTGGACAACGGGAGAACACACAAAAAAAAAAATTGCTGTCACTTAAACAGCGAAACAGGGGATGGAACTTTAACTTTATTTGAATTATAAATAATTACACGTTTACCCGACAAGAGCAAATCATCGAATATTAGACGAAACACATATCTATTACAAGTTTCTCAAAACAGGGAGGATCACGTTGTTGATTTCCTCACTGTGGTTACGCTGTTGTCCCCGAGCCTGTAGTGAAAATTATAGCTCACAATTGGATAAAATTTTAACCACTGTTAAAATGGTGTCTAATTGTGAGATATAGTTTTATAAATTTATTGTATTCTTGAATAATGAAAAAATTACTGAACTGAAAATAAATCTATTCATTTTGTTACTTAATCCCATTATATAACGAGAGTGTCTATTAACCGTATATTATCCAACTAAAGTATTTTAACGCTTTACCCTAAATAATTTTTCTCAAGCTCCAAGCCACTTGACCATGAGATTTTATCTCTACTTCACGCAGAGCTGAAAATTTCCACCCTTTTGCATTCTTTAATTTTTGGAGGCCATAAATCACTCAGACGTTCTCCTTCCTTAAGTAATCTCGAACAAATCTTTATAAATTCCTAACCCACATTAACCCCTCCGTCATTTTAAAATCACAAGTTAAGCTGTTTAAACTAATTAAGTGGCTGACTTTGAGAGGGATTTGCGGAATTAAATTAAATTAGCAAACAATGGATTTCCTGTACACTACAATCTATAATTTTTGAAGGAATAAAATTAATTTAACCGTAAATATGAGGAAATTTTTTAAAAGAAAATCTTTTCAGAATTTTCCGAAAAATATTTTTCAAGAAATCCATTTTATACATTTTTTCATCATATTTTTTAAGTGACTGCTTTATATACGGAATTCATTATAAGAGAAACAGATTAAAATAAAAAAGTCGTTTATACTTATTGGGCCGGTTAATTAATAAAGAGAGTTAATTAAAAACTTGAGTACACGCTTAATGATTTAAACTATTATAATGACTGAATAATAAAGCCACATTAATTTATAAGACATTATTTCTAGCGTTTAATATTCAGCGGGTAAACTCAGTCACTGTTATTAGCTCAAATTTAAGGGAAATTAAATTATACTTTTAGAAATTTTATGAATATTTGCATTTTATTAAATATATTTTAATCTTTGATATGCATTTATCAAAACCACATTACATGCATCTAAAAAATGCAAATCAGTTTGCTTTCAGTTTTAAAAGAATAAATTGGGAAATTTAGAAAGATACTCTTTTAACAGTATTACTCTATTCATAAATTTCTTTAATAAAAAATTAAGTAATAAAAATGTAATGTTTTTTTTATTTAAAGCTTTAGCATTGAGATTAAAAATTAGTTAAATTTATCTTTGCCAGATTTAAAATTTTGGTCTCTGGAGGTATATTAAAGGAATAATCGAGGAAAAGATATTATATTTTTAAAAATACAAAATCTTCGAAATTTCTTGAGAACAGATGTTTTTGCATTATTAAATAAGAACGAATATTTCAGTGTTATTTTCTAAGAAATTTCAGTTAATAAGAAAAATTACAAACTCCTAAATGTCATTGAGTTAAGAAAGTCAAGGGAAATAAATTGAAGTGGAAAATCGGTTTACCAGAGAGATTTCAGGATAGTGTGTTTTGGATTGTCGTGAAATAGACTTTATTAGTAAACATTATTTATAAAACTATTTTAAATTATTTTTAATGCATCTGTAGTAAGTCCAACTTGAATTGCAGTACTTGTTGCTGCCATAGTTAGCTATTATTTTGATATTTTTACGTATTAGTGTTCTAATTTTAAAAAGAATATTATAATATAATTTCGTAATTGACCTCTATCAGCGATATATTCTTTTTTTTCAAGGTATTTAATTTGAAAAGCCATTGAATTGCAAATAAAGAGATAATCGAATGATTTGGTTTGGTTTTGGAGTGCTACTGTCTACTTTTTGCAACACGAGCGCTAATGAGACTGGGACCTACTGCTTAAAGCCGATTCCGAACGGCTACGACATCCATGCAAGAGTGGGATTCTAACTTACGAACTCCGGTTCCAAAGGCTTGCACCCTAACTATTCGGCCATCGTTCGACAGATAATCAAATGAAGAGAGGTCGAAGCAACTCTTAATCGAAATGTTCTTATTTGAAATTGTCACAAGCCCCTCATAAGAACTAAGTTCGGGATATACGCTATCTTGGCCTCTCTTAAAAGGGTAATGAAATGTTATTAATTATATTTGTTAAAGAAGTTCTACCTGTGCACATATTTCAATGTTTTAGTGTCAAACATTCTATTTTATATAATATCCCTGTAGTATGAGAAATTTATTTGAAATCTTGTCTCTTGACTTGAAATGCAATGTTATAAAATAACGCTATGTTTTCATATCTGAAAATTAAGGAATCGGGTTTTAATAACGAGAATTACTTATTTAATGACGACCCTCGCAATAGTTAAACAAAAAAAAAATGTTTTTTTCTACTGAGTTTTATTGTTCTAATATTATTTTCTATAGCTTTAATTTTTTGAATAATTTTTGATATAATAAATATTGATTTTTACTTATAATTTGGATGCATACTAAATTGTAAAAAAAAAACTGAATTCATGACTTAAACGGATTTACACATTTGATTTATCTATTTTGTAGATTCAAGATGTAAATTTGATATACCTAAAGAGAATATATAAATGGTTGAGGTAACAAATTTTATTTTCCCTAATACAATAGGAATCCTTTTAATTTCTTACTTGCGAATGCATACACTCATCATATCATAGTCGAAAAATAGAGAAAGGGCCAAAAGCCCTGAAAACCTTCGATTAAGCGATCCTAAATATTGCCACATTTATTAGGAAATTTACCGAACTCCATGGCACAATGGTTAAAATCGTGAACAACGATCCGAAGGGGCTTCGGTTCAATCCTGAGTCATGACAAATTTGTTTCCGTAATTTTATGTTCGATTTGTTAAATAGTCAAAAAGACTTCTAAATTTTGAAAATTTTCTGTTCCATTAAAATAAATCTAGAATGTTATGTTACCGTATAAAAGACTCTGTTAAAACTAAGAGCGGCAGTTTTTTGAGTACGATCTAGGTAGCTTGGTATTCAATAAGCGTTGTTTTAAACTTAACTCTTCATTGTGTGTCACATGTACTTGCATCCACGTGACAATATCATTCAGATAAGAAATCAAAGGGAAATAAATTTCAGTGGAAAATTGGTTTTTCAGAGGGATTTCAGGATAGTATATTCACGATTGTCGTGAAATAGACTTTAATTATCCTAAAAATATTTTAAATTATATTTCAATGCATCAGTAGTAAGTCGAAAGCGAATTACAGTACTCGTGACTGCCATCGTCAGCTATTTATTTGGATATTTTTTTACGTATTAGTGTTCAAATTTTAAAAAGAATATTATAATATAATTTCGTAACTGACTTCTATCAGAGATATATTCTTTCTTACAGAGTATTTAATTTGAAAAGACATTGAAATACAAACAAAGAGAAAACGAAATGATTTCGTTTGGTTTGGTTTGGTTTAGGAGTGCTACGGTCTACTTTTTGCAACACGAGGACCAATAAGACCGGAACCTGCTGCTTAAAGCCAATTCCGAACGACTAAGAGATCCATGCCATAGTGGGATTCTAACCCACGAACTCCGGTTCCGAAGGCCTGCAACCTAACCACTCTGCAATCTTTTAGCAGATAATCGAATGAAGAGAGGTCGAAGTAATTCTTAACCGAAACTGTTCTTAGTCGAAATTGTCCCTTGCCACTCATAAGAACTAAGTTCAGGACATACGCTATAATGACCTCTCTTAAAAGGGTATTAAAATGCTATTAATTATATTTCTTAAAGAATTTCTACCTGTGCATGTATTTCAGTGTTTCAGTGTCAGACATTATATTTTATATAAGATCCATGTAGTATGAGAAATTTATTTGAGATCTCGTCTCTTGACTTGAAATGTAATATTATAACATAAAGCTCTGTTTCAAATCTGAAAATTAAGGAGTCGGGTTTTAAAAACGGGAATTACTTATTTAATGACGACCCTCTCAAAAGTTAAATAAAAAAAACTGTTTTTTTTTCTACTGACTCTTATTGTTTGAATAATAGTTTCTATTGCTATAATTTTTTGAATACATTTTTGATATAATATTGATTTTTTACTTATAACTTGGATGCATACTAAAGTGAAAAAAAACTGAATACATGACTTAGACTGATTTACACATTTGACTAATCTATTTTGTAGATTTAAGATATAAATTTGCATAAATATATATATATATATAATATATAATATATATATATATATATATATATATAGACTATATATATATATATATATATATATATATATATATATATATTATATATTTATATATATGATATACATTTGCCTATATATATATATATATATATATATATATATATATATATATATATATATATATATATATAATGTAATTTCAGAAACCAATGCTTCTGGATTTGTGTTCTGTAATAGTTAAATATTTTGAAATTTCTTCATGAAAACTCATAAAAGAATTATGAAACACATATGAATAGAGTGAAAATTTGGAATTTTAGTGTTTTTAAGTTTTCGAAGATTAAATTATTTATTGTTCTGGAGTGCTACTGTCTACAGTTTTGCTATAGATGGCCTAATGAGACCAGGACATACTGCTAAAAGTTAATTCCAAACTGTTATGAACATACATGTCCGGAAAGTATTTCAACCCACAAAGTTACAAAAAATCATCACTCTACCAAGTATCCGGATTAAGTTATTTAAAATTAAGTTTGATTATGAATAATAAGAGACATATTTAAATTTCATAATATTTCTTGAATTATTTTGAAAGCCGATTTTAAGATTTTTCTCTACCTTGAAAATATACAATACTTTTCCTCAAATGAAAAATTTGTAATATTTTAATCACGATTAAATGTTACTTCATAAGCAATTTAGAATTATGCATAAGCTTAATAAACTTTAATTATGTGTTCATACATGCATGCATACCCAGTTGTGAGGTAGGAGCCACATGTGACACATAAAATATTTCGAATTATTTCCCTGAAGTCTGAGAAAGAATAAAGTTCCCATTAAACAACCTGCCACCGAACATATATTCGAATGAATAGAAGATTCGAAGCTACGGACAGGACATAAAATTCCTCCATGTTTTATGGCTTTTGAGATTTCCTCTAAGAGGAATGTAAAACCTCGAAAGTCCAGAAGCAGAGATATGTAGATGTCAATCTCGCGTCACAGGGAGAAGCTCGAAATTCTTAACATTCCCTTCAAAATAAATGCCAGATCCCCCATCCTGTCCGAGTTTTCGGCTTATTCAGTATTCAAGAGATGCATTCAAATATGCATTCTGTCACTTTCTCTCCCTCTTTCTCGTATGATTTTTATTTTATTCGGAATATAAGCGCATAGCAGGGTTGAGACGTAAAGCTAGTTATGCGGCTGACGTATCTGGATTCAGGAGAGCTTCGCAGAAAGCAGTGGTTGTTTGGGAGTACTATGGCGACATTCCGGACTTCCACACTTTAGCTTTTAACCCTGTCTACGTTGACATCCAGAACATCTTTTTTAAGATTTAACTTTTTGAAAAAGAAAGGAAATGGTGTACAACTTTAGCATACAAACCAAATGGCGATTTTTTAAACATTTGAAGAATATTTAAATTAATTTCTAGAATGTAAAACAGAGGTAAAATTTGCAGTATTCAAATTTTTTTGGTGAACTATAAATTTTAAATCTACCAAGTTTATACTATTTATATTATATTATTAGTTTTTAATTACATTTTTTTAAAATTTAATTCTTTTGTAATTCATACCATATTAATCAATTGCCTGTGAATATATTTGAGAAAAACGAATGAAAAATTGGTTTTTTTAAATTTTGTTTATAATTATCATCAAAATCCTAGAAGTAGATTATTTTTTTTTTTAAAAGTAAAGGAAATAACTACTATTTTCAATATTTTCACATACATGTGAAATATTAATGAATTACAGTAATATTTGCTCAAATGACAGCAAAATAAACCAAATGACATAAATTTCTCGATAAATATAATAAATTAATATCACTATATTATTATCTACATATATCCACTGTCGGGAATTCCATGTCCGTCAGATTCCTTTGCATTTCACAATTCTTTTACAGTATCCGAGAAATAGAGACATATGACTCAAAACTGCCGAACTTTTCTCGGGAAATTATGTCTATCTATAGGGAAAATGACAAATTAAATATTAGGCATTCGACGAACTGATTTGGTGTTTCATGGAATTGAAATACCGTTTCTTCTCTTACCTAAACTTAGATAGGGTATTCCAAAATTAGAGCATTTGCCTCGTCCTAACTGAGTTCGGTACTGCATCAGGGTCAAGCGGTTAAAGATCTCCGAACATTACACCTTGGTTATGATATCGCGTGAAAAAATTTGTTTACACTGAGAAACATTTATCTATATGGAAAGCGTAAATCGTAAATCCGTCATGGAATAGAAAACAATTTCGAGGAAAACCTTCCTAACACCCATTTTGGCATTGTATAAATTATCGTTGGTTTGGAGCTCTAAAGTCTACTTTTTGCAACACGAGGGGTAATGAGACCGGGATCTACTGCTTAAAGCTGATTTTGAATGGCTACTAACAACCATGCCACAGTGGAATTCGAACATTCAAACTCCGGTTAGAAGTTTAGCATCCTAACCCTTCTGCCATCGTTTGGACTATCAAACATGAAATACTGATTACACATCCATGGCGTTCAACTGGAAGTATGACATTAAGGAGAGGAAAATATCTTCAACATTCCAAAAATGTAACGGATGTTTGAATTATACACGTGGATTGCAATGTAATGGAAATGCAGCGATGAGTTTAATTTTAAACACATAAACAAATAATTATTTAGCTGTTCAATACTATACACCCTTGTTCAATTAATAAATGGATGAAAATTACAATGTAATATTATGCAATGTAAGAATATGCAATATAATGAAATATAATATTATGCAATACAAGAATATGAAATTTATGAAAATAACATTGGTGACAATAATTTTTAAAAAATAAAGAAAGAGTTCTTTATCTTTCCAATATTATACACTCTTGCTTACTCAATACATCGACGACAGTTTTGCTAAGTGAGACATGAAAATGTAATTGATACGTAAATAAGAAAACAGGAGTAAATAGACACTAATAAACAAGAACAGTAAATACTAATACACGATGATACTTTTATAATGTATATAAATTGTAATATTGATGTTTCTACTATTAAAGAAAATTTTGCTTTTGTAGTAAATAAATTCTAAGAATGAAATCCAATATTATGCAATGAAAGAATATGAAATTTATGAAAATAACATTGATGACAATAATTTTTAAAAAATAAAGAAAGAGTTTTTTATTTTTCGAATATTATACAATCTTGCTCTCTCAATAAGACATCGACGACAGTTTTGTTAAGTGAGACATAAAAATGTAATTGATACGTAAATAAGAAAACAGCAGTAAATAGACACTAATAAACAAGAACAGTTAATACTAATACACATTGATACTTTTATTCTGTATATAAATTGTAATATTGATGTTTCTACTATTATAGGAAATTTTGCTTTTGTAGCAAAAAAAACTATAAGAATGAAATACATTATTATGCAATGAAAGAATATGAAATTTAAGAAATTAACATTGATGACAGTAATTTTTAAAAAATAAAGGAAGAATTCTTTATCTTTCCAATATTATACATTCTTACTCAATCAAGAAAAAAATCGACGGCAGTTTTGATAAGTGAGATATCAAAATGTAATTGATACGTAAATAAGAAAATAGCAGTATGTAGACACTAATAAACAAGAACAGTAAATACTAATACATAATGATACTTTTATAATGTTATATAAATTGTAATATTGGAGCTTCTACTATTATAGAAAATTTTGCTTTTGTAGTAAATAAATTATAAGTATGAAATAAAATATTATGCAATGAAAGAATATGAAATTTATGAAACTAACATTGATGACAAAACTTTTTAAAAAATAAAGAAAGAGTTCTTTATTTTTTTAATTATATACACTCTTGATCACTTAGGAATACATCGACGACAGTTATGCTAAGTAACATATGAAAATGTAATTGATACGTAAATAAGAAAACAGCAGTAAATAGACACTAATAAACAAGAACAGTTAATACTAATACACGATGATACTTTTATTCTGTATATAAATTGTAATATTGATGTTTCTACTATTATAGGAAATTTTGCTTTTGTAGCAAAAAAACTATAAGAATGAAATACAACATTATGCAATGAAAGAATATGAAATTTATGAAATTAACATTGATGACAGTATTTTTTTAAGAAAATAAAGTAAGAGCTCTTTATCTTTCTAATATTATACACTCTTGCTCACTCAAGAAAAAATCGACGGCAGTTTTGCTAAGTGAGATATGAAAATGTAATTGATACGTAAATAAGAAAACAGCAGTATATAGACACTAAATAAACAAGAACAGTAAATACTAATACACGATGATACTTTTATAGTGTATATAAATTGTAATATTGATGTTTCTACTATTAAAGAAAATTTTGCTTTTGTAGTAAATAAATTATAAGAATGAAATACAATATTATGCAATGAAAGAATATGAAATTTATGAAACTAACATTGATGACAAAACTTTTAAAAATTAAAGAAATAATTCTTTATTTTTTTAATATTATACACTCTTGATCATTTAAGAATACATCGAAAACAGTTATGCTAAGTGACATATGAAAATGTGATTGATACGTAAATAAGAAAAGAGCAGTAAATAGACACTAATAAACAAGAACAGTTAATACTTATACACAATGATAATTTTATTCTGTATATAAATTGTAATATTGATGTTTCTAGTATTATAGGAAATTCTGCTTTTGTAGCAAAAAAAACTATAAGAATGAAATACAATATTATGCAATGAAAGAATATGAAATTTATGAAATTAACATTGATGATAGTATTTTTTTAAGAAAATAAAGTAAGAGCTCTTTATCTTTCTAATATTATACACTCTTGCGGAAGAAAAAATCGACGGCAGTTTTGCTAAGTAAGATATGAAAATGTAATTGATACGTAAATAAGAAAACAGCAGTATATAGACACTAATGAAAAAGGACAGTAAATACTAATAAACAAAGATACTTTTATTCTGTATATAAACTGTAATATTGTTGTTTCTAGTATTATAGATAAATTTGGTTTTTGTAGCAAACAAACTGTAAGAAACTAGAGTGGCGTACCGTAATAAACTGCTTATGAAAAAAATGGACCTTTTTGTGAAAGGTTAATAGGTATCAACGACACACTAAAGATACAAAACAAATCTCTTATTCAAAACCTCTCGGTACTATTAACAAATATGGTTTGATCCAGTGAAACAAGTCATGGGACCTACAGTCGTCATGGCAAACATAATAATACATAGAGGTCAACAAATTAGTCCCCTAAGGAAGGTGACGATATTATATCCGCACACGCTTTCCCTCACTGGGGATTAAGTCCAGACAGCGGACTATTATAGGAAGCATAACTGAGAGATTAAGCACGACATAAACCACTGGATAGAGGTCTCCCATTTTAGAGCTTAATAGAGTTCTGGATTAATCCTCCATGAATAGGAGAGATTAAGAGTAAAATTATATGGACTCATTTCGAGTTCATATTTTCATATGTTTTTCTTGGTATCTCTGATTATTTCAATTACTGCTTCGTGTATTTAGGCCCGTTAAACAGTACCATACTTCTATTATAGCGATAAACAATGTACAGAAGAAGGGAATTAAAATGAAAAATAAAAGTTATAAGGTCAGTAATGGTACATTGATCATTTTCAGTGACTGGTATGTAAGGATAATATTATATTATTTTCACATAGATTAATTATGAAATTCTAAAATAAGGTTTGTATTCGTGTTTAAAAATATATATGTTGTTATTCGGGAACAGAAAGATATAATTTCAGAAAATGAGATGGAGATTTGTCTATTGGGTCAAGTGACTTGGAAAGTAAAAGAACGACCTAAAATTCAAAATGATTTTTGTTCTGAAAAATTTAAGTTAGATATGCTCTTCATTATGAAAGCCATTTTATTCACATCAGGCTTATTTTAACCTACTTAAAACTGTTTTGTTGTCATACAACCTGAAATGAGACTTGATAATTTTACTACACGAACTGGTAGTTTCAAAACGTTTTAGGTGCATTACTTTTTATGTTTCTCTTATTCAATAATATGGAGATTGACTATTAATGTGCTTGTCATAGAATTTGATATGGTTTTTAAACTCGCAAAGTATTTTCTCGAGTTATTGAGGGTTTAATACCGTAAACCGTAATACCGTAAAAAGAATATATTTAAAAATTTATAAACATTCGCTAAAACAGGGTATAATAGATTAAAATAATTGTGTTATTTAAATGATGTTTAATTTAAGTGGAATTTGATACCTAGTTTTGTTTCTATTCAAATGCCAAAGATAACATAAACAGTAAAAGAAAGTAGTTTGCATGCTGTGCATTATGGCAGTTTTAAAAAATATATCTGGGCGACTCAATTTTTTATCGAATATTTTTATCAGAGAATATTTTCTAATAGATTTGTGTATTATTTTGTTATGTAACATCATTTAATATTCTAATTAAAATAATATATACAACAAAATTCTAATAAAGAATATATAATAATATATTCAATTAAAAACTGAGATTTAACGATTTGTATACTCTTAATAATCAAACAAAAAATTTACAGTCTAATAATTGATTTAAATCTTCAAACCACATTTATTCTATGATATATTATAATTAAAATGTTTTAAAATTAATATTTTACACATTACTAATAACATTAGAATGTTCAATCAGGAAATTCAAACATTTTCAATCTCTCTAGAACTGTTTATTGAATTTAAAACCCGGTAAATTTTTGTATAAAATTTTTCCTCGTTTTGGACTATGTAAAAGAAGAATATAAATTAATGTATTGTAAAGCATATCAGAACTTTTAAAAAATTGCTTTATTAAAGTTGTATTTAACATAAAAGATAATAGATTCCCAGTATTTTTTCTACAAGAATAAAAACAAACAATAGGATGCAATAGCGTAAATTCAATGCATAAAAATTATTTTAAATAATGTTCTAGACAGATCTTTCATAAAATCTATATTTTTATTCTAATATTTTTACTTGTTGATTTTAGTGTTTAACTTATTTTACGTAACGTCATTAATTATGTTCTCTTTAAAATTATCTCTTGAAATTTATAAAAATTAAGATTTAATATCACTTCTTTTTTAAATGATACGATAATGAATTTTTATGTACAAAATAATTAAAGCTCTATTTACTGCTGTAAACTGTATCTTAATTAAATTAAGAGCTCAAAATAGCAGGTTTCATACACTTGGGGATATTTTTTTATTCTATTTTCTATTGTGATAATCTAGTGTAGAATAAATAATGTGTAAATAATTTTAACGCTACAAAACAAATTTTCAAAAAAAAATATTTTATCGAAATTAAAAATATACCCTCGAAATTATATTTTTACATTTCTTATAGTGTTGTAAAATAGGTTTTAGACTAGTATTTTGGGAAATATCATATAGTTTAAAACGTACAAATATGTATATATATATATATATATATATATATATATATATATATATATATATATATATATATATATATATGTATATATATATATATATATATATATATATATATATATATATATATATATATATATATATATATATATATATATATATATATATATATATATATATATATATATTATATATATATATATATATATATATATATATATATTATATATATATATAAATATATATATATATATATATATATATATATATATATATATATATATATATATATATATATATATATATATATATATATATTATATATATATATATATATATATATATATATATGTGTGTGTGTGTGTGTGTGTGTAATATATTATTTCTTCTGGTCACAGTAATTATGTACCCCTTATATCTTTTCTTGCCCGGGTAACTCGCTAAGGAGAAATCTAAATAGCTAGCAGTAGTCACGAACGATGCAATCTCGCTACATTGAAGAGAACGGCACAAGTTTAATTAAAACTTTATTTTAGAGCTGGCAAAACGGACATCTTTACGACTCAACGCAGACAAAGGAAAACACAAAAAACACTGAAAAAAAAAACAGAAGTATACCCGAGAGGAAAGACAAAAAGAATTTTCCCACTTACTCAGAAAATATAAGTGTAAGATCAGTAAAAATACTTAGCTATTTGCCGGCGACAGCTGGAAAAAGTGTTGAATGGATAAAGAATTTACATCTATAGGGTAGAAAGCTTTGGGAAATGTATCGCTCCCTTGATTAAGATATTTAGAGGCTGCGAAAAAGATTTTAAGGAATTAGAATGGGAGAGAGGAGGTTTTAAAGGAAATATTACAGTTAAATAATTTTGATATATTACACACATACATACATACATACATATATATATATATATATATATATATATATATATATATATATATATATATATATATATATATATATATATATATATATATATATATATATAATATATATATATATATATATATATATATATTATATATATTATATATATATATATAATATATATATATATAGATATATATATATATATATTATATATATATATATAATCTTAGGAACTTATCAGTATTTTATTGTAAAATGTGTTTAGAAAATAAAGATTTAAATTCTTAATGCCTTATTAAAATCTTCCTAAGTGAGTGATGAGTGATACGTTTATTTTCTACCATTATGATTATTTATTAATTGTTCAGGGTCAGCAATTTTACTTCTTTTCATGTGTACCGCCAGCTATTAGAAAGTCAATAATATTAATAGTAATAATTCCAATTATAGATGTGTTAACCTATGATTTTATTTAAGTCGTTTGACGAATAAAACTGCATTTTACGGTCCAGTTTTTTAAACAGAAAATACTAAGCTCGTGGTTTAAATAGCACATATTGTACAGAACTCTTACAACAAGGTCTTAAGAATTAATAAATGAAGTTACATCTATCGAAACGGTTAATTTTGTGTAGTTGCTCCTTTTCATTATAGATGGCAGCACAAAATCTGCTATAAGTAAAATTAACAATACATTGGAAGTTTAAATTCTAAATAAGACACTTTTATTCTTTAAAATACCATTTCAAAACCATGCTCAAAATTTTAATTCAAAATACTAGTAAATCTTAAGTTAACTTGCTTTAAATGATGTTAGCTGACTATTTATATTTAATATCAACCTAATATAATCTTACGATAACTAATACATCTTAACAATAACTTACGATTCAATCATCTATACTGAAAAACCTAACTGTGACGAACCTTTAAGCAGTGCATTTTTTTAAGATTTAATAAACGGTGCATTTTATAAAAAGTAAATAAGTAATTGATTAATCCATTGACATTTCTTCAATTGAGGTCATTAAAAATCAGTGAAGAACTCGCAAAAAGTTTCGTTCTTGGTTTCTCTTCTGAAGTAATCTTTAACAGTTATTGATTAACATCAGACGATTGATTGATGCAGGTCATCATCTCTAATATTCATTCAAAATAAAACTTTTTAATATCTTATTTTCATTATGTTATTTTACTTTTAGTTCATCTCTAAGTTATTGTTTATCTCCCTGTCATTTGTCAGTATTATTTTAAAGAAATTGGCACTATTGAACTACCATCTTCAAATTTCAACAGCTCCAGGTTTCATAGTTTTTGTTTATTTTAAATTAAACTATTTCATGCATATATTAAATAAATAATGTCATAATATATTTAAAAACATATCTCAGGTTTAAAAATTTTTTTTCGTTATTCATTTCCGTCTTTCTAGATTTATTTTTATAGTAAAAATATGCAAACAGTCATGCGGATATATTTCTACTTAGTAACACAATTTATTCCGACATTTTTAACCAATTAAAATTACTAAATTTTATTTGGTATTAAATATTATTTGTAATAATTCTGTTTAGTTTGAGAATATCGGAATGCAGTCAATTATAAAAGTGTGACCCGAAATAATGCATAAGGTTTTTAATGTGGCCCTCAAATTCTTAATTATCGGAAACTATAGATCCAACTCGGATCCGAAATTCGAGAAGTTTGTCATTTTCATTATAGATGGCAGCACAAAATCACATATTATAAAATCAAAATGAGTAATCTGCGGAATATAATCATAGAAAATAAATTTATTTTAAACAACGTACATTAAAAAAAAACTTACGATATCAAGTGTGCATTCAAATAAAATTTATTTGCACTATCATCACTCCCTTTGGTAATTCTTTAATTTGAAAGAAATAGTTTTATAAGTTTATTTATAATGCCAGTATTTCATTTACACTAACATTGTTTTAGTTAAAGATAAATAATTCATATAAGAAATTTAAATAGAAATCTATAGAATGTTTTTAAAATATGTTGTATATATATATATATATATATATATATATATATATATATATATATATATATATATATATAATATATATATATATATATATATATAAATATATATATATATATAATATATATATATATATATATATCGTGACCACGAATATATTTTACTAGTCCTAGTCACCTTTAACGTACAAGGCACAAAAATGTGTATTCTACAGAAGAGATTTCGAACCGGGAGAGTACATTTCAAAATTGAGGAACGGAGAGATGAATGAAGGGGTTGGCCGCTGGGCTTGAAAGGAGTTTTGTAGGTTTCAGTGCCACTACAGATGAGCCAAAGATTTAAATTTTTATGCTTGAGACATTTAGTAGATTGAAATTTAATTTACGTATTATCGTATACTATAACAAGATCAATTGTTACACTGTTAATTATATCTTTCATTATTTTATTGTAAAGTAAAACTGTGTCTACATCATTTTATTTCTAAAGTATAAAAGGAGCTGAAAAACTCTAGAAAGCTCAGTCGCAAAAAGTGTGCAAACCCCTGATCTAAAGACAATATATGAAAAATTTTAAGGAAAATGTTTCGTATTATGACTAGTAGATGTCAGCACTTTAAAGTTCGTTCAAACCTGCGAATTTCTTTTATAACTAAATATTTTAGAAATTTTGTGAAGAAAAATAAAGATTATTTTCTCTCTTTTTTTTAAATACGTCATTAAGAAATATATAATGAAAAATATAAATATATAATGAAAAATATATTAACAAAAAATATTTAAGAACACAAGTCTAAATAAATATCAGTTCATAGATATTAGTTATTCAAAAATTACCTTTGTGCAAAACGTTCCTACCCATTCGGAAATAATACTGACATATTTTATTTTGAATTATTTATTATATTTTATAGTAAAACTAAAAAGATTAAGGAAAATTAGCAAGAGAAAAATGATGTTAATAAAAATATCCAAATCCACTTAAAAATACTGCAATAAGTTTACCACGCTATGTTTAGCGATCTAAAAATAGATCACTGGGCGCTAATGGGTTAACAAGACCGGCATCTACTGTTTAAAGTGGATTCCGAATTACCATAATTCCACATCTATAACAGCTACGAAAATGTTTGAAACAGGGATAAATGGACTACAAGTATTCATTTAAGTACAGAATTAATTTTTAATATTTTAAAATATTAGTTTGGTATCTCCTGGAGAGCTATATAGCTACATTCTAAATGTTTTCTAAACGATTTCTGATGATAGCAAAACCTAACTTTTAAATCCGATTTCGAATGATTAGAGATCTACTGCAGCCGTGGAATTCTTTAAAAAATATTCATTTGAAATGTTTATTTAAACGCTAAATGATAAACGGGTAGTAAATTTCAAGTGGATATTACAACTAATAATGCACTAAAAATGATTTAAACAATGAAAATTAGAATTTTTTTAAAAAAAATATTCTATATTATTTATAATTAACAATAATTGTATTCAGTAATTTGGTTACAAAAAAAAAATCAAATTATTTTTCCCTCACAAAAATTATGTTTCATAATTGAAAGTGGATGAATTATTAAATTTTTAATTGATTCGATGCACTCTTGCACATATCACATATTAATTATACAATATTTAATATTATGATAAAATTATTTACAGAGTCCCCGAGTCCGTTATAAAAAATAAAATAAAAACTTCTAAATATTATGCAAAAAGTATTCCATAAAAGTTAGTATACCAAATATTCCAATTTTACTATATTTCATGTATAAACATTCCTTGTGTCTGTGTCTCGATAAAGAGTCACAAAGTATAAATTAATTAAAATGAAAATAATATTTAGCAAAAAAATATTTATAAAAATTTAAAATAAGCAGGAATTTATTTAGAAAGAAAGAATAAAAATAAGGAAATGTTTGGGGCTATTAAAATGTTACCAAATTTGATAAAATCAAAAAAAAAAATATGTAAATACATAAAATTACTATGTATAAAAGATAATGTATTTTCAAGGCCTTTTATTTCTTAAATATCTAGGTATGCTATTCTAATAAGAAAGAATATAAATTATTTTTCATTACAAAAGTTATGTTTCATAATTGAAAGAGGATGAATTATTAAATTTTAATTGATTCAAATCACACTTGCACATATCACACATTAATCATATAATATTTTATATTATGATATACACATTTACAGAGACATCTCGTCTTTTATAAAAGTAAAATAAAAAAAACCTTCTAAATATTACGCAAAAAGTATTTCGTAAGAGTTAGCTTACAAAGTATTGCAATTTTCTTCTATTTCATGTATACACATTCCATATGTCTGTTTCTCAATAAAGAGTCACAAAGTATATATTAATTAAAATGACCATAATGTTTAGTAAAATAAATGTTTATTAAAAAATTTAAAATAAACAGGAATTCATTTAAAAACACAGAATCAAAATAAACAAAGGCTTAGGGCTATTAAACTGTTAGCAATTTGATAATACTATAAAAACATCTAACTAGATAAAATGAATATGTATATAATAAAATGTATTTTCAAGGTATTTTATTAATTTCTTAAAAAGCTAGGTATGCCACGACTGTCACCCAGCATTTATTAAAACATCCCATTTACCTCTGTACTCTTTACCGCCCCCCGAATAAAATGTTTCACAACCCCTTGGGGATGGAGGAGATACCACTTCCATTAGTAATCTATTGTGTAGAGAAAAAGTCTCAACCTTGTATCCATGCAACTGTAGAGCTATTTATATACGCTCGAATGATAAAATTTTGAAATTAAAAAACAAAAGATAATTATGTTTTGTTATTAATTGATAATTTGAGTAATTGCCATCACTGATATTCAGGTCTTTTAGCATCTTCATCATAAATGTTTTATATTATGAGTGTATTATTCTTGCAATAAATAATGAACCATCTAAATGGGAGAGAGCTTATGTGTATCACATATAGAGGAAATATTATACACACACTCTCAAATATATATTTATATGCAAATAAATAAATAAATAAATAAATATATATATATATATATATATATATATATATATATATATATATATATATATATATATATATATGTAATCGTCCAGGGACCAACTGGCCCCGAACTTTACACTTGAAAACTTCTTTTGAAATTCCCCCTATTATTTTCCTCAGCCCGGGCATGCTGGGCTGCCAAGTATCCCGCTAACCGTCTGTTTGAAATAAACACATAATCGTCGTGGTCGAACTTTTTATTTCATCCGATAAAATAGCACAGAATCCAGAGACGTCTGAACCGGAAGGTGTCAAAACGCTCTGGCTCTAAGTAATAATAATGCCAACCTTCTGCGATAGACGGCTAAAACCCGTGTGTGTTTTTCTGACGTGGGAAAAATGGTGAGGAAACTATTTTAATTGCTTATAGAGAGTAACCTTTGACTAAAGCCATCTGTAAAGTGTGGCGTCTCAGATGAGCATTACTGCTGATCGTTACAAATTTTCATGGGAAAGTTATAACTTCCTAATTAAAATGCCAGCCATATCATTTTCTGTTTTGTGAATCATAGAAAGAATTTCGGGGTTACGCTGAAGGAATGAAAACATCTTCGTTTAAATTGGATGGCTGGGAAATATGGTTAATATAAAGAGAAGAAATTAAGATCGAAAATAATGAATGGGAAAAACTGATAATTTTATATAGACTTTAGGGCTTAGATATTGATATTATTACACACACACACACACATATATATATATATATATATATATATATATATATATATATATATATATATATATATATATATATATATATATATATATATATATATATATATATATATATATATATATATATATATATATATATATATATATATATATATATATATATATATATATATATATATATATATATATATATATATATATATATATATATATATATATATATATATATATATATATATATATATATATATATATATATATATATATATATATATATATATATATATATATATATATATATATATATATATATATATATATATATTATATATATATATAATTTATCATTTATAAATTACTATCCTATTTTTGAGAATAAAATCAAAGTACCTAAGAAAAACTTTTAGAATCTATTAGCAGATGGCAGCACTAACAAATTGTTGAAAATTATTGTAAGGCTCTAAGTTAAAGAAAAATATATTTTTATATTCCTCATATTATGACTAATATAATTAATATAATTAATAAATTTATACAATATATGAATTAATTAATTAATATTATTAATATTTATATTATTATTATGATTGTTTAGGAGACATAAAACTTATCCTCATTCGTAACATTGCAAATGTCTGTTTTAAAATATTTTTCTTAAGTTCTTTTAATCTGTTAACCGAATATCTCTTAATGAGTTATTATTCTCAAATTTTGCTCACAGTTTATTTCTTATTGCTTAAAGTATTCCTCAAGAGTTTTAGTAATTTAAAACAAAATAATTTCTACTCGTGTGTAAAATTTACCAGTTCTCTTATTCTCTAATTTAATAATTTTCACTACTCTGTTTTAATTTCTGTTTCAGTACTCCACTGCAAATTTTTCGTAATTTTTATACTGTATTAATATTAATTTATTACGCTTCTAGCAGAAATATTTCAGTGCTACTTGAAAAAAGAGAAAGGTGCATATGTACACACATAAGGCTAGAACAAACATCAGAATTCACGATTGTTTCATATAGTACCTTTATTTGCCATATTTAATAGTTTATAGTACAGAAAGAACATTAGCTATAACAATAGGCTGTACTCTCAAAATATTTATATAGAATATTAAAGGATATAATTTGAGTATAATCATATAATATATTGTTCATCAGTTAGAGTTATTTTTGCATTACATAATTATATTAAATATTATTGATTTTCTGCTCAATCCTGATTATTTATGACTATTACCTGCAATTTAAAATTTAAGTTAACATATAAATATACGAAAGGGTTAATAAATGTTTAGTTAATATGCAATCAGCAGTTAAAAATGCGCTAAATATTTCGTACTAATAAATGCAAAATTAGGTATTCAAAAATAAGATAAAACTGAAAAATCTTTACTAATATAACTATTCTTGTATTATGTAAATGAACATTATAAAACAACTAAAAGGTTGTATTAAAAATATGTTGCTTCATTAAAAAATGTTACTACTAGTTACAGAGTGGTTACCTTATAGTAATTAAATGCTCTACTAATCAAAAAGTAAATTTGTAAAAATTCGTTTATGAGTTTTCACTTTTGATGATTTCACTAAAAAGCAATTCAGTAAATTGCAAACTAGTTTGTTAAATATAAAGACATTCATGTGAAATTTCATTATAACTTTTCTCTACAGAACTGACCAAGAAATAGTAAAGCACAAAAGTGTATTTTTCGTGCATTCACGGATTAAAAATAATGTTTCATTTAACAGTTTATGTCTCTCTAAGCATTTAATATATTTGTTTCAAATTTAAAGTAATATTACTGCTACTCTTTGTCAAATAATCTTAAAGTTTTGTAAAACTTAGGGAAAAATGTGCATGAACTAAGCAAAGAGGATTTAAAATATATAATTCTTAAATACATCTTTTTTCCTGAGTGTTTAAAAGTTTCTTTTCTCAGGAAAATTGTCATATACTATAATGGTTATATATGATGAAAGTTATAAATCATTGACAAAATTTTATGGTACACTGTGGACGATTCCAACATTTTTTTAAATCTTTTTTGTCTCCTAAATACAATGCTAATGTATTCATCTTAATAAGAATCATTAGAAAAAAATACATCCCCTAAACATAGTTTAAAAAAACTTCATTTGTACTATAACAACAACATTTTCAAAACTTCAACAATTTAAATATTGAAAAGAGGTGAATTAAATTAAACTTATTAATCCGTGTTTATTAAGTATTTATTAAACATATTTCTTTTGCGTGTAATATAATGTTTATCTATAAATTTATTTATATTTTCAATATAAAAATATTGTATATTTATGTCCTATTTCTAGGACAGCGGCCAAATATAAATATAATAAAATCAATATTCTAGTGTACTAGTGATAAAAATCATGATATTTTCCAAATCAGTGATATTTGTTGTTTTATATATATAATATATTTTCTATATATATATATATATTAAAATATATATATATATATATAGTTAGCTATATATATATTTATATATATATATATATATATATATATATATATATATATATATATATATATATATATATATATATATATATATATATATATATATATATATATATATATATATATATATATATATATATATATATATATATATATAATATATATATATATATATATATATATATATATATACATATAGATAAATATATTTATATATATATATATATATATATTTACATATATATACATATTTATAAATGTATATAGCAACGATTATATATTAACATTTAATAGAAATAGTTTCCGTACACAAAATTGAAAGTAGGCAATATAATATAAAAAATAAATTCTATGTATTTAAAAAAAGTTCAAAACTAGATACATTAAAAACTTCTAAAAATATACTGATTATAAATTTTCAAATTATATATTGAAATTATATAAACGATATAAACTTTTCAATAAAAACTAAAAATTCCAATTTATATTTAAATTGTTTAGAAATAGTTATTAAAGAGTTTTTAAATAATTTAAAAAAATGTATTTCTGTATTATTTTTTCTATTTTATTCGTCAATAGTGCTCAGATCAATGTATGTGAAAGAAAAAAGAATTGTTGAATCTTATATAAGTTCTACAAAAATGATTGAATTTGTATAAGTCTTATATAATATTCAGGAGAGAAGCTACTTTTATACAAATAATTCTTTAAGCGAAAAAGATATCAATAAATTGTAAAATTTATTTTATTTTTCCAAAATCTAGTAATACTATAACTCCCTATATTTATTGATATATTCCCCCTCTTTCTTTCTCATTCACACACGTGAGTGTTGTGTGCAGATATGTTTTTTGTAAAAAATATATTTTAATCAAATACATCAGATGGATTTAGGTCATATATTTTAATTATTTGGATGAGATTAGTAAAGTAACTTATAAGAGTCATACCGAGACAGGAAAGAGGTAACAATCTAAGACCCAATAAATATTTAATGATTATTAATTACTCAAACTTTTAAGTATTTAATAGTACCTTATTTTAACCTTTTAGTTATCATATTAAATTTGGATAAATGTCGGGCATGTCTTACAAGTTCAAAAGAGAGTGGATATCAATATTGCTGTGAAAATATTGTGCTTGAGATGGACTTATCACGGGGATAGAAACTAATACAGCGGATTTTAAACCATGTGCTTGCAAATATCCACACAATGACAGGTAAATTCGCTAAGGCTATCAGTTCCCCTGAGGGAATTAACATCTGGCTCTGAACAAATGTAAGAAAAGGCCAAATGATTATTTAATCAATTATTAATACAAAGAATTCATTGAAAATTGATTAAAATTTAATGAAAAAAGTAAAATTTTAATAAGAAAAATTACTGCTTTTAGTAATATTTTATTCAAAAACGAACATAAAGCAATAAAATAGTTTCATTTTCCACTGCCCGGGAAAAACAAAATTAAAAATAACTAATAATAAATACATGGAGTTCTCAAAATATATTTAATACCTATAATATAGAGGTAAGATTGTGAAAAATAAGGAAATACGTTTCTTCTCTCTATTTCTCTGTATATATATAAATATATATATATATATATATATATTCATACAAATATATATATTATACATACATATATATACATACATATATAACATATATACATATAAAATATATATAATATATAAATGATATATTTATATATATATAAATATATTTATATAAATATATATATACATATATATACATATATATTTATAAATATATATATATATTTCATATATATATAAATATATATATATATAAAAAAATAATATATATATATAATATATATATTTATATATAAATATATATATATATATATATATATATATATATATATATATATATATATATATATATATATATATATATATATATATATATATATATATATATATATATATAATATATATATATATATATATATATATATATATATATAAATATATATATATATATATATATATATATATATATATATATATATATATATATATACATACATATATATATAATACATACATATATATATATACATATACATACATATACATACATATATATATATATATATATATATATATATATATATATATATATATATATAATTTTTTGTTTGAAGTATCTATGGATGGTATGACCAAAATATTGAAGAAAAATACATACTTGACAGAAATCATCTAATGTTACCCGCTAGGGTAACTCTTTATTACTGCATCAACAAATTCATTTCTCTGCCATTTTCTCTGTTTTATCATTAACTAATTTTTCACATAATTTTAAGACTTCGTTTTCTATTAGTGTATTACAAAATTAACTTCATAACTTTCAGAAAAAACTACTCACATGATTGTTTTAACTAAATATTTTCGTTCTATGAGCCTTTAACTATATTTGTATATTATTTCGCTTACTGTAAAAAAGTTAGAACATTATATGTGTTTTAAAAAATGTAAAAGAAGACATTATGTTTTCGATATGTATTTTTATAATTCAAGTCTCATGTGTTCTTGTATTTTATTTTCAATTTTAATTGACCTCAAGGATTGTTGTAGCGGCTAAGTTTAATAATTAATATTGGCTATACATTGCCCTATTTATTGAAAATTGATAACCTTATTTTATCTTTAATAGTCATTGTTCTATATCTCTATTTGTCTCATGAATTTTTGAAATGTTTTATGGACTTTCTTACCCTTCTATTATTACAATTGTGATAACTTGGAATGATCCATTTACACATTATCTATATCCCCTATACAACAATAGCCTAAGCTATCTGTCTGTACTCGATTTTATGAAACTGTTGGACCTGGAATAGATAGAGGTTTTCATATTGGATTCTTGATGAGCTAAGCAAAATTCAAAGAGTGTAAAGTTTGTCTTCTCCTAAACTATCGATCCTATTCTAAAATGAATTCATATAATGTTTCAAAGCACAGCAAAACTGTATTCTCTAAAACATTCGAAATCTACCCCTTCCTACTTTTTTGAGCGTTTAATGCCATTATATCAAACCCTATTTTCCCCGGTTAAGAGCAGGCGCTTGAATGTATCAATATATCCCATAATACATAGGTAAAAATAACATTTTTTTCTAGAATTATGACTTCATTCCTTTAACTACCTCATTTAATCATTTCTTATTTTAAATTATTTAAATATCGTCTGCATTATTTTCATACGTTTTATCACTGAACTTAGATATTACATAAATAATTTTCTTTTATATTTGTCTTAAATAATAGCTTAGGAATATAAGTGATAATTTTAAATTTAATCATCGATTATTTTTTGTTGCAGGATAATTCTCAGCTAAAAAACCAACCATTTTGTTAACTGCCTCATAGAGTACTTTACAAATATGGAAAATTAAAAATTTTACTAATCTCATCATATGATGGACTATATACTAGTATATGTATATTACTCTATTCGAAATTTTGAGATGTTTCATGGACTTGTTTACACCTGTATTACTATAATTTCTGTGCCTTTTAACGGCCATTTACATCTTATATATATAAGTATGCTTCATACAGTTGTAAATTTTGGCATATCTTTAGCCGACTAGTTTTATGCTTTTGTATAAGGATTTACATATATCGGTCTTAACAATTTGAGTTTGATATAATCCTTGTGCGTGATTCTCATAGTACTGGCAGCCTAACGATTGGTAGGGTGATGCCCTTCGGATCCGAAACTCACGGGTTCGAATCCTGCTACTCGCCTGGATATTCGTAGCCTTTTGTAGTAGGCTTTAATCAATAGGCCCCCGTCTCATTAGCTTTCATGTTTAAAACAAAAGACCATAGTGATCCAAAAGCAAACCAAACCTTAGTAATCATACTAATTTTTTCAATTATATAATTTGAGTATGAAACTTTTTATAGGCATTCTACTTTTGAATTATTGGTCATAAAACATTTAATATACCAGAGTAGTATAAAAAGTATTTAATATATCTGCTTTGTTTTTGTTTTTAAATAAAATCTTATGTAATCTTTTAAAACTATTTTTATATCTTTAATTTATTAGACTGGGGAAATAGTAGTTGTTTGTAAAATGTACAAATGTCTTGCTTTAATTCCAAGACGAATAATATCATAATTTCTAACATTTATTGCGATGACAGGAATTTGCAGACGACTCCAAAAAATTTGCTTTTTATCAAAATATTATTTCGGTAAAACCCGATGCATTATATTAGTTTGAGAATATATACACCGTAAAATGACCGCATAATCATATACAATTCATGAAACACCACAGCCATATCCGTGATTTATGTCGCGATAACCATACAACCGATAAATCACCGGACAATGAAGATATCTTTGAAAGAACGGCAATTTCATGAAGTTAGAATCTACAATACGTCGCACAATTCATCACTTAGAGTTCAAAACTTGGGCATCATAAATTTTTATAAACACTATTACGCTGAATATTTATACAGCTGGTAAAGCAAACAAAAAACAATAAATCTTGATGCAACTCCTCCCTTAAAAAATACCCATTCTATCTAATGTACTTACATAAATAACTTTCATTCTTTTCTTCCGATATTTGAAACTACATTTACTGCATGTAGAGCCATGCCATAACTCAAAATATATATTTCATAACATGCAAAGAATAGCTGCAAGGATATGAGCCTTTTTATCTTACGTATTCGTGCTTATATATATTTTTCAAAAGATATCAATCCAACGAGGATTATTTTAAGCACATAAAAATAATACATAGATTAAAATGGAACTATTTATGTTAATTGGTTTTAATAACATTGAAAAAAACCAGAACATTGTAAAGAAAAATTTAGAATTATGAGGAAAAATTGTAACAAATTAAGGAGTAGAACCGCGGTAGCTCAGTCGGCAAAGGCAATGATCTCGTAATTGAAAAGATGCGGCATCGGAGCCTGTAATAGTAAGTTACATTCGGTTCAGCTTTTCTTTTACCTCTTCCCGTGAGTCATTGTCAAAGACATTCCAAAACAGGACTGGTTTGAACTAGAAGAAACTTCAGACTTCTCCCATCCAATAGAAGGGCCCGTTTGTTTTTGTAATTCGTACCCCTCCGTTCTGGGGGGAACCTTTTTTTCTCCGCGGGGAAGTCTGTTTCTTTTAGAGAACAAGGTTGTGACCTGAGGAGAGTAGAAGGTGAAAGCTGCTGGCATCCGCGGCTTGCGGGATAGACCTTTTGAGAAAAATCATCGCCATATTGTTTTTAGGGCGACGCCGACTCGATAGCAGTCTTCGATATCTACAAAGGATAAATAGATTCCAGATATATTCCTTAGGAATTTATTTAATAGCATAAATTCATTTAATCAAGATACATTTGTTCATGTGTTTATTAATGAAATTAGATTTATTTTTTATCAAACACCAGGCCCACGTAACATGTTTACAGAACCCGAGCCGGCCTAAGATCCGCCGTGCTCGTTAAAGGTGACTGGGGCACGTAAAATATGTTTGACGGTCACAATGTCTGCCAAGTTCTCAATAAGTACCTCTGGGGGTGGCAGGCCAAGCCTGTGGGTCTTATGTTTGGTCTCTTCTTCAAAATTAACCCTCCGAGTGGAACACACCTAGGAAAAAAGGTCTCTAAAA
This sequence comes from Pardosa pseudoannulata, assembly GCA_032207245.1. Taxonomy (NCBI): domain Eukaryota; kingdom Metazoa; phylum Arthropoda; class Arachnida; order Araneae; family Lycosidae; genus Pardosa; species Pardosa pseudoannulata. The sequence continues at coordinate 157,163,927 of CM063501.1, forward strand.
ATACACTAAAGTTTTATTGTGTCAGTGATCAAAGTGTTCTATGATTTTTTACTTCACCCTTTGTCGACTAGATTGGGAAAAGGGAAATCCACCCTCGTTATTGTCCCTTTATTTCCGGTTATAGATACATAAATAGACATTATAGATTGTTAATTTTAAATAAACATAGAGCTCGTCAATTTTCGAAGATCATCCCATATTAAATAATGGATTCTAAAAGTACGAATAAATATATTTTTTAAGAGAACTATTTATACTTTTTTACGAAAGTCATCCAAGATATTTAAGTGGTGCAATTAGAGATACATCTGATACCGCAAACGAAATTCTTCGAAATAGAGATTTACAAAGCCATGAGAAGCTATCATCGTCTGTTTGCCTCAGGGAGTAGGGGTGCATTCTTCAATAAATGTCAGTCAAAAAAGGGTGCAGTTTCTAAACAATCGACCTGACCCTTCTACTTATAATCTCCATGGGGTAAAACACTGGCAGAAATGTACAATGCATCTATTTTCGGAACGTTTTTTGAGGTCGAAAATTGTACGTGACAACCGGCGGAATTATACGTGCGAACCGCTTAGAGGGTTAAGAGAGCCTACTTGAACTAAGTCAATCTTTCACCTTAATGGTGCTCATTAAAGCGAAAGGCGCTCCCCTTGACCTTAAAACAAGATCCTGCCAGGCTCAATCGTGCTTGGTTTTTCCTAGTATCATAAGAAACAAATAAAACAACTCATTAATGAGTAGTATTCAGTTTTAGGGACAACTTAATAATATTTTTAGAAATTTTATTTTTTCTTGGAAGTGTTTTTTCAGGGAAGGTGTACGGTAGTCTACTAAACAATATCCAAAATGTGGTATTATAACATTTTCATTTAGGTAGACATTTTTCGAGTCTCGTAAAATAGTTTAATTTTTTATAGGTGTATCGTCTGAAATCTTGACAATTATAAATCTGATCAAAAATTTGATCATAAATATCTGATTATAAATTTTCGCTTTATAAGGCTATGTTGTGATACCAAATATATGTGGCCGAACGATGGCCGAATGGTAGAGCACTGCTCTTCGGGTCCGGAGTTCGCGGGTTCGAGTCCCGCTGCTGGCATGGATGTTTGTAGCCGTTCGGAATCGGCTTTTAACTGTAGGTCCCGGTCTCATTAGCCCATGTGTGCAAAACAGTAAACCGTAGTGCTCCAAACCAAACCCAAATATATGTGTCATCAAAGCGTTTTTCTATATGTATAAAGATCAACTTGCCATGTTTAAAATGACAGCTGTGACTAATTAAGGCAAGGTGCGCAAATTAAAACAAATGTGTAATTGTAACAACTTTCAATTTTATGTTTCATTTATTTTATGTACTCCATAATAAAAAATGATACAAATATAAAGGAAAAATGTACCTGTTTAATTTAATAATTTCCTTTTAGCCCCTACAAGTATGAAGAATAATATTAATATACCATCATACTATATTTTCAACAATCCATTCTAGTATTACTTATTTAATTATTTATGCTGCAGAATCAACATCCAGATTGATTTTCAGAACTAATGTTTTATACCATCCAATTGGAGTACCAACGAGAAGATGATATGGAAATAGTAATTTACCACAAGTATTATTATATATCATGTATATAAATGATGCTGCATAAAATTTTAAAATTCAGTTGACGAGATATACCCTCCCAAATAAAAAAGTTTTTAACACCCATATGTGACTCAAACATACGCTCTTATTTATACGTTTCTGTTGAATATGACAAAATACATTTACTAAAAAATCAATATAAAACATCTACATGTATATTCTTGTCATACAATGAAATATGATGAATTCGAGATAAGTCATGTCTTTTCCTGTCTTTAGTATGCTAATATTTAATTTATCATAAAATAGCTTCTTTTTCAAAATTATATGCTACTTATATTATTTTATTATATTTCATTTTTATGAAATTTAAATTTTGAGTAACAAAGAAAAAAATGTGAGTTTCTAAATAATATTTTACTAATAATGTAGTTATAAGAAGAGAACAATTTATTAATCTTATATCCTGTTCACGGCAGTTTGAAGCCTAGCTTTCAATAATTCTGTAGAATTGAAAATAATTTCTCCTTATACGGTATAAGATTTCGGGGATTATCGATGCATTTAACTGAATCTAACCGAACACTTATATATATATATATATATATATATATATATATATATATATATATATATATATATATATATATATATATATATATATATATATATATATATATATATATATATATATATATATATATATATATATATATATATATATATATATATATATATATATATATATATATATATATATATATATATATATATATATATATATATATTATATATATATATATATATATGTATATATATATATATATATATATATATATATATATGTATATATATATATGTGTGTGTGTGTGTGTGTATGTATGTATAGGTATAACATTTTGCGAGCTGGCTTTAAAATAGTTTTTAAAAATTGGAAAAATTTGTAGTGAAAGAAATATAATACGCGTAGTAAAATCTATATAAACCGACTTTTATTGTTCTAAAGACACAATTGTTTTATTGTAAAATGACAAGCCATTGTTTAAAATTAGATACATTCAATTATTACTTTTAATTGTAAAATTTTTAAAATTATGTGAAACAAAATAAAATTACAAAGAACAAAAAGCTTTTGTTATCGTTTATAGAGAGTTCTTTGAAAAAATGAATATCATTGTTACGAATAATCTGCGAATTATCTGTCTCAAATGAGCAAAAAAAAAAAAAAATTCTAGTAAAGTTCAGACATTTTGAATAAAAGAATTACATTGTATATAGCAATATTTTCGAAATTAAACAGATATGTTTAGAAGTTACGGGGAAATGTTTCAAGAATTTTGTGCAAATTTTAAAAAAGATACCAATTTTATCACATAATTATCTTACTGTAAATAAGTTTTGACAAAGTATATGTTTTTAATATACTTTTAATATAGAAATAATTGAATTAAATAAAACACATTTAGAGGAGATCGGGATGTTATTATAATTATCGAAAGATAAACAAGTTAGATATTTTAAATTTTTTTAGTCTCAGAAGGACATATGGTACTCTTGTTATGACAAATATAATAATTTTTGAACTTTTTCTTATTAAGTATCACTTGACAAAATATAAAAACGATATCGTAAATTGAATTATGTGTAAGAAAGTTTTTTTATTATTTTGTATGTATAAATGATCTTTAAAACATTTCATAATTTTAGTTGCCTAAATTAACCTAAAATATCTCTAAAAATAAATTATGTAATATGTAAGCATGGATATTTGAATAAAAAAGGAGAAAATATATATGCATGCATTACAATACATTTAGAATGAAGGTTTGAAACCTTACAGCTCTATGAATAATAAAAACATTTTAATTACATTTGTATTTTTATAAACTTCAGGTAATAGTAAATAATTTTGAATAAATTGATTTTAAATAATTGAATATAAAAAAGCCTGAGAATGTAGTATTAGAATTTGTATCATAGTTTGAAGTTTTTTTAAAAAAAACTGTTAAAAATTAAAAAATAATTAGCCGTTCTTTGAAAACAATGGTTGTTATTAGTCTAAAAATAACAAGTCATTCAACACACTCAAAGTTTACGTAACAAAATTATCATTTTACTATTTATTTTAATTATCAATCTTGAAATTGGTGTTTCTCATTGTTTTATTTAAAATATTCTATCAAAAAGTCTAAATTTTAAATTTAAAATATGGTATATTATTATTCGTGCACCTCAATAATATTAACAGCATCAATATACTTTTCAGTATAATAATTGCTATATTTTTTTTTTAAATTTTAAATATTATTTAATTTACAAAATATCAAAAACATCTAAATATTTGATTTAGGCACAAAAAAGGAGATATTTAACTTGAATTTGAAATAGACATATTGCTGGTAATAGTCATATTTCGGAAAATATCTTTAATAAGAAAATTTAATCTTTCATTAGTGTAGGTTTATTTATTACTACGAATATTGCACTTTATATGACAGAGAAATATACCCTTTTACAGTTTTGAGTTTTATTACAGTAGCAAGTAATTTGTTTTTATAAGAATCTATAAAGGGTATTATAATAAAATTATAATTATGGATAGGTATTTTTTCATATAATTAGTTATAATAATTTGTAAATAAAGACAGATTAAAATAAAAAATAAATTATAAGCATATATCTAGGCTGTTTCATTTTTAAAAAACTAAACATTTGGGATAGCCTTTAGTATATATAATACAAGTTTTAATAGATTCCAACTTTGGTAAATTTAAAATTTTAACTATTTATTTTATCCAATTTAAAAAAAGAATAACACATAATGTTAATCCTAAAAGGTATTAACATTGTGTGAAGTCTATATTGTAACATTATGTAGTTTATAATAAAAAAAAAGTTACTATTAAACGAAATTACTATAAAAAAAGTTACTATCAAATTTCGATTGAGAAGTTTGCAATCTTGCTTCAATTTGTAATCAATTTTGTTTGTAATAAAAATTTTAAACCAAAAGTTCAATGAGGAAATCTGAATGATAAATGATAAATGCTAAACTGTATATTTTTTATTTCTTATGTTTGGAAATATAATATACAAATTTCAAAATTCATAAAAACAACGTAAATCGAATCGAATTATTTTTAAGACATTAAAAGAGTAAATTCCAAATATTAAGATAAAATTTGAAAAAAAAATATTTCTTATCTTCATTCTATTATAATTAATATTTTTTGCTCAAAGATTTTACCTCTTTTAAATACATTTTCTTAAATATATATTTTGGATATTTTCAGATGGGAATTTTTATGAATATAGTTAACAAGATGGAATTCGCTTAACTTTAAATAAAAAAAATTTAATCTCTCTACTCATTTTAAACCTTAAGTCAAATTAGAAAACCAGAGTGATAAATAGTAAAAAGTTAAAAATTTTATATCTTTTCTTCCAAAAGTGTAAATATATTTAATTTGCGGTTTCTAAATTTCACGAAAACAAAAATGAATTATTTTATTAAAAGACGTCAAAAGTGTATTCTCAATGCATTAAATGAAAAAAAAATATTTAGAGATCAGATTAAAATACATTAATTTCTAAACGAATGTGTTTCTAAACCTATTAAAATGTATTTCCATATCATATTATGCATTAAAACTTTAAAAAAAAGCTAAGAAATTTGATAAATTTTCTCACAGACGAGCTGAGGTTAAACAAAAAGCTTTTATAAGAAGTTCGCATTTTATGTAGCAAGAACTTATCTTGGGGTAAAGAAAAGGCAGCTTTAATTTTCATTAATGCAACATTTACGTATATTCAAGTTTGATACAAAGAGCTTAGAAACGCCATTAAAAATTTCTATTTCCGAACACTTTGAATCGCTATTCTTCCCATTAATTCTCCTTTCGGAATCTGAGGAAAACGAAATAGGTTATTAAATTGATTTTCATTATCATAATGGAATTTGATGTAATCTCGTAAAGGGGAAAAATTTATTGTTTTCGGCCAAGATTTAAACTGACTTTTAAATATCAGCTCTTTTCTTTATGTTCTTAACCTTTTTCTTGTCGGAATTCCTCATTAAAACATTCCATCTCCTTGGAAGATTAAATCTGTGGTGAAGATTTGATAATAAATTATTTAGAGGACGATATGCAAAGTTATTTTTCATCTGTAATGTAAACAGCTAGACATAATATTAAAATATAAATTTAAAATAAAAATTTTATCTACTTTTTTATAGATTTCTAAACAGAACATTTTCAGCTGGTGGTAGAAAGTTTTATGTATGCATATAAAAATGCATAAGTTTGTGTGTAAATGTGTTTATATGTTTTATACAAATCCACCCTGGTGATTATAAATTGTAAGAATGTTTCAATTACCAGTAATTCGTTAAATTAAATTTTTTATACATGTATTATGTTTTAATGTATTAAATTCTCAAAAAATAATAGAGAAATCTCTGTCAAGTATTAATCACATATAAAGTTGGTTTCCTCGCTAATTTCTTGATAAAAACAAAGGATATTATTAATGTAAAATAAAAACATAGAAACTTTGACAAAACCCTTGACAAAACCTTGACGAAACCTAGACTTTGTTCAAAAATGAAATTCTTCTATTCACTAAACAGTTTATTTCAATACGTATGAAAGATTAAAAGACTGTAATTGAAACGAAAGCATTTAAAAAATGGTATACAGTGAAGATACCAAAAACTAGTTTAGTCAAAATATGCAACTAATGATATAAGGAACCAATCAAAATACGGGACTACGGTCGACAACTGTACAAGACAACAATATCTTGTACAGTTGTTAGATAGGTTACTGCTGCTACAATGATATATTATAAAGATATAAGTGAGTTTGAACGTGGTGTTATTTCCGGTTTCAAGAGATGTGGGACATAGCATCTCCTAGATAGCAATGGAACTTTTCAATACGACCATTTCACAAGTGTACCGTGAATATGTGGAATCTGTAATATATCAAATCTCCTATTTCGCTAAGACAGGTAAAATATAGAAAAAAAACGGGACCAACGAAATTTGGGGAATATCATTAAACGTGACAGATATTCATAAAAATAATACTTTGTCCAAAGTTTCATTATCTAATGTAGAATTAATTTTTGTTCTAAAGAAATAGTTGATGAGATTCATGTCCTGGTTTCATCTCTCATTGACATAATAGTTTTGTATAAAAAATATTGTAAAAAAAGATATAATATGTTTTTTATTATTATTTGAGAATCACCGATAAAAACTTTATAATTTACCTGTGATTATCTTCCCGATTTCAACATTCGAAATAGTATTTCGTGTTTCACTTTAACTTCAAGCAAATAAAATAAAATGAAGCTTTAACAACTAAAATATTAAGTAGGCTAGGTTGTAGGCGAACAAAAAATAAATCTTTAACAAACAAAGTATATTAAAGGTGAAAATTAGAGGGACAGTATCATTTACAAAATTAGCATTGTTTTGCAACAACGATGAAAGTGACTCTGACATCTATGGTTGGTTGACTGCGGTTGCCTCTGTATCATTAACAAAATGTGTCATTTTTTTTCCAACAACAATAAAGGTGATTCTCTCTCTCTCTCTCTCTCTC
>CM063501.1:157176135-157188635 GCA_032207245.1 Pardosa pseudoannulata
ATTTCTTCCGATCTGCTAAATCTAGAGTTATTATTATTCAAGAAATTATAAATTCTTAACTCCTTAACAGTTTTATTTTTATTTCACCAATTCGATACATTTTTATTGCATATTTTTGTTTATTTCACATTTGTAAGCTAGAAAATGGTATTAAAAAGTAATATTTCTAATTATTTTCAGCATGTATAACGATTTTTGTTACATGAAATAAAGTTTTCCCTGGAAGTTGTCATTTCTCTGTACACCAGACAGGAAATTTACGTTGACACTTGTGTATGTAACAATAGAAATATTTTAGAAGACAACTACTACACAATTATTTTCGAATGCAAATACCACAAGTACATAAACATAACCTGTTTTTTCAAAGATCATATTCAGTATGATAAACCTTGAAAGAGATCAAGAGGCAAAGTCCAACGTCACAGTCCGTATAAAAAAGTCCGTTTATAAATTATTTTACATCTGTCATTTTTTTCTGGGAATACACACAGAACTAGTTTAGAGGTCTTAGTTTTTTTGTCTTCAGGGGGAATTACCTCCAACATGTCTTTCTCGTTCAACATCCCCAAACCTCAAAAATAATAAAAACTCGGAATAATACAAAACCAACCATAAAGTCCTTGTTTTCAAAACAGTGAGAATACACTTCAAAAAATAAAAACGTGTGGACATATAGACAACTAATTTGATATTGAAAATACAAAACATACGGCCAAAATAGTGAGAACAACAAAGAAATCAGATCAATTGTAAGCCGTACAAGAAATCCTTAAAGACCCGATAACCGAGCCCGTACGGTGTGAGCTTAAAACAGACAAGGAGTTAAAAGTACATAAAAATGGAAAACTAAACTATACACAATTTAAAACAATAGTTATTTAGCCAAAATAGTGAGAACAACAAAGAAATCAGATCAACCGTAAGTCGTACAGGAAATCATTAAAGACCAGAAAACCGAGACCGTACGTTTTGCGCTTAAAACAGACAAGGAGTTAAAAGTACATAAAAAGGGAAAACTAAACTAAGCACACTTTAAAACAATAGTTATTTAGCCAAAATTGTGAGAACAACAAAGAAATAAGATCAACCGTAAGTCGTACAGGAAATCATTAAAGACCAGAAAACCGAGACCATACGGTTTGCGCTTAAAGCAGACAAGGAGTTAAAAGTACATAAAAATGGAAAACTAAACTAAGCACACTTTAAAACAATAGTTATTTAGCCAAAATCGTGAGAACAACAATGAAATCAGATCAACCGTAAGGCCCACAGGAAATCATTAAAGATCCGATAACCGAGGGCGCACGGTGTGAGATTAAAACAGACAAGGAGTTAAAAGTACATAAAAATGGAAAACTAAACTAAGCACACTTTAAAACAATAGTTATTTAGCCAAAATCGTGAGAACAACAATGAAATCAGATCAACCGTAAGGCCCACAGGAAATCATTAAAGATCCGATAACCGAGCCCGCACGGTGTGAGCTTAAAACAGACAAGGAGTTAAAAGTACATAAAAATGGAAAACTAAACTAAGCACAGTTTAAAACACTAGTTATTTAGCCAAAATCGTGAGAACAACAAAGAAATAAGATCAACCGTAAGCACAGGAAATCATTAAAGACCAGAAAACCGAGACCATACGGTTTGAGCTTAAAACAGACAAGGAGTTAAAAGTACATAAAAATGGAAAACTAAACTAAGCACACTTTAAAACAATAGTTATTTAGCCAAAATCGTGAGAACAACAATGAAATCAGATCAACCGTAAGGCCCACAGGAAATCATTAAAGATCCGATAACCGAGCCCGCACGGTGTGAACTTAAAACAGACAAGGAGTTAAAAGTACATAAAAATGGAAAACTAAACTAAGCACAGTTTAAAACACTAGTTATTTAGCCAAAATCGTGAGAACAACAATGAAATCAGATCAACCGTAAGGCCATAGGAAATCATTAAAGATCCGATAACCGAGCCCGCACGGTGTGAGATTAAAACAGACAAGGAGTTAAAAGTACATAAAAATGGAAAACTAAACTAAGCACACTTTAAAACAATAGTTATTTAGCCAAAATCGTCAGAACAACAATGAAATCAGATCAACCGTAAGGCCCACAGGAAACATTAAAGATTAACCGACATGTGCTTAAAACAGACAAGGAGTTAAAAGTACATAAAAATGGAAAACTAAACTAAGCACAGTTTAAAACACTAGTTATTACTACTGGTTCTAGTAAAAATCAGTACAGTTAAATTACCAGAAAATCTATCGCTAAAATTTTACACTTACTTATACATTTAAATTCTATTCTCAATCCCTCAGTTCACAAATATTATTTCAACTATAGAAAATATAGTTTTTCTGGATAACTCTTCATCGCAATGGTCTTGCTACTAGTAATATTAGGATAATAAAAATCTACTTAATGTGGCTTTAAGCGTCAAGCAGATGTAAGCCAAGGAATAAATCCCAATGGCAAATAAAAATGTTTAAAGTGCAATTTAATGATATTTGAAACAGAGGGAAATCAAATACGAATTTGCATACATTTCGCGGTTAACGAACTTATCGCTCTAAACATAAACTGTCTTCACTAACAGATGTTTCGAATGATGGTCAAAATATTTTAACAGTATCGATCAGTTATCTAGAAATTCTGGGAAAGACGAAGCCATTTGTTTGTTCGTTTTCCCCAATGGCCTCTTTGCATCGGTATTATCATTGTCTAGAAATTGTCACGTGTATCATTTTCGTGTTTTTTTCAATTTTTACCATGAGGGAATTTCTGACATAGATCATTTATGTTTATCCAAATTGATGCCAAAAGTATTTATGGAATCAATTTGTTAGAATTCATAGTTTATGAGAACTAGTAAATTGTTATATTTTTTGTTTTAATAGAAAAATAAACACTTTCAAATAACCCCGTTCTAGCATAAAACATAATTTTTTACTCTTCACCTTTTTTTACTAACTGATTCTTTCACTTCATTAATACTTGCTTTTTGTAGAACCTTCTCATTATAAAACAGAAAAATAATGTTGTGTAACCCTTTTATTTTGTCAATAAGCAGTGATTTCAAAATATGACATGAACATCATTCTCTGTCATATATTTAGAAACTGTCTATTAATGTACCTGTCGTAAATCTAGATATTTTTATTTTATAAATCGTAATGTATTTTCTCAAAATATAGAGTATTTAACACTTTTAAAAAAATAAAAATTCATTTAATATATCACAATTTGAAGAAATTTTATTTGACTTAATAAAAATTTCTACACAGTTTTGCTTCTCTAAAAATCATGTATGCATAAATAAACCGTAAAACAATTGGGGTCTCCAGGTTAAACTAAGAAATCCTGTTTCGAATTTTAACGATATATACACATATAATAAGATAACGATATATACACATATAATAGTTTTAAATATACATCGATCCTCAAACTTATATTAATCTGTGCTGTGTATAGACAAGAACGTTTAATACGAATATATTAGTTTAAATAATAAAAACTTTTTTAACAACATTTTTGCAACTTTTCGTTTGTACTTAACATAACTGTGCCTCCGTTGTTCAGCCCGCCGAGGTAACGATCTCGAAATTTCAGGGTTACAGATTAGAATCTCGAACCGGTCTGATATCAATCGTGTACTTTAATAGTGACTGGCGTACGTAAAATATTTTCTTGACTACAATGTTCTCCAAGTTCTTAACAAGTATCTCTGGTATTAGCAGGCCTTCCTAGGAGTCTTCAATTTGGTCCTTGGTTCTAAATTAAGAAAACCCATTCTTGAGGTTACACCAGTCTTCAGCCCTTGTGGTCTCTCGCTCAAAGTGATACTGCATAGAACATCATGCAATATTACAATTCTTATCTTATCAACATACACCTTGCAATTATTATCACCTTAAGACCTCTGACTGTTAATCCCACGATTTCTACAAGCAACTGAAATATAGCAAAATTTGCTCATCCCGTGATTTTCGAAAGGGTATTTGTTTTTCTTCTTTTATTGAGGAGCCCATCCCGACTGTTCACCGTTTAACCAGTGAAATAAATAATATACAGTATTAGACTTTTAATTACGCAATAAATAGAATTATATGAATAGATATATAGTTATAATAGATAATAAAATTATAGTTATAATTTATAATAAACAGAAATTAACTGATATTCAACTGAAATTTATTTAAAGAAAGTTTTACTGTGATAACATCTGAAATTGGTTTTTGATATTTTAGTTTCTCATGATAAAACTCTATATAAAAAATCATTTTTAAAAGAAAAATTGGATATTTCAATTTTTCAATACATATATAGATTTAAGTTATGGAAAAAATGCATAATATCTGAAGTGATTTCGGTCCACAAATTGAACAGTCAGAGAGTTAAGCCATGGACTATCTGATATTGCTCTTGAATCCACAGAACTTGGTGTAGTATGAATAACAGAAACATCATAACTGAAATCTGGTAGTTAGTTTTGATTCTGTATTAATGGTAAATATATAACAAACAGGAAACAACTGGAGTCAAGACTGGAGTGCGAAGCTGTAAATTTGTATAATAAGTTTTCGTTTTTTGTATTACAAACAAGAATAACACTCTGTATCATACTCTAAACAGTTTATAAGCTGTTCTCAATTGCAGATTTACATCTTACATTAAGTTCAATGCTTTCACATAAAATTCCAGAAAAAAGACATAAGTACAAAAAAAAAGCGTTGATATTTAAAACTCTGTTTAAATCTTGACCGAAAACAATAAAATTTCAGCCTTTACGAGATTGCATCAAAATCCATTATGATAATGAAAATCAATTTAGTAACCTATTTTGGTTTACTCGGCTTCCGAAAGAAGAAGTAATGGAAAAAATAGCGATTTAAAATGTTCGGAAATAGAAATTTTTAATGGCGTTTTTGAGCCTTTTGTATCAAACAAGAGTATACGTAAATGTTGCATTAATGAAAATTAAATCTGCAAAAAGTCACATTTTTTTACCACCAATTTTAAGTGTTTCTGCATAAATTGAGAACTTTTTATACCTGTTTTTGTTTAATCTCAAAGTAACGACCAGAGATTCTATCAATTTTATTATTTTGCTTTAATAGGTTTAGATTTTCTATTCGTAGTATGCTATAAAAATATACTTTTAATAGGTTTAGAATCACATTGATTAATGAATTAATTTATTTTCATCTGATCTGTGAATACCATTTCATTTAATTTATGTAATTTACATTTCTGACGTAGTAAAAGATAATACATCTTTTCTTTGCGTTTTGAAAATATTAATTTAAAAATTCACATTTTGATAACAGAATATATAATTGTTATAAACTTCAATGTATTTCTTTAACTGTTTTCGACCAAGTTTATACTTTTTCGTAAAATAAGTGGCAATATTAATATTTTCTTCTCTTAACGTTTCGTTGTTTCTTCTTATTACTTTTTATAGAGGGATATATAGGATGTTTGGTAACCACGTTTTAATGTCAAAGAGTACTTTTCATCATACACTCTAATATGCTGTCTCTGTTCCTGGTAAGACATTCTTGTAAATTTACATGCTTTAATTTAAAATATTTCGTAATTATTCTTCATTTTAATCCGTTGTTAGTCTAAATGGCAATTCGAGGGACAATAAACAATAAATAATATTAATTTAAATTTCGTCTTTCTGTTTCTATCTGTTTTACAAAGCCTACTGATTTCTTTCATGCATTTAATAAAATGTGAATATCAATTAAAATATGTTCGCACATGCTCAAATAAAACGAAAAACATCATTCACAATCTCACTGTCGCCACTGGATCAGACACGTTTAAAAAAATGCCTAATGATATCCTTGATGTTCTCCTAGATTATTCTTTTGCTACCAGTATATAGCACATCATATGACGAAATCAGTAATTTTTTTAATTTTTCAGAATTGTAAAGTACTTTATGACGCAGGTAAACCATGGTTTGTGTTTTTGCTGCGAATTATACACGCTCAATAATTTGTTTATATTTACTGCCCGTATGTTAGCTGCCAAATTTAATTTATCTTATCTTATTACGTGACAGGATGGACATCAGAGGTTGTAATATTGAGAGTGATTATTTGGCACTATAAACGAATATTGTCCAAAATTTAGTGAATTCATTGCAAACCGTGCGGTTATGTGTAAAATACAAACACACAAACGAACAAACTTTTTAATTTTCAAAGATATACAACTTAAACGCTAGATGTTATTCCGTGAAATAAACTCATAGACTTTTATGAAAAGGATTTGTTGTTAATATCGGTGATAAAATTTCCATTCAACAACAACAAAAAAAATAATCGATGATTAAGTTGAAAATTATCACATATGTACCTAATCTATTATTTAAGCCAAATATAAAAGAAAATTATTTACGTAATATGTAAGTTCAGTGATACAACGTATGAAAATAATGCCGACGATATTTAAGTAAATTAAAATAAGAAATGATTAAACGAGATGGTTAAAGTAATGGCGTCATGATGCTAGAAAAATTGTTATTTTTACTTTGTTATTATGTGATAAATCAAAAATTTTAATCGCCTGCTCTTAACTATTGAAAATAGGGCTTGAAATAATGACATTAAATGCTCGAAAAGGGGGGGGATTGATGGAATTCGAACGTTTTAAGCAGGTCAGTATTTTTCATTGTGATATGAAGCATATTTATAGTAATATATTTTAGAATCGGATCGAAAGTTTAAGAGAAGATGAACGTTACTCGTTTTAAATTTGGTTAATCAAGAATCCAATATGGATACATCTATCCATTTCAGGTCCAACTGATTCATAAATTAGAGGACAGGTGGACAGATAACTTAGGCTATTATTGTATAAGAGGTGTATTATGCAATTCCTTCTCTTTTAAATATTAGGAAGTAAGTTTAATTGATTAGCTGACACATCCGAAGACATACAGGAAGACTATACTGATGACCAGAACGGCAGGTCAGCGATCGAACACGGCTACCAAACTGTCACTGGCCTGCCAGAGTCCTGTCAAATTCTGATTTTAATTTTATCCACCTCGGTGAAGAGCAAACATTACAGAAGTACACTCTGATCTTCCAGGAAGATCCCAGATTCACTATGTCACCTCGAGCTCGTATTTGGAAGTAATTAAATGGTAAAACAAATTAATAATGTTCAATATTTCTAAATTATTTCAATCACAAATTACATTTTGTAGGGAATTTTGATTTTGCAAATACAATTTACTGGAATTTATTAACACATTGACGGACATTTGTGTCTATAGCCGTGTCAATAAGTTCACATTCAATTCAAGCGTGTCTTCGAATGACATGCCCAAAAAACAGAGCGACTTCGGACTTCAATAGAATCTGAGTTTTAATTTTGACCCTCTGCGTGCTGGAGTGGACTATTCTTTTTTTGTCTCCGCGCGAGTCGGAATTTTTTCGGACGGAAGGGGGTTTGCAGAACGAGGAAGAGAAAGCCTATCCGTGGCGTGTGGATGAACCTCTTTGGAAGATAGATATTTTCGTATTTCCTTTTTCAGGATTGACGCCGACTCGAGAGCAGTTTTCAATCAACAAAATGATAAGTTGATTCATTTGTACTCCTTAGGCATTTTTTTATAAATTTAATCAAGACCTATTTTTCCTGTGTTTCTTGAGTTTTATCTTCTTTCTCAAACACTAGGCCAACGTAACATTATTATTTTTACATTTTTTAAAAATGTACTGCTATAGTGGCACAAATGTGCATTTGCATGCGTACAAGTAGAAGCCTAATGTCTTGTTTTGGAATCAATTTTGTATGTTGAAATTCGCTTTCCACTTGTTACACGACTTGCAGCTTTAGTATGTACGTGGTTGTAATGGGAATAGTGCGTTCGTGCCTTCTATTGAATTTATTTTTTTTGTCATTTATTTATATTTGTTTGATTATAAACTAAATCTGAGTGTACAAATCCTAGAAATACTTTGTTGCACACAAAACATTATTTATTTAAGTCTTTAAACCTGTCATTTATGTTTTTAAATTTTTGCTGTTATAGCTGCCATCGTCCCATTACTTAGTGGCTAGAGTCCGTTGACGCCATGATGGTTATAGCCACAACCTAATGAAAGGTGCTGAATTAATCAAAGTTAACTTCATTTAAGCATAAAGAGTAAAAATATACTTTTATTATTCTAAAACTTACAATATCTTATTGTGTCAATTTTCGAACTTCACTTTTTCCTACTGTCGTTCAATGTTAAAACTCGAATATACCATAATACCGCCTGTTTATCATAATACTTTCATTAGTTACGTATTGTTAAAAACCAAACATGTTTTTGAGGCTTTAACATTTCAATGATTTTAACTTCATTTCTAAACTAAAGTGAGAGATACTGTAGAAATTCTATTTAACACAAGACCCACTGTCATTTTGACTCAAAAACTATTTTGTGTTTATTTTGTTGTATTTAAGACATTTTTCCCGATATTAATAACAGAAATAATATAATACCCACTAAAATATATTTTCAAAATTATTCCTCAGAAATATTATTATAAAAATTTATATTACGTCTATTATTACTATCTGAAAGAAAAAAAATCTTTTAAGATAACACAAACTAATTTTGGGGTCACAATGATACCTCCCACTGTTCTAATATTATTGAACGAAACAAAAACAAAATCAAATTTATTATTTATTTCGTAATACGCATATTTATGTGTACTTTTCAAGTGCACTCCATTGTACATAAAGAAAGCCGAGGAAGATATCTATTTTGAATAACATGTGAATGCCACTACATCGGTAATTTCGATTGAAAACAAAAGTTTGGGGAACGCTCTTGTAATAAAAAAAGTGACACGCTAATGTCATCTGTCAATTTATAGATTTTATCTCTGGAAAAATTATTAACATTGAGTGACACAGAAAATATGTTAAATAGAATATATACACAATCGTGTATATGTATTGAATAAGGCTTTTTGCTTCATTACGAAGCGGTGTTCCAGGTCGTTATCTCAAACCTGCAGTCGTGGAAACTCGCGATGAGAACGTAATTCAGACACTGGAAAATATATCTTAAATTTTTCATCGAAATATCGAAATATTATACGAAACTGTTTTCAAATTCTAGATATTTGCTTAAATAGTCATTTGTGTCGGCCAAACAGCTATTACTAGAAGTCACGTGGGTGATATAACCCACTCGTTAGAAATCTATTTTTAGATATCGAACTAGAAGAATTTCTACTATCGATCATTCCAGATAATTCGATACGGTTCCGTGTGAATAATTGCCGGGAAAATACGATAGTAAATAATTTATATGCATACACATATAAATATATACATAGATATACACTCATATATATATATATATATATATATATATATATATATATACACATATATATATGTATAATATATATATATATATATATATATATATATATATATATACACATATATATATGTATATGTAGATTAAAAGGATGTTATTTAAAAGTAATAATTTAATTCCCCATGAAACACTCAAGCATCAATAAGAATAACTTTTAATAATCTCACAGATTTTATAAGTACAATAAAGCAGTTTATATACTTTCGCAATGGTACAATATATTTTCATTGTATCAAAGCTTTTGTTCGATTGAATAACGGCTTAAATGACATGAGAAGTTTATTTGTGTACGCTATGACATTAATAACGCCTCTTGTAAGAAATTAGACGTCAAAATTAATTCAGAGTCCTTCCTAAGTCAAAGAATGAGGAATAACATTTATGCCCGTCATAATTGACTTCTTGACAGCTAAATAAAGGATAAGTAATGTTTTCGGTATCAGAAACATGGGATTTCGTAGTGGAGTGAAACATATGTTGCTTATTATGTAGGATAAACGCGGTGAGATAAAAGGTGCAATATTTACTTGATGAGGCAATCACAGGGTCAATTTGCTTTGAATATCAAGGGTAAAATACCACGCAATGAAAGTGAAATCACACTGGAATGAAAATACATTTGCCTGTTGTTGAATTTGGAGTATTGAAATGTAAGACAAGACAACGGGTAGATACTAACGCGTTTTTGGGTAATATTATCAGAAAAAATGTCGTTTTTTATGATATTATTTTAGGAGAACGAATAATTGTGTGAGTTATTGAATACTTTTAAAGCCTTATATATGGTTTTCATTGAAAGATGGAGCTATTAATTTGTCAATAATTGTCAAACTAATTTGTCAAACATACTTGATTTTACAACATAAATTCTTCTTTCTTTTTACATATGCACATATGCTGGTAATTTTATATAAACACACACACACACACACACACAGACACACATATATATATATATATATATATATATATATATATATATATA
Organism: Pardosa pseudoannulata; assembly: GCA_032207245.1. Classification (NCBI taxonomy): domain Eukaryota; kingdom Metazoa; phylum Arthropoda; class Arachnida; order Araneae; family Lycosidae; genus Pardosa; species Pardosa pseudoannulata. The sequence continues at coordinate 157,186,545 of CM063501.1, forward strand.
TATATATATATATATATATATATATATATATATATATATATATATATATATATATATATATATATATATATATATATGTATATATGTATATATATATATATATATATATATATATATATATATTATATATATATATATATATGTATATATATATATATATATATATATATATATATATATATATATATAAATATATATATATATATATATATATATATATATATTATATATATATATATGTATATATATATATATATGTATATATATATGTATATATGTATATATGTATATATATATATATATATATATATATATATGTATATATGTATATATATATATATGTATGTATATATGTATAAATGTATATATGTATATATATATGTATATATATATATATATATGTATATATGTATATATATATATATATATATATATATATATATATATATATATATATATATATATATATATATATTATATATATATATATATATATATATATATATATATATATATATATATATATATATATATATATATACATATATATATATATACATATATATATTATATATACATATATATATATATATATATATATATGTATATATATATATATATATATATATATATATATATATATATATATATATATATATATATATATACATACATATATATATATATATATATATATATATATATATATATATATATGTATGCATGTATATGTATATATATATATATTATATATATATATAGTATATATATATGTATGTGTATATATAATATATATATATATATATATATATCTTTCCTGCATAATTGATGTACACCTTCCACTTAGTATAGTGTTCCACTTAGTATAGTCAATATTTTCTATATTAAATATTGTATATTTTTATTGAAATGAATTAAGTGAAATGATTTCTTAATATAACAGATAAAACAAACCTTGAATATATCACAATTTCTTGCATAATTTACTAAAGTATTGAGGTGTATATGGTATATCAAAGCATTTAAGTAATGATTTTAACACCTTAATGCACAATTGTTTTGAAAAGGCCGGCCAAAAACATCAATTTTTTTAATGAAAAGACACAATATAAGATTGTCTTACCAAAACAATTACAAAAGTACAAAAATAAGAAAAAGTTTTATTGCAATTTTGGATTTTGATGACATTGCAGAAAGTAGTCGAATATTGTAATATATCACACACATCAACTTTTTTTTATCTTTTTTTTGGAATTCCCATTTCAGAAAATATACTTATTTATACTTTTAAAACATAAATAATAACAATACTAGTATTTGTAAAATTAATCAAAATTTTCTATTGTGTGGTATATTTCGAAACAATGTGCAGCACATAAACAAGGTACAACATTTCAACTATTACACATGTAAAGACTCTCTTTTCTTTTCCCTTTTCCTTTGCTATCTCTTTTAGCCCAAAACACAGCACAATATCTTCAAAAGTACAATGCCGCTCGAATTATAGTGTGTGTTCATAGTTTGGTCAGTTTTGCACACTCGAATGTTCACTTTAAGGAGTTGGTTTAAAAAACCTTTATTGAATTTTGTTTCATCAGTGAATATTCTTTCAAAAATATTTAAGATAAAAAGACAAAATACAACTAACCGCGATTTAAAAAGGCAAAAACAGTATACAACAATATTTTATAGTAACTGAGGACCTGTTTCCACTATATATAGTATTTAATGCCAGTAATTTCTGCATTAAATATTAACTATTATTATTGAAACGAATAAAGTGAAATATTTTCATATTATGACAGATGAAACTATCCTTCATTATCTCACAATTTTTGCATGATTTTCTGAAGGATTGAGCAGGATATAGTAGGTCAAAACATATTATTATCATGCAGGTATTTCCTTTAAAGGTTTTAAAACACCTTTATTGAAATTTGCCTCTATCCTTTAATATCTTGCATAATATCCTTTCAAAAATATTTAACAGTCATAAAATTACCAGAGAAAATATACCAAACCGCATTTTAAAAAAGAAAAAAAAACAATATACAGCTACTTTTCTTGTGCAACTGAGGACCTGTTTCCACT
>CM063501.1:157193635-157211135 GCA_032207245.1 Pardosa pseudoannulata
AAAGATTGTTTTGCAAACTGGGCATGGGTACTCCAGGTAAAAATCTGTATGCCAAATATATATAATTATTATACATTTTATAATTATTGTATACTAAATCAAATAATTTTCCCCATTGCAGCGTATTATTGCTAAAATTGGCTAAAATTGTTCAAATTTGTAACAATAAAATTTTTAATTATATTCAGTAAAGCTAATCAGTCCAAAGATTGTTTTGCAAACTGGGCATGGGTACTCGTAAAATCTGTATGCCATAAATATAAATTATTATACATTTTATAATTATTGTATACAAATCAAATAATCCCCATTACAGCGTATTATTGCTAAAATTGGCTAAAATTGTTCAAATTTGTAAAAAAAATGTTAAATTATATTAATTAAAAATAATCAATCCAAAGATTGTTTTGCAAACTTGGCATGGGTACGCCAGGTAATAAATCTGTATGCAAAATATGTATAATTATTATACATTTTATAATTATTGTATCCTAAATCTATTCATTTTCCTCATTACAGCGTATTGGTGCTAAAATTGGCTAAAATTGTTCAAATTCGTGAGAAAATTTTTTTTAATTATATTCAGTAAAACTAATCAGTCCAAAGATTGTTTTGCAAACTGGGCATGGGTACTTCAGGTATCTGTATGCCAAATATATATAATTATTATACATTTTATAATTATTGTATACTAAATCAAATAATTTTCCCCATTACAGCGTATTATTGCTAAAATTGGCTAAAATTGTTCAAATTTGTAACAATAAAATTTTTAATTATATTCAGTAAAACTAATCAGTCCAAAGATTGTTTTGCAAACTGGGCATGGGTACTCCAGGTAAAAATCTGTATGCCAAATATATATAATTATTATACATTTTATAATTATTGTATACTAAATCAAATAATTTTCCCCATTACAGCGTATTATTGCTAAAATTGGCTAAAATTGTTCAAATTTGTAACAATAAAATTTTTAATTATATTCAGTAAAACTAATCAGTCCAAAGATTGTTTTGCAAACTGGGCATGGGTACTCCAGGTAAAAATCTGTATGCCAAATATATATAATTATTATACATTTTATAATTATTGTATCCTAAATCTATTCATTTTCCTCATTACAGCGTATTGGTGCTAAAATTGGCTAAAATTGTTCAAATTCGTGAGAAAATTTTTTTTAATTATATTCAGTAAAAATAATCAATCCAAAGATCATTTTACAAACTGGGCATTTGTACTCCAGGTAAAAAAATCTGTATGCTAAATATGTATAATTATTATACATTTTATAATTATTGTATACTAAATCAAATAATTTTCCCCATTGCAGCGTATTATTGCTAAACTTGGCTAAAATTGTTCAAATTTGTAAGAAAATTGTTTTTAATTATATTCAGTAAAACTAATCAATCCAAAAACTGTTTTGTCAACTGGGCATGAGTACTTCAGGTAAAAAGTATGTATACTAAATATGTATAATTATTATATATTTTATAATTATTATATACTAAATCAAATAATTTTCCCCATTGAAACGTAGTATAAAGCTAAAATTCTCACAATTTGTAAGAAAAAAATATTTTTTAATTATATTCAGTAAAAATAATCCATCCAAAGATTGTTTTGAAACTGCTCATGAGTGCTCCAGGTAAATAATCTGTATACTAATATGTATAATTATTATACATTTTATAATTATTGTATATTATATAAATAATTTTTCACCATTGTAGTAAATATTATTTGACCCTTTTTAGATAATAAATTGCCTAGAAATTAGGAAATCTAAACTTAAAAAAAAATTAATATGTATATTTCTAATTCCAATAAATAAAATATTTATTCACCATATACACATTATAATTTCTTTACCTTTTATAGTGATGCCAGCAATTTATCATTCCGTTAACTCGTGACCTGAATAGAAGCATTTTATTGAGGTTTTCATTATAACGAGCTATTAGACACAATTCCTCTGAGTTATCCATTTGACGTAATCAGCTGACCATGCGTCATTTTCTCTCCATTATTAACTCACTACTACTAGTTTATTTTCCTGTTTTTGTGGTAATTTCTGTCGCAATAGCGTCACATTCTCACAAAACTGGAACGACAATCTTTTAGAAATTAGGAACAGATGTTTTGCTCTTTGTACTTATGAGATATAACATTTTGAAAATCGATTTTTTAAAATATACAACAAGTGGGCCCCAAATTATTTACTTGTACAGTTAGATAATAATTCGATAAAAAATATCTGTTTTATAATTCTGTATTTTGAGTTTTATACAATATGGCGCCATCTATACTTTTATGCGAGGTAATTGAAAAGCAATTACAAGATTTCAAATTATGAAAAGAAAAAAAAATATATGACAGTTATTAATTGATAGCATAGTATCGTTATCAAGATTTGTTCAAAGCACACATATTTTTACAATGGATGTAATTGTGTAAAGATATTTCATATCATTTAGATCTTTTAATTTAGAAATTCAATATCGTAATTAATAAAATAACATCGTAAAATTCATATTCGTTATAAATATTAAGTGATTAGTAGTTAAATATAGTAAAATATAGATTTTATAGATAGATGAAAGTAAATTAAAAAAGATTTTCTTGAGCTAAAATAAATATAAATGTTAATAAGTTTTTTGTATTCTGAGCAGTAAAATTATAATGTATTTTGGATCTCAACACGTGTTATTTGTAATGAACATTAATTTTATTTTATATAAACTCAAAATTCTAAAATATCAGAAGATAACTATAGCTTTAAATAAGTTTAATTTGGTTTAGTTATAAGAAAAAATATTTTAAGAGTCAAATTTCTAATAACTACTTTTTTTTCTTCAGTAATAGGGATTGAAATTTTTAAAAGAACTCGAAGCTTAAATTTTACAGTTCAATATTATTTATATAAAAATGTTTTGCTACATTTTGTACAACTATATGTGTAAATCTCTTTAATAATCTAAGAAATGACTTATAAAAGTGACAGATTTGAGTTTAAATATTTTATCTTAGAAATTTTAAACTATTGTTTCATATAAAATGTTGATAGAAAATTTTACGTATTCACAAATTCATGCATTTTTACTAATTTGAAATTTTTCTGGAGTTTCTTTTAAGGGTTACAGTTTAAATTCATCTTGCTAAATTTTTGTCAAAAGCATTCCGTTTAAAGGTTTTTGTAATTGTATTCTACTAGAGATTCACAAACTTAAAAACTTATTACTCTAAATACTCAGGCAGCTAAATACGCATGAATGTAAATATATCTAATCTTCATTTAGATGAATATTTTAAGCATTTAAGGTAACTTAAATATTGGAAAGACTAACCTATTAAAACATTTTTGAGAAACATACAAAAGTCCAGTTCCTAAATTTTTATAGAAATGTACTTGCAAACATTAAAATCATATATTTTGAAGTAATTTATCATTTAAATGGATACATTTTCACGGTTACATCGTTATCCACCCTGTTTACCGATTAGGAAGAACATCTTTTGTTGAAAAAGATGTTCTTCTTAATCGGTAATCTTTTTTTTCCTTTAGTCACCCAAACTCTAGATTTTTTAATCAAGTTTATTTTATTCAAATACAGAGTCATAAAAGACATATATGCTACGTATACACTCAGATACTTACTGAAAAAAAAAACCATATTTTACTTATTTCACTCGATTACTAGCGCATCTATTACTATGATTGTAGAAAGCATTTAGGAAAGGAAAAGGAACTTGGACTCAAATAGTCTAATAACCAATAATATCTTTCAATTTGGGCGTTTTACTACAGGATGATTCAATCAAATAATATAACACAGAAGGTGTATATGAAACATTATACATACATATATATATATATATATATATATATATATATATATATATATATATATATATATATATATATATATATATATATATATATTAGCCTCTTGGCGTTGAACTCTTTGTTATAGATAAATTATTTTTTCTATTGGCGAAACGAACTTGCCCACCTATTTTCGCTGAACTAATAGTTCTAAAATTCTGAAAAACTTCTTAAGACAGCACCTAAAATTATATCCCGACAATTTTGGCTCCCCTAAAGTAATAAAATGCCGGACGGCTAATTTTTGTGAGATTTGACTGTTGGAGATGACCAAATAAAGATGTTATTTATCATTTGAAAAATCTTGTCATTCTCTGGACCACTACAATATCAATTCTGTTCGACTACTGCGGTCCACGGTTGAGGCAAAGCTTTTCCAACGCTATATTTCATACACACACACACACACACACATATATATATATATATATATATATATATATATATATATATATATATATATATATATATATATATATATATATATATATATATATATATATATATATATATATATATATATATATATATATATATATATATATATATATATATATATATATATATATATATATATATATATATATATATATATATATATATATATATATATATATATATATATATATATATATATATATATATATATATATATATATATATATATATATATATATATATATATATATATATATATATATATATATATATATATATATATATATTTATATATATATATATATATATATATATATATATATATATATATATATTCATGTAATTACATTTTTGCATATATACATATAATATGTCAGTTTTAAAAATAGGGGTTAAGAGTTAAGAGAATTATAATTAAGAATAGTTAGAACTTATTAACGATAGCGTAATAGAAGAAAGACACACCCTCTAGTGAAACTATACAAAGTAAAAGAACTAAAGCGAAGTAGGCATATGAATTTTGCTTAGTTAGCAACGCCAAAAAGAATTTTGAGCGGGAACTTGGGCAGATAACATCTTCTATGCTTGTATAAGAATAAAGAATTTCTTAATGTCATAGCTATGGACAGAAAGGTTACAAGACAAATGGTTTTTATATGAAATGAAATGTGTATTATGTGTCTTCCATACCTTAACCACTCGTATATATTGTAGCAAAAACCGTTACTTTCTATCAAGGGCGCCGTGGCTCTACAGTCAAGGCCAGCGGACTCATAAACGGGAGGTTCCGGATCCAAAAGCAAGCTAGGTAAGTTTCCTTTAAGAATTGATTTTAATTTTAATTTTAGTTTACTTTATATTAATTTAATTTCATCACCCAAATTTATGTAAATTATAATTCCTAATTTTCTGCTATCCTTCAAATTTTTGAAGGTTTCAAGACTGTATATAACAAGAGATTCCTTCAGTTGAGGTGAATTAAAATCTTGAGTTGGTCTTGAGTGTTTTTGCTGAATTCATAACGTTCACCTCACCTACGCAACAATACCATATATATATAATATTAAAATCCCTTATTCACATATTTTAATATTAATTTAAAAACCTTTGTTCATAAGTAAGTTCGGGGTTTGAGCGGTAATTCTAATTTTTTCTTACAGATACGCTATAGACTTAATTAAGCCTCTACCTGTACTAATATAGCCAATAGTTAGTGTGTTCTCTTTAAACATAGGTAATTTTTATCAGGTGATCCATTGTGCTTAGGGATTATTCGTAGTTTTTTTACCTGAGGAATCCCTACTTGAAAATTTTATGTGCTGGAACACATGGTCTATGTGCACGAGGTTGTTAAAGTGTTTGCCTGTTGTATGGAATTCATGTTTCTTATCAGAAATAAACTGTGTTGTGATTTTGAATGAGTCTCGCCCCTACTACACACACACACACACACACACACATATATATATATATATATATATATATATATATATATATATATATATATATATATATATATATATATATAATCAGAAATAATACACCAGACGATTAATGTTTATCAAAAGCTAACATATTATTTAAAAATGCTATTTAAGATAATATTGATTTAGAGGATGTACAACTTGAAAAAGCACCATTTTTACTAACATTCAATTAAAGATTTTATATATAATTTAAAATCTATGACATTGAATATAAAGATTGCAAAGTTTTAAAGCTTTTCATTACAATATTTCAGTGGTGTGTGTTTTAAATGCTTCATTATTGACCAGATTTTTGCTTTTTTAATTTTAAGATGAAAAATTTTTTGAAAGTTTAAAAGTGAGGTCTTTCAAGGTGAAGATATATCTTGTAACTTTCTTATCGTAATTCATCCTGTTCAAAGAGCATATATCTTCAACAGATCTGTTAAACAATCTTAAAACATCAACAGGCACAAATTTTAAAATTTGTCTTTCACCTAGTACCGTAAAATTTTACATACTGCCTTGTTAGAATTTACTTCAGCTGTATTGATTTGTAATACATTTAAAACTCAAATATTCAAAACGTCTTCATGTGTACATAAACATTATTCCCATATCTACAATATTCTTTTTCAAAATCAACACAGACTATTCAAATATTTCGTCATTTCAAGTCTTTCAACTTCGCTAGAGACAACGCGTCTCGATATAGACCGGGATGATCGACTGAGTGGATTTTCTACTTTAGAAATCCAAAGAAAATATATCCGAATAACAGATTATTTCGCTCGCGATAGACATCTGTATGCGCGGTTACCATGTGCACTCGATCATACACAATGAATCCGGAGACAGGCGATATTCCGTTTAAGTGACACGCCAATGCCGGTACATCTGTCATTTTTCTTGAAATAGATAGTATTTGGATAGGAAATTTTTGGGACGAAAATAAGGATGCGATAGTGCAATACCATATCTCATTTTAGAATTTCAGCCCAAGCAATAATCTATTAACTTATACTAACGTATAGTATTCATATGAAATGACATCAAGAAATAAAGAGAAAAGTATGTATGTATATATATATATATATATATATATATATATATATATATATATATATATATATATATATATATATATATATAATATATATATATATATATATATATATATATATATATATATATATATATATATTATATATATATATATATATATATATATATATATATATATATTTATATATATATATATATATATATATATATGTATATATATATATATATATATATATATATATATATATATATATATATATATATATATATATATATATTATATATATATATATATATATATATATATATATATTATATATATGTATATATATAATATATATATTTATATATTATATATATATATATATATATATATATATATATATATATATATATATACATATATATATATATATATATATATATATATATATATATATATATATATATATATATATATATATATATATATATATATATATATATATATATATATATATATATATATATATATATATATTATATATATATATATATATATATATATATATATATATATGTTTACATATATGTATGTTAATATAAATGTATAAACATATTTATAAGCATGTTAAGCTGACCACTGCGCTACTATACTTTGGCGCCGAACGATGGCCGATCGGTTAGGGTGCTGGACTTCGGAAATGGACTTCATGGGTTCGAATCCCACTAGAGCATGGATGTTCGTAACCGTTTGGAATCGGCTTTATCAGACGGTATGTCCAGCTTTTAGGTAATTCAACAATTTTGTCAATTGGATCACCAAGTTCAGGTTATTCAGACAACCCTGAAAAACCTGTGTATAACCACCAAAAAAGTTGACCTCGGCTGGGTCAAAGCTGTGGCATCGACGGCAATGAGGCAGCTGATAAGCTGGCTAAAGAAACAAAAATTAGCGAGACAGAAATAAAACTCATACGAACTAGTTCATTTATAAAACTAAAACTTAAGCAAGATATGCTTATCGATTGATAAAACTACTGGGACTTGGCCACTACAGGCATTGTTCTCTATGGTTTCTTAAGAAAAGTGAAATTGTTTAGACTGAAATACGGCAGTAAAAGCCCTTCTTATGAACCATGGACCTTTCCCTAAGTATCTCCACATGTTCCAGGTCTCGGATAGCTCATCGGAAGATTGTGTCTGAGGTGCAGTCGGAGACTTCAATGACTATCTGCACGACTGCCCTCTGACACACGACTTGCATTTTAAGAAACCATCTGACAGATACAAGGAACTTTGGGCACAGAGCCTAATCAAAAACCCGGTACTGATAAGGAAGGCCAGGAGTCTGGTTGAGTGGCTCACCGCTAATCAAGGCGCCATCTTGCGGCCATGATTTTAACCTAAAACCACACTTCAAGTGTCCAATTACCCCTTCACGAATGACTATCACAACTGCCCTGTGCAGATATTGCTTCCATCAGAAATACCTGCTCTCATTTCAGAAAGGTTTATGTAGTACACCGGGGCAACCGGACTTTTATTTGGGCGGTACTTCTCCGGAGTATCCCCCGGACTTTCGTAAACTGATTTAGTTGTACTTATTAGTCTAGATTGTCTAAATTTTTTTTGGTTATTTTAAATTTTATGGTAGGAATGCTGACTTGGCCCCTGCGTAATGCATTGTTGTCGGACGGTAAGACCGAACCAGCAATTCAACACCCTACACCCGACTTCGGGTGGGTGGCTAGTTACAGGTAGTACACGGCTTTATGCAGTAGGTCCTGGTCTCATTAGCCCTCTTGTTGCAAAAAGTAGACCGCATAGCTCGAAAACCAAACCAAACCAATAACTTGACAGTGAAGGGTTGCAAAATAAACTGTATTATTCAGTAGAATTTTGTTGGGGAAATTGTTTATTTTGGAAACCTTTCATAATCCATACTGTATGACTAGAGAAAGTAAGTTTTTAAAAGTTATCAAATAATACATTCATGAAAAATATTTTATACTTAGGATATAAAATAATGTATATGTATGTATGTATGTAGGCATGTGTATATATGTATATATGAGTAAATATATGCCTGTATGTGCGTAGTATATACATGTATGTATGTATACATACATACATATATATATATATATATATATATATATATATATATATATATATATATATATATATATATATATATATATATATATATATATATATATATATATATATATATATATATATATATATATATATATACATATATATACATATATATATATATATATATATATATATATATATATATATATATATATATATATATATATATATATATATATATATATATATATATATATATATATATATATATATATACATATATATATATATATATATATATATACATATATATATATATATATATATATATATATATATATATATATATATATATATATATATTATATATATATATATATATATATATATATATATATATATATATATATATATATATATATATATATATATATATATATATATATATATATATATATATATATATATGTGTGTGTGCGTGTGTGTGTGTGTAGTTTTGTGTTATTTTAAAATATATTTCTTGGGTAAGTGGATATTTAATTTTCTTTTTCATATACACATTTTAGATTTTACAGAAAATAAATTATTTTAAATGTCAACACCAATTGATTTTGTTAAAATGACAGATTTATTATAGAATTTTTATCCTAAAAAGAAAAAAATAATGATATTTTAATTGATCTTAAATAAAATTTTAAGCATATTTATATTAATATTACAAAGAGTTAGAAGGGTTTTAAAAAGAGTTAAAATGTTTAACCAACTTTTACTGTAATTCAATGAACTATTCAAACAGACTTTATATTTCTAAATATGTCCAATTCATATTTCCTTTAAAAAAAAAAGCTACTTTACTATTTACTGTATAAGTTAAACATTATTTTGTAATCGTACTATGACACCTTAAAGATTTTTTATAATGGAACAGAAAGATGTATTTTATGTTCACATAAGAAACAAGATTTTGAAAGAGCGGAGACCAAGTAATCCCACTAATTCTGGAAGAAAAGAAAAGTAACATATAAACTAAATGTGCTCACTATTACTGTTATTCAATTAACATCTAAGACGCCACTGGAAAACAACAATTACCACCCTATATCTTTTGAACGTTCAGAAAAAATTCGAATTTATGAGATTTTCCCCGTTATATTAAAGCAGTAAACATATCAAATTTATGTCCTGGCTTGGAAATAATTCATTCGATATGTGACAAAAAATGTCCAGAATATACGTGCGTAACATTTGTTTTTTTAGACTTTACGACCTGCAGACGTCTAGAGATATGAAGTGTATATGTCTGGAGAAAAATAGTGGATATTTTTTCTGACATTTTCCTACACTTAATTTTATTTATTATATGTCTTCTTTTGAGGATGAATGCATCAGAGTTAAAACTCTGATTATCCCATGAATATTTTAATCATCTTGCCCATGCACAGTATGGGATTCAAAGACAAAAAATTTTGTAGTTTTTAGGCTAAGTCCGACAATATACGATTCGCTGAAAAAATTGTAAAATATTTATTACTATAGAGTGTTATATATATATATATATATATATATATATATATATATATATATATATATATATATATATATATATATATATATATATATATATATATATATATATATATATATATATATATATATATATATATATATATATATATATATATATATATATATATATATATATATATATATATATATATATATATATATATAAATATAAAGAGTAGTTGAAAAACGCTGTTTATAAATTAGGATTAAGTACAAAATATTCTTTTATGTACAAGAACTTTACTTCAGTTCCAAAAAAAGTTGTAATTTTGTTTTCAATTCCAATCTTATTAAAGATGTTTTAAATAATTGGTACATAAGGATAAAGTCGATGATCTATTATATATATATATATATATATATATATATATATATATATATATATATATATATATATATATATATATATATATATATATATATATATATATATATATATATATATATATATATATATATATATATATATATATATATATATATATATATATATATATATATACATATATATATATATACATATAAATATATTTGTGTTTCTATACATCTGTTTATGTGTATCGAGAAGTTTAAATATTTTATAAATTAATTCAGTTCCTTATTTTATGGAGTGATGTAAACCAACACATCAGAGTTTCCAGGATACAATATCTTAAATATTCAGAAACATTTTTGTCGTAATACATCAATTCGTATTCATATAAAGGAAAAACAGCTAATATATTCTATGTAAAATACCACTCTAAAATTTACAATGCATAAGTTCTTAACTTATAGTTTCGTATAATTTGATAAGAATATAAAAAATTATTATTATTATAATGGAATCTGTGGAATATAATTGCTTTTGTAAACCTGCAACATTAAAACACATAGTATACATTCCACCAATCAGTCTTTGTACCCTAAATATATTTCTAATATATCACTGAGAATTAACTTTCTCGAGCAACTTTTCTGAAGAGCAATCAAAGAATAGATCTCTCGAAACTTGAAATTCGCTTAACGTTGCATGATATCTGAAAGTCATACAAAGGTTGATGCGCTGTGTTAGGAAAACGCCAGGAGTCTATTTACTCCAAAGTTAAACCCCGAGGTCATTTGAATATATTTCAAGTCCCTGTCTTTTAATCGAAGGGCAAATACATTTTATTCCGAAATTCGGAGTAAATATTTCTGTTTCTCATTTATACACTTTATACACAAAGCTGTTATTTCATGGATAAAATTGGCAATATGTGCAACAAAAAAATAAAAAGAGAAGAAATAGTAAAAGTTATTACTTATTCAAGACATCACATGAATGTATTTTGAAAATATAAGCAGGTATCTTGAAATCTTTGTATATAAAATAGGTAAAGTGGGATCTGGTGATAGTTGCCAAATATCAATAGCTGTTTTCTAAGAAAAATATCATAAAAGTTTTGTTAAAAATATTATAATTTATATTCAGTTTTCTTGACTTATTACGAATTCTTGAAATTCATTTAAGTTAATTACAATTTAAACTGCTTATGTGAATAAACAAGCATACTTTTTTCAACAACTTTCCCCACGATTTCTCCTACATGAGCTAATTTTCTGAACAAAGTGATTTAATGACTAAATACATATCTAATATATTTAAGAATTTATTATAATAATTAATGTTTAATTCTTTTTTAAAACTAAACTTACAATATTTTGATGACATATTTTTACTTAATTCTTAATTTTTTTCTTAAATTAATTTAATTTTTTTAGTTAATTATTTATTTTTAATTTGTTTTTAATCAATTAATCATAGATTGATATTTTATTCTTACTAGATTATTATTGTATATTTAATTATTATTGTATTGTTTATTTAATTAATATTTTATTGTTTATTTAATTTTATTCATGAGCTATGATGATCATAGTCTAAATTAGGTAATCCGAATTTATACTTTATCATACCTGCATAATGGATCTATTTTAAAAAAGCACAATAATTACATCCATAATCAATAATTATATAAGCATGTAAAGTAAAAATAACTAAGTCGGTAAACTAATGTAGAGATTGTGTATAAAACCTTAAATATGGCTCCTTAAGGAAAGTGCTGTCAGAAAACTTCCCGTAATGTGATCGTTTATGTAAAGTCGAAGTAAATTTATAGCCGAAAGCCCTCATTCCGGCCCGAGAAAATTATCAAGGGTTTTCTTATCTAAAATAAAGGAAAAACTCCATATCTTTACTCATCTTCGAGATCGGAGTTAACAAATTAAACCAATTAACCAATTAATGTTTTACAGTGCCTTTGTACCTTAAATTAGAAAATTAAAGTACAAAATGGAGATACACGCTATCGGAGATAGTTTTTTACTCCGATTCATAATCAGACATTTACTTAGATTTTTCCTGTTAGTTGACTCTCAGTTTGTCCCGTTCCTTTAATGGAGTGAGAACCCGTCCCGCTTTGGTAATAAAGGACTTTCAGGCTCAAACGTTGCCTTGTTTCTAACCCTCACTGAAAAATCCCTAACGCAGACTCCATTCTACGACATCTAAATTTACAAATTTTGTAAATTTAGATGTATTTAATTATATATATATATATATATATATATATATATATATATAAATAGATATATATATATATTGTGTAATTTAATGGAAGTCGCCAAATTGGCGAAGGCCCCTTGGTGAAGTTTTAAGGTCACTAATTGATTTTAGTCACTAGTAATTTAAGAGCCAATTAGGAGACTTGGTGACATGTTTGACGACCATTTGTCACTAGCACCTCTAAGAACAATCCTCGCTTTTAAGAACCTATATAAAGGATTCGGATGTCAGCTAAAGGGACAGTCAGCTTAAAAACGTGTTAGTGTTCATACCTCTGTCACATGGTGTGATAGAGTTTTATATTGTCACCAACCTAGCCAGTTTTTCGCCATCGGCTGTTTCAAGCGTGTTATATTTGTAATGCAAATTTTGTTACTCTGTTGCCCTGCTTTGAAAGACTAATTAATCCACGAACGCTACGCTATATATATATATATATATATATATATATATATATATATATATATATATATATATATATATATATATATATATATATATATATATATATATATATATATATATATATATATATATATATATATATATATATATATATATATATATATATACATATATATATATATATATATATATATATATATATATATATATATATATATATATATATATATATATATATATATATATATATATATATATACATATATAGATAGATAGATAGATAGATATTATTTATTAGGCTTCTTTAAAATTTACATAACATTTATTTGATTGACAGGACACAAAATTTGTGGACTAGCCGAAAAATTTGATTAATTGTCTGCACTCTCATGGTTGTCACTACTTTGAAGACCTTGTGAAAGTCCCTTTTGTATTCCAAAGGAATATGAGAATGGCATAGTCATTAAGATATGCAAAAATGGTAGATAGATATAGTTCGTTAGTTCAGTGTATAGACTGTTAGAATGATAGTAAAGTCTCTTGACATATATTTTCAGATTTTTTATTTACAATTATTTTGCCGTAATAAACTTATTTTTTTCAACTCAGCAGGCTATACAGACATTACCTTAACGCTTGAACAAGGCGGTGAACCTGTTACTCCTTAGCACCATCTGAGGTGCACGTGTAGCTTAAGGTATGCTACTGCCGCAAGTAACATTAACCCTGCTGTGTCCTCGTAATTTAGAAGCAAGGACCCCCAGGCTTGCCGTGCCACCCCCAGAGGTATCGTTTGAGAACTTGGAAGTTTCTGACCTTAATAAACTATGAGTAATTATTTTACTTTAGTGAGAAAAAATATAAGTACACTCATTGATTAATTAAACCGAAGCAGAAAAATATCTAGAAAAAGAATAAACATTAGACTTTTAATTTAAATTGTATCAAAAGTAACAGCAATAACTAAAATTCCCCGAATGCAAGCTTTTGATTATCGTAAAGTAAAACGAAGAGAAAAGGCTCTTAACTTTTGAAGAAATTTCTCAGTTTAAGGACGAAAAGGAATCATGAAATATATTTTAGAAGAACAAATATGAAAAAAAAAAAATTCAGTTTAAAGAGACGATATCCCTCTCGATTATTCAAATACATCCGGGCATGGGAAAAGTCTCGAATTTAAATACTAAATGATAGAGCAATTGAACTTTAATTCAAATAAAAGAATACCTACGGACCCCCTTTCTCCAATAAATGTTATACTAAATGCCTCTCAGCGCATGAGATCTCTTTTTATTTTCTTCGCTTTTCCCCAGCATTGGGGGGAAGTCTTCCTTTGATTTGGCCCTCTGCCAGATACTAGAATTTATTATAATGTGTAACGCTCCATTTCGCCCGTTTTGCTTCTTCTTTTTTTTCTTTCTAACTACGCATAAAGAAAAAGTACATTCTTGAAAAAGCAACTTCAATGCGGAAGATTTTATTGGCTGTTACTGTCAATATCTACAGTACGGGGTGGGAGTGAGGGTATTTTTGAGTCGTTGTGTTGCGTTTAATTTATTGCACTTGATGTAAGTGCCTTAATAGGAATTTAAACGTATAATGGATAGTTTGCCACATAAAAGTGTTTCATGCTGTTTATTTGTTTATGTTTTTTAATTAAACAACGATTCCACGGATTTGCATAATTTGATGGATGGACTTATTAAACATTTAATTACCAACACATAAAGAAGAAAAAATAATAACTTCATCATTAGTTTTTGTAAAAAATAAAAAAATTAAAATATCAAGGTATTTATTTAATTGCTAATGATTTTCGGGGCATTAAGGTTTAATATTGTCGAATAGGAGTTTAAGGTACAACACAATAACACAAACAGGAAGTAGAGTGAGTTAACCTACTTTATTAACTCAATTCAAAGAGCGAAGTACAATTGCAACCTCTGCACTACTCTGAATCCAGAACTATCTGGGATTGAGCTTTTATAGCACCAGGGAATGTTCGAGAAATCTGTCTGAGAAGACGATGAAAGTTTTACTGCACAACGCAGAGTAATGAAAAATATTCCAGACTACCTTTCTGGAAAACTAAACAAAGGTCCAGAATCTAATGGAACACGAAATAATGTAGAACATAAATAAATATTTACACTGATTTCATATTCTATTGTCGCTACCGGGGTTCGAACTCACGACCACTTAACTACGAGGCTTGTGTCATGATCAGTTGGCTATGGTTACTTCAATGATTCTTTTCAATGATGCAATATAAAAACTTTTTACCCCTGTTGATCTAAAACATTTAACTTTTGGATATCATAAGTCATTCCTGTTTGAAAATCCCGAGACCTGACTATTTCTCAAGATATAATAAATTACTTGAATTCAATTTTTAGTAATCAAAAATTAGCATCTGTAAATTGCGTTCAGATATAATAAAATTTGAATGTGAGTAATTCAGTTAAAATCATGCTTATACTTTACACTCCAAAAAATATCAGATGTTTGAATCACAAATTTTGCTCAATCTAAATAAAAGTAAACTCACTCTGAACTTACATTTCTTTTCAGAGTATTGCTGACTAATTAGAATACTTGATATTAAAAATCACTAGATATCAGGGCGTTTAAGAGTAAATGATGTGCCAAGGACGTGAGCCATAGATTTAAAGGTATCGCCGATCATTTTTATGAATTACACAGCTAGAGTAAAGTGAGAATGACTTTGGCTCAAAGTGTGTCCTCGTAATTTAGAAGCAGATACTCCCAAGCTTAGTCTGCCATCCTCAAAGGTATTGTCTGAGAACTTTGAGGGCATTATAACCATGAATATATTTAATGTACCTTCCACACTATGGCTAACTGTTAACCACTTCCTGATGGTGACCTTGGACATTGGATTATGGGTTGAATTCACGCACTGGGCCATTAAATGAACCACCCAGATTCATCCAGAGGGTCTACTGCTCACTTTAGTAGAGCATCTGGCTGCCTGTGATCTTTAGAGAAAAACCGCTTCCGTAGCTATCATCCTCGAATGCCATTTTATCATCTTACATCGTGGGCCTCGATAAGCCTTACTCTCTCCAGACGGTGGTAATGGATTTCATTGGACCATAATGAGGAGAGTCCTTTACATATCCCAGTGGCACTTAACGGACGCGATGGTTCTTATGTCGGCTCGAGCCCCGAACATGCTACCCTTCAGTTACGAGTTAGCTTCCGATAGAGGCACTGCGGCTCTATTGAATATAACAAACGTTTATCAAAAGTGAGTCTTTAACTTTTTTTTTGTTGTGGCAGGAAAGCCTTACATGAACTATTTACTTTATAAATAAGAACTTTTTTAAAGCTGCAATATTATTAGTCTTGTTTACATTTAAACTTAAAACTGCATAGAAATAAAAACCTTTAGTTACTAATCTTCTCGATGAAAAAAAAGAGAGCCTAACATGTAAAAGAGTAAAATGTTTTAAACCTTAGATATAATTAGT
This sequence comes from Pardosa pseudoannulata, assembly GCA_032207245.1. Taxonomy (NCBI): domain Eukaryota; kingdom Metazoa; phylum Arthropoda; class Arachnida; order Araneae; family Lycosidae; genus Pardosa; species Pardosa pseudoannulata. The sequence continues at coordinate 157,210,628 of CM063501.1, forward strand.
CTTTGTTCTCTAAAACCTAGCACTTTAATGAAATCAAAAAAGCTTAAACAAAGTGAGACAACCTTATTTGCTTTAGATATTAGCATTTTATGCATTATGTTTCCTTATTAATTAGTCCAGCGTATCAGACATAATTATAATTATATTTGGCATTTTATGTATTAACACTAAATTATATTACATTCAGAAGTTTCCCTTTATATTAGATAATCATTACATTGCTATAAGGCATAAAAATCAAACAAAGAGCTTTGTTGAATAAGTATGGCTTTTATATTTGTGAAAAAGTTTATGGGTTCGATTACAGATGTTCACGCTTTTGTAGTCATTCGAAATGAATCACCAGCATATATATCCATTTATGTAGTCAATGATTATGCCCAGTATTCATTAGGAATTATAATATTCTAATAATTTAATAGTTTTTAATTTATAAACATTTTACAGCAACATTTAAAAATATATTTGTATTATGCTCCATAATTTCCTTTTTATACAACTGTTTATT
>CM063501.1:157216135-157226135 GCA_032207245.1 Pardosa pseudoannulata
ATCCGTCTCAAAACAAATTTTTGAAAAACAAAATCTTAGTGGACAGATATAGAAAGTGCAGAAATATTTTCGGCACATGATCGCAATGTCTTTTAGTGGCTCACTTAACTACATACAGTGAAATTCCGTAAATGATGATATTAACTCCGTATACCTATATCCAGATAGAAAATTTAGTTTGCAGCAAAAATTCAGCAATCTTGTTTTACAAGCCTGTAAACTTGTAGCAAGTTCAGCATGACAACTCTGCAGGTTTGAAACAAGATTTTAAGTCTGAGAATTCTGACTTGCTTCAAGGTTGTCCCCACAAGAGTGCCCAATATTTACAGCAAAATAGTATTGCAAAGGAGTGATCGCCAAATTTGTTATGACAAGATATTATCCAGAAAAAATCAAACTTGCAAGTATACATGCTATCTGGGTAGTGACAACTTAATGATTTTCATGCACAGAGTTGGTGTTAAATTCTGTAACTTACCAAAAAATAGATTACTGGAAAACAAAATCCAGGTATACAGGCCGAATAAGATAAAAATATAATAAACGTACATAGGGACATCTTAGGATGTTATATAAATGACAGCAGCAAGTCTAAACATTGTCACTTGTTCCAAGGTTGTACAGACAAGGTTGCCATAGTTTTTCAGAAAAAAATAGAGTTGCAAAAGGAGTGGTCGCTTTATGTCCCCTCTAACTTTCAGCAGTTTTTTTTTGCAAGTTTATTGCGTCAAATTTGTTATGACAAGATATTATCCAGAAAAAATCAAACTTGCTGCAATGTGGATAATGCTACTATGTGGATAATAACAACTTAATGATTTTCATGCACACAGTTGGTGTTAAATTCCGTCAGCTACCAGAGAATGGATTGCTGAAAAATAAAATCCAGGTATACAGTCCGAGTAAGATAAAAAATATAATAAACGTAATTAGGCACATTTTAGGGTGTTATATAAAAGTAATTATAAGTAAATGATATAAAAAATTTAATAATAATGAAGTTCTTTTTCTTTGTATGAAGAATTCATAAGACAGGCCAGCATTACAACTTCAAAGGACAAATTTCATGTTATATATCACGGAAGAAAAATATATCCATATGCAATAGATAACCAGTTTCTTCTATTTCATAGACTGTTCTAGCTGGCATTTGGCCAAATAGTTTTTCCATACAACATTTTTTTTTTTCAGAATCTCATTTATTTTACTTTCCTATTATCTTATCATGCCTTTATGCATCTATTAGTATTTTCTTTGTATCATTCAAAGAAGCATTTGTAGTCAATTTTCTTCCATTAAAGCATTTTATTAGATACGGAAATGATGTTATTTTTTATCTGCAATATTAATTGTTTATTTCTAAAGCTTAAATATAAAATAGAGGCATTTTTGGTCTGGATAGTATTGAAAAATTAAAAAAACACATTTTTTATAAATGTATTATCATAGTATTTAAACTGGTGATTATTTAAACATAAAAGTAAGAGAAAATATATACCTTTTTAATGGCGCAAAGTATTTTATAAGTGAAAAAATGTTCTTTTTTTAAGTTAGTACTTTTTGAAAATATTTCATTTAGAAAAATATTCTGTTAAGTTAAAAAAATTTTACATAATATTTTACTAATTGAAATATCTAAAAAAAGTTTTCTAGTATTTCTAATTCTAAAATTAAAGAAAAGGAAACAAAGGCATGCTGTTATATTCTGTTTCTCCGATTATTCTTTGTATAATTATAATTAGAGATACACATATTTTATCTTATGTATAAAATAAAGAAGATTAAAATTTTGTGAATGATGCTTTCTAGGAAATTGTATCTTTGTTTTAAAATAGACACAAAGGTATTCAATAAAAAGTGCGTTTAAAAATGCATGATCTTTCTTAATTATGAGCTTAAAAAATATATGTATCCATCCGTAAAATGAAATACAACTGGAAATAAAATATAAACAAATGAATCAATGTTTATCCTTATAACGAAAAAATCTTTAAAGTAAAGTTGATATGAATAATGGACTTTTATATTACTTAAGAAAAGCTTTACATTAAAAAAGTGTATTTTTTAAAGTGCTATATAAATCTAAATAGAGGGTTGTAGGTATTAAGTTAGTTATATTTACAAGGTTGATTTTAAATTTATTTAAAACCTTTTATTAATGAAAAAGAAATACTTAATCTATTTTGCTATTGAAAATCATTAATTTTTTTTTATTAAAATGCGATGCATAGAATTAAACATTTATACATATCATGTATATACAAGTACCTTCATAACTCAAGTACTCATTTTCTACAGTATACAAACATATTAAAATCAATATATCCCAGTTTCTCTCATTAAGGAAAGCCATACAATGGGAGGTTTGGTATTGGGGATGTATATGTGGTTATGTATATAAGTTTGAAGTATTTCACTCATAAATAAATTAATTTAAATTCCAATAACATTTCTCTCTATATATTCTAAACTAGCATATAGCCCGTCATATGGCGGGTTCAGTAAAATTTTTAATTTTCTAGAATTGTGAAATACTTTATAAGACAAATAAAAAATGGTTTGTTTTTTGGCTGAGAATTATCTGGTACACTCTCAATAATTTGTTTATCTTTACTGACAGGATGTTAGTTATCAACTTTAATTTATCTTGTTATATTACGCGATAGTATGGACATCAAAGGTTTTAATATTGACAGTGATTATTCGGAGGTATATATGAATGATGTCTATAATTTACCGAAAAGATTACAAACCGTGTTGTTCTGTATAAGGAAACAAACACACAAACAAACGATCTTCTTAATCTTCAAAGATATATAACTTAAACGCTAGATATTTATTAGTCGGTGAGATAGGCTGCTAGATTTTTATGAAAAAGAATTTGCTTTTAATACCGGTGATAAAATTTTCATTCCAACAAAAAGTAATCGATGATTAAATTTAAAATTAGCACATATGTACCTAATCTATTATTTAATACAAATATAAAAGAAAATTATTTACGTAATATCTAAGTTCAGTGATAAAACATGAAAATAATGCCGACGATATTTAAATATATTAAAATAAGAAATGATTAAAGATGCTTAAAGAATGACTTCATAATTTTAGAAAATAATATTGATTTTACCTATTTATTATGTGATAAATTGCTAATTTAATGTTCGTCTCTTAAACAACAGAGCTTGAAATAATGGCATTGAACACTCGAAAAGGGGGGGAAGTTGTGGATTTTGAAAGTCTTCTAACTTGTTTTGAATTTTGCTAACTCTAACTCAACAACAATACAGTATGGATGCCTCTATCTATTCCAGGTATAACCGCCTCATAAATTTGCGGATCTAAATTGGAAAAACAATCACGAGATGAAAGAAAAGATTACTGTTTGCTGAAATATTAATATAGCATATTAATACATATTATTAAGAAGTCGTTACGAATAAAATATACTTTATTTAAATAATTTACTAAATCTTTTACGTAAATACATTTTTAAAAGCGATATTACAATTAATTTGTAATAAGCATTTTATGCTACTAATTTGGTGTTTTCAATTTAAAATTCAAAATTTAATATACTATCTCAGTTAATATAGTAATTATTTTAATGGAATGTAGAAGAGCAATTATTACATATATAAATCTAAATAGAAGGTTATAGGTATTAAATTTGTTGCATTTAAAATATTGTTTACATATATTTAAAACCTTTTTTAAAATTATTAATCTATTTTTCTTTTCAAATTCATTAATATTTTTTATTAAAATACGATGCGTAGAATTATAAATTTCTACAAACCATGTAAATTCAAATACCTTCATAACTCAAGTACTCAATTTTACACAGTATGCAAATATATAAAACTGAATATATTCCAGTTTCTTTCATTAACCCCTTCCGGTATGATTTAATAATGAAAAACTGTGCATGAAATAACCATTTAATTTTTATTTAAAAAAAACTTGTTTCATTTTACAATTCTTACATATTCTTAATTAAAATCCACTTTTTACAGAGTGTTAAATAATATCAGAAACAGTAAAATTAAGAAAATATCAAAGCAAAACATTAATAAGGTATACAGATAATAGTCTTCAAGCTAGTGGTACTTTTCAAACTAAAGTGCAAATGAATTCTTAATTGTTTACACCGCCAAGTAGTCTCACTTTTAATTTGATTCTTGTAACACACACGGTATTTCTTAGTAGGTTTTCTTTTATTCTGACTCATTTGGCAATGACTTGTACCAAGAAATTCTAAGTAAACAATATGCAATAGTGACTTGTCATTTTCACAAGTGATAAAAGTGTTGCCAAATTCAGTACACTAGAAATTTTAAACTAAATTAATTATCATATTTAACAGTAACTTTAATCGCATGACGAGTGTAGCTCGTAATTGTGCGGTATGGAATGAAAAACTAATGACGAGCTAGACTCGTCATTTTACCGGAAGGGGTTAAGGAGTTTACGAAACTCAAACGAAAGAGGGGATTGGATATTAGGTGTGTATATGTGGGTATGTATATAAGTTTTCCGACATTCATTCTTAAAATAAATTAATTTATATTCCAATAAAATTTTCCTCTAAATATATTAAATTTCAAGGGAGATAAAGCAATTGGCTGAAATATTAATACTCCTCTTACGAAGTCGTTAGGACTAAAATATACTTTATTTAAATCATTTATTAAATCTTTTAAGTAAATATGTTTTTAAAAGCAATATCATAATTAAGCATTCTAATAAGCACTTTATGCTAATGATTTGGTGTTTTTAATTTAAAATTCAAAATTTAATATACCATCTCAGTCAATATGATAATTCTTTTAATTGAGATGTAGAAGCGGAATTATTTTTAAAATATCTTAAAACTCGAATATATCCATATCCACAAATCATAATTGGTGTGAACCGTAAAGGTATCGCACTGAAATTATTTTTATATATTAAATATTAAAATTCAAATTCTGTCTAATTAAAAGTTTAATTTACCACAAAGGGTTCTCTAAAAACTTACAAATAACTAGTCTCTAGGAGGAAAGTGTTAGAGGAAAGTGTCTGTGCTCAGAAAACTTAAATCAGCTTTTCAATTCCTCTAATTTAAAATTCATACCACACTGTAAATGAAATCATTCAGAAGAGTTTGAAGTTAAAGTCCATATATTGAAACGTATTAAATAAATGAAACATAAGATGTCGTTATGTTTGCAGCAAACACCTAGGTTTCGATAGATGGATTTTTTTTTGTACAGGATAATGAGATCCAGATAGTTTTAAGTAATTAATGAAAAACTGCGATTTTAAATTCCATAACTGATGATAATTGCTGAGTAAAATACTTCCTACAAAATTATTTTCTCATGTGCAGAAAATGTCATAAAAAGTGTGTGATTTTTGCAATATTTTATTGTAATAAAGAATAAAACTCCAAAGAATTCGCAAAAAAAATCTAAATATAATTTAATGTATTCATTTTTAGCATCAACAGGAGTTATGTTGGCACAAGAACATCAGTTCTGAATAACATCAGTTTTGGTTTCATTTGAAGCACTATGGCTTACTTTTTTGCTTCAAGATAAGGAAATCGGGATCTACTGCTTAAATTCAATTTCCAAAGGCTTCGAACATACATTGCAGCAGTGGGATTAAAATTCGTGGACTCAAGTACCGAAAAAAAAAACACATTGCCGTTTGGTTATGGTACAGAATTGTTTAAGGACACTGATCCTAGATACTAGAACTCTTATGTTTGAAACACACTACTGGTATTGGATGTTCTCAGCCATTCAGAATCAGCTTTAAACAGTAGGTTCCGTTTTCATTAGTGGAGTTCATGGGTTCGCATTCCAATGTAGAATGGATGTTTGTAACCATTCGGATTTGGCTTTAAGCTGTACGTCCCTGTCTCAATTGCCCTAATTTTGGAAAAAATAGAACGTAGCACAACAAATTAAATATGATTCATTAGCCGTCGTGTAGCAAAAGAACCAAACATCCAACCGCAAGAAGATGCAAACTAACTGTAACTGCTCAGTTCCCATCTACGATTAGTAGACTATTTAAAAAGCAAATTGTAAAGAAGTAACCTTTTTAAATGAAAATATATAAATATATTAACCTCTTACCGTGCACGATTGAATTATCTCCAGCGCGCTAAATTTGCCAAACTTTACACATTCGAGATAAATAGATAATTTGAGAGGCATTGTACTTTATGTTGCTATTACACTCTCTATTTTCCCACTCGAATGCAAATAACTATGTGAAAGAAAAAAAAACATTCGTTTTATTGATATTTATCATTTACATGGGATTGTATATATATATATATATATATATATATATATATATATATATATATATATATATATATATATATATATATATATATATATATATATATATAATATATATATATATATATATATATATATATATATATATATATATATTTATATATATATATACATACATACACTATATATATATATATATATATATATATATATATATATATATATATATATATATATATATATATATATATATATATATATATATATATATATATATATACATATATATATATATATATATATATATATATATATATATATATATATATATATATATATATATATATATATATATATATATATATATAATATATATATATATATATATATATATATATATATATATATATATATATATATATATATATATTATATATATATATATATATATATATATATATATATATTAAATAATTTTTGATCTATTGAGATCTAACGTAATAACTAAATTTACTCTCAAAGCACCAGCTCCCGGTACAATTCCGCTGCGAAATGTACCCGCACACAGTGTGTTAATGTAACAGAGAAAGGAATGTTAATAGTTGTCAGTCATGTAGAAGAAATTACCGTAATTAATGCTATTTACGGGCGAACTCTTGAAGATTTAAATTTTTACTTAAACACACAAAAAATGAAGAAAAAAGTAACTGTATAAATACATATTAATCGAGTCAGAAAAAATGCTGTTTTTTCAGAAAAAAAAATACATCTCTATATGGGCTACGAATAAAAAAAATATTGCTCATCAGATTTGGCTCCCAGCCATCCAGAGAAAATTATAATAAAGCATCGGTCCATTTCTTTTGGACTACTTTTACCCCATAAATCATATTGAAAATATCCCAGCAAAAAACATAAACGAGCGAGTTTTTGCTGGCTTTAAATGTTGATGCCTGCTGCGACTCTCCTGGAAAGACGATTATGAGTTAAAATAAGAGGCTGTTTGGAGAGACGGGAGATGGTTTCCGTTAGCAGACACTTGACAATAAGGCGTATACTGCCTGTTTACAACGGCGGTATTGAGGGTGAGAGAGATAGATGTATTGAAATAGGATGGACTACACGGAAACAGTCAAATTTATAGTCCTCCCTATCGGAGAAATAAAATTAAAATATGCTAACTGGCTCTCTTCCTTTAGAATAAAAGGTAGTTTTTTCCTAAATGTTTATATAAAGTGTTTTTCCTTTTATTTATTTCCACGCCTTTTCGTGTTTGGGAATAAATGTCATACATATGTGTTCAAACATATTTTCAATGCATAATTAATGATTAAATTAGAAATAAGAAAGTAAAAATGTGACTTTATAGAAGCATTTTATCACCTTTGATCCACAGGATTTCCAATTAAAGAAGTTTAAAATAACTATAGGATTATAGCATTGATTTTCCCCTAATCAGTTATATTTTAGGTTTTCAGTTTTTTGGGAGCACTACGGTCTACGTTTTTGCAACACGAGGGCTAATGAGACTAGGACCTACTGCTTAAAGCCGATTCCGAACTGCTACGAACATTCATGCCATAGTGGGTTTCGAACCCACAAACTCGTTCCGAAGGCCAGCACCCTACCATTCGGCCATAGTTCTGCTAATCAGTTATATGAAACAGACATATAAGCTTAACAGCAAGCCCGTATGTATTTAGGTAGTTTGGTTTAATTTGGACCACTACGAGATACTATTTTGCAACACGAGGGTTAATGAGACCGATGCCAACTACTTCAAACAGATTCTGAACTGCTACAAACATCCATCCCTCCGTAGGATTCCAACCCAAGAATTACCACGTTTTGAAGATTGACACTTGACAATAAGGCGTATACTGCCTGTTTACAACGGCGGTATTGAGGGTGAGAGAAATAGATGTATTGAAATAGGATGGACTACACGGAAACAGTCAAATTTATAGTCCTCCCTATCGGAGAAATAAAATTAAAATATGCTAACTGGCTCTCTTCCTTTAGAATAAAAGGTAGTTTTTTCCTAAATGTTTATATAAAGTGTTTTTCCATTTTTTTATTGCCACGCATATTTTGGGAATGAAAGTCATACATGTGTGTTCAAACATATTTGGATTACATAATAATAAAATTAGAAATAAGAGAGTAAAAAATGTGCATTTTATAGAAGCATTTTATCACTTTTGTTTCCCAGGGTGTCCAATTAAATAAGTTTAAAATAACTATATTAGTATACATAGGGGGGGGGGGGGGGGGGGGGGGGGGGGGGGGGGGGGGGGGGGGGGGGGGGGGGGGGGGGGGGGGGGGGGGTGGGGGGGGGGGGGGGGGGGGGGGGGTTGGGGGGGGGGGGGGGGGGGGGGGGGGGGGGGGGGGTGATTTTTTCCCTAAATGAGTTATATGGTTTTTGGTTTTTGAGTGCTACGGTCTACTTTTTGCAACACCAGAGCTAATGAGACAAGGACCTACTGCTTAAAGCGGATTCCGAACGGCTACGAACATCCATGCCATAGTAGGATTCGAACCCACGACCTCGTTTCGAAGGCCATCACCCTACCATTCGGCCATCGTTCGGCTAACTTATATGAAACTGGCATATAAGCATAACATCAAGCCCGTATGTATCAAGGTAGTTTGGTTTGGTTTGGACCACTAAGAGATACTATTTTGCAACACGAGGGCTAATGAGACAGAGGCCAACTACTTCAAGCAGATTCCGAACGGCTACGAACATCCATCCCTCCGTAGGATTCCAACCCACGTATTGAAGATTGACAACTGACAATAAGGCGTTTACTGCCTGTTTATTACTGCGGTATTGAGGGTGAGAGAAATAGATGTATTGAAATAGGATGGACTACACGGAAACAGTCAAATTTATAGTCCTCCCTATCGGAGAAATAAAATTAAAATATGCTAACTGGCTCTCTTCCTTTAGAATAAAAGGTAGTTTTTTCCTAAATGTTTATACAAAGTGTTTTTTCCCCTTTTTTTTCGATGACTTTTTGATTTTGGGAATAAGTGTCATACATATGTGCTCAAACATATTTTCAATAGATAATAATGAAATTAGAATTAAAAGAGTAAAAAATGTGCATTTTATAGAAGCATTTTATCACTTTTGTTTCCCAGGATTTCTAATTGGTTTGGTTTGGTTTGGAGCGCTACGGTCTACTGTTTTGCACACGAGGGCTAATGGGACCTACTGCTTAAAGCCTATTCCGAACGGCTACGAACATCCATGCCATAGTGGATTCGAACCCACGAACTCTAATACCGACGATAAGTGCCCTAACCAATCGGCAAGAGTTCGGCCAGGATTTCCAATTAAATAAGTTTAAAATAACTATATGATGTATATATTGATTTTTCCTTAATCAGTTATGTGAAACTCACATATAAGCGTAACAGCAAGCCTGTATGAATCGGGGTAGGTTTTGGTTTGGACCACTACGAGCTACTGTTTTGCAACACGAGTGCTAATGAGACCAAGACCTACTACTTAAAGCCAGCTCCGAATATCCAAATCGGTTTATTACAATGTAAGTCACTTCTTACGCTGACCCATCCGATAACTATAGCAGCATATAAGCTGACAACCGGTGCGCCATGACTGGAACCACAAAAGATATAAACCTTCGTTTGTCTTACAAGAGGCCAGTCATGGTTCAGAGATTAATGTGGTC
>CM063501.1:157238635-157248635 GCA_032207245.1 Pardosa pseudoannulata
GTCCTAAAAATTGCATTTGAGGCATTATTCAGTTCTGCAATTGAAAACGAAATAATAAAAATGACTATTATTCAATAAGAAAAGATTTTAAGAAAATAAAAAGGGAAAAGTATCGAAAGTGAAACTTTTCAAGAATATATTAATTTAAGCTGGTGATTATTATTTTTAGTTGGTGTTTAGTAATCGTATAAAGAATAAGAAAAAGCTCATGGTATAAAGAAAGTAGTAGAAATATATTTCATTCGACAATATCATTTGAAACTTTTTGCATCATATCGAGAGTAATTCATTTAAACCGTTTAAACGTGGAATTAATGAAGAATAGTCCCAATGACTTGAAATGTGGTTAATATATTAATTAAGACTATATAAATACAATTAAGTTTTAAAATTAGGTGATAAATATTTTTTGAGGGTGTTTTTAGAGATGTTCCATTATTGGAACATTGGCTTGTTACATGTTTTTTTTTTGCATATTTCTAAAAGTTCTTGAAAATGGTTAATTTGTTTCTGTAATAATTATATTATCTTCCTAATATTAACGGTTTCGTTTATTTATCTTTAAATAATGTACAATTGATAACTGTTGTGACGCTATAGAATTTATGCAATGTTGGTACCGGTTTGTCCAATTCTGTTGGATTATCGAATTTCACTTTTTTTCCATTTTACTATAAGGTTTTCAGATTTTCGTTTCTTCTTGGCACTTGGACCTTGTTTATAAAATTTGTATTCGTATTCCATTTTTTTAAATGACGTCGACCATTTCACCCCTATTAAATGGCGTAACAGCAGCTAAATTATTTTCATCAATACCTTCTTCATTGGTTATATCACCAGGTTCATGAGGATCTAATTAGCAAATATCTGCATCTTTCCAGTAAGAATCGGGAAGAGGTACCAGAAAAGCCAGAACATCTTGTATTGTAAGGCATCTTTCAGACTTGGAGTCAAATTTATGAAAACTTTGTAAATGAAACACATAGAAAGCATACATGGACATTTTTCACTGCCGTCCAAGAAAAACTCTATATCCAAGGAAACAGATAACGATTTCGGCAAACATATGCGATAAGACACCTTTTATGAGAAATTACACTTGTCTTCATAGACACAGGTGAAAGCCCCTCCTCCCCTCCACACATGTTTAACCACCTTATCAAAAAATTTATTTCTATTGTTAGAACTTTACTAAAGTGAACATCAATGTCTAGTGTCAATATTATAATCCTTTCGAAGTATTTCCACTTTCATTTCCACCTTTATCTATTTATTTTTCTTAGAAAAGTTGCTATTTTTATCAGAATGCAAAAGAAAGTAACGTTTGCAATATCATACAATGCTTTGCACATAAATAAAAAATGAACCCTTGAAACGCCAATGTTTAAATAATGGAACATAGCCAAAATACCTAAATTTCATATTTAAATTTAAAAATAAAGTTTGCTTTTGTTGTATTCCAGTAGGATATGTTGTCTAAAGATATATTTTAAAGTATTGAGTTTTTCCGTTTAAACTGGAATTTTGGTAAATTTAATTTTAAGGGACATTAAAATTGACAATATATAGTAAATTCAAAAAATTGTAAAAAAATAAATAATTATCTAAACAAAATAAAATTTACTGTAAAAAATACTTTATAATGTTATGTTCAATTGTATGTAAATGCGATAGTGTTAAAAAAATTTTTTTACATGTGAATTTTTTATTTTAAAAATCATGTTCCATTATTAGAACATTGGTTGGTAAACGGTTAAAAATAAATCCATTCTTTAAGAATGAATAAATTTGTATAAACTAGATGCAGTGCGAAATATCTGGGAAAAGTAGATAGGATTTTTACCAAAATTATAAATCCGAATGAAAAATTATTACTATAGATAAACAAATAATAGTATTTTGTGGCCGATATCCATTCAAACATTATATATCAAATAATCTACCTCAATATGGGTTCAAAATATAGACTGTATGTGACAGTAAAACTTTATATGAACTAATAGCACAAATTTACATTGGAAAAGATCAAAGGTCAAAGCCAGGGAAAAATCAAGGAATATGAGTAGAAAGAGATATTTTGAATAATATATTAAATTCAACATTTTACTTATACTTCCTGCTTGCAGGATTCTAATAAGGATATTGGTACTACACACAGAATTCTGGAACTTATATCTCCAACCCGAGCATTTTAACAAGTTAATACTTTTTTATTGAATGAGATTAATATATTTTTAAAAAATTAATATTGTTTTAAAAGTATATGTAAATATAAAACACAGTTGTTTAACAAGCCATTAACTACATCTACCAAATTTCATCAAAATTTATAGTAATGTTTTTGAAACAAAATGCACTCAAGAGTAAAATTTTAGAAAATTAGATAAATGCAATTAAGATAAAAATGCTTCACTATATCTGTGAGAGAGTAATTATACATTTCATCATTACTCTAGTTCTATTTGGAATATCGAAAAACAGTACCAAAAATGCACAGAAATTGTTGTAGTTAAATATATAAAAAATTGAAAAATCAAAAGTATACGAGTTTTTAAGAATTTTGTGATCCTCTAAGCAGTCGGTGTCCCATATTCTTTTTACATCAATTAATTGATACATAATAAATACAACACTACATAAACAGTTGAAATAAACAAGAATTGCTCATCAATTGTTCTGTTCTCAGGGACAGGAGACAAAATAAAAAAACTATCCTTGCGAAACATTATGATTAGTCATGCATTTAGATTCAATCCTAAAGAAAGCAATATGTTGTAAGAATAAGAAACTTACACAAGCATTTAACAAAAAAAATTGGGTTTTAAAAGCTGTAAAAAAAGACCAACTTTGTGATTTCTTATTAAATATAATCAGTAATATATGCAATCAGTATACGTGCATATCATAGAATAACTTGCGACTTCACTCTTTAATTTTCAGCATATTTGTGAGATCTCCCATATGCAAATTCTCTGATGGAGATAACTAAGACTACACTAACGGGTATTAATAACCACAACCAGCCATCAGTAGAGGGGGAAGTGGAAGTATGTCCCTGTTCTGTATTACTGCCGCTACGGTAGATAATGTAAAAGGATTAGAAATTATTAACTCGATGCAATAAAATCAGTAGTATAGTGCGTATGCTTGTCTTTACTCACTAAAAGCTATACAAAATATCTGAATTACAGTTTTACGAACATATATATATATATATATATATATATATATATATATATATATATATATATATATATATATATATATATATATATATATATATATATATATATATATATATATATATATATATATATATATATATATATATATGTATATATATATATGTATATGTATATATGTATATGTATATATATATATATGTATATGTATATATATATATATATATATATGTATATATATATATATATGTATATATGTATTCGCTGCTTCAGATGCAGGAGGTTAACCTTCCATTTTGGATGAATGTTGTATGAATATTCTACAACATTTCGTTCAATACATGGATCTTTAGACTGCGGGCGATCAATTAGCAAGAATTTTCATCTACTTCAAAATATCTCGAGTGTCGTAGAATATATTGCATCTTTTGGGGCCATTTTTCGAAATAAAGATCCTGTCATTCTTTCTTTTCTAGGTTGTGGAAATATTTCCTCTAGTTTTATTTTCCTAATAGTATTTCAAGTATTGCTACTAATGTGATGATTAAAAATTAATATTAAAAACTATATCTTACACCAGAAAATATTTTACAGAGTTACAATTAATGAAAGTGAAGACAATATCATACAGATGAAGATAACTTTTAAGTATAAAACCATGAGTTTGACCTTCGTGCTTTCACATGGTATTATAGATTTTATCAAACTCCCACTACTTAATCACAAACAAAATATTCAGTTACTCAATTTAAAATAAAAAGTACTAAAAAACATAAAATTACATTAACTCGAATGAATCCCTTTATAATATCTTTAATACTTTCCTGAATGGACTTTATAATTAAATAAAGTAGTGTCACTATTAGGCTAGGTATAAACGCATTTTGATTATTGGTTAAATTATAATTCTATAACTGTTTACTCAATGTAACAAATTAAGATGATTGTCCTTACTTTGAATTTTTCTTATTAATGACTAATCTAAAAAATAAAAGTAACTTTGCTTATACAAAATACTTATCTTAAATTTTTATTATTCTAATTTATATTCATTAGCCATTTACTAAAATTGCAGAAATAAATCAAAAGAATCGTAGTAATCAGTAATCTCAAATATTAAAAAAATGTAATTTGTAAACACAGAAATTATACTAATCTGCATTGAAGTTTAAACACAATAAAGAACAGAATTATTTGAATTATTTCAAAAGCAGATAAATTTTAATTTGTTTTTATAGATTTTAAATTTTTGCATTTCAATTATTTGAAAATACAATAATGAAAAGCATTACTTATGTACAGCACTATTTATACTATATTTAATTGCCGATGACTTATTTTATAGCTTTTATGAAAATGCACAATGTTTTTCCATTACATTTAGATAAAACACCAATTAAGCATACAATAACTACAACACTTGAAGAACTGCATTTTTTAAATAAATAATAAAAAGAAATTACTATTGTTCTTACATGTTAGTGTTATGGAAGAAACATAAGTGAAACAGTCATTTATAAATGCTTCAAATTTACTATCTATTAATTATGAAAATTATACCTTTTTCTTATTTTAAAATATGAATATGTTAAAATTTGAATGTTTAAAATATACATTTTGAACAAACAAACAGTGTACATAATTTTGTCAGTGAAG
The DNA here is from genome assembly GCA_032207245.1 of Pardosa pseudoannulata. Lineage (NCBI taxonomy): Eukaryota > Metazoa > Arthropoda > Arachnida > Araneae > Lycosidae > Pardosa > Pardosa pseudoannulata. The sequence continues at coordinate 157,243,474 of CM063501.1, forward strand.
AAAATATATTTTTCTCGGCTAGAAATCCATATATCAAAATATAGTGAGTGGAATGAACACCAGTATATATTATTTAAATATGTGTGTATGTATGCATGTATATGTATATGTGTGTATGTATGTATATATATATATATATATATATATATATATATATATATATATAATATTTATATATATATATATATATATATATATATATATATATATATATATAATATTTATATATATATATGTGTGTGTGTGTGTGTGTGTGTGTATGTTTATATGTGTATGTATGAATGTACGTGTATGTATATGTATAAAGTTATTTTTTATACTGTATTTCTTAACACTCTGCTTGTCCTGTATATTACATATTCAACACACAGTTCATGTATTATGTACAATGAATATTTTTATACACAAAATTCTATAAACATTGTGCATCACTTGTGATATATAAATGTATAAAGCCTATCATATATAATGTATCGGAAATGAAAAGTGCAAAAGAAATACAATATGAGAAATAAAATTACTTTTAAATGTGCATGGTTGTATTTAAGATTTTTCTTTCTATAATAGAAATATCAATGAAATAATAATGATAAAACCGTTTTAAATAAAACACATTATCTGTGAATTTATTCTGTAATAGCAAGAAGTATGTTGAAAAGTGTAACAGTAAACACTTTACTTTCGAATATATTACATTTTTATCTATATTCAAATTAGTGATTTGAATATTTAAATAACTTGCATTTTTGAATTAATTCCAGCCTTTCAATGCAATCTTGTACCGTTTCGACCCGACTTTAGTCCTATTAAAATTTATCTTTGAAAATTAGTTTTATTTAATGCTGACGTGATAAAATAATGTACAATGAGTTTAAAGTTTTCTAAAAATCTTCCGGAACATTCAATTCCAATCTTATTGTCAATTCCGGCTATTTGTCCCAATCATCTAGGATATTTTTTTTGATACAACAGAAATTTCCACAAATGTTTCATAAAAACAAGCATAGTGTATCAATTTTGCAGTACGTTTATCACTGATGATACATATTTGTCCACAATCAAATACGACTGGGACAATATATCGAAAGAAAACAACTTCTTCAAATTTTCTTAAATCCGAAATAAAAATGCTAAATTACAACCTAAAAAGAACAATTTTATACTAAGTATATCTTAAATGTAGATAGCCTTACGACAAAATTACAAAACATATAGAAAGCGATTTTATCTATATTCAAATTAGTGATCTGAATATTTAAATAACCTTCATTTGTTAATTAATTAAATCCTTTCATTGTAATATTGTACCGTTTCGACCGGACTTTGGGCCTATTAAAATTTATCTTTTAAAATTAGTTTTATTTTATACTGACGTGATAACATAATGTACAATGAGTTTAAAGTTTTCTGAAAATCCTCAGTCCCAATCATCTTGTCAATTAGGGCAATTTGTCCTAATCATCTAGGATATTTTTTTTGATACAACAGAAATTTCCACAAATGTTTCATAAAAACAAGCATAGTGTATCAATTTTGCAGTACGTTTATCACTGATGATACATATTTGTCCACAATCAAATACGACTGGGACAATATATCGAAAGAAAACAACTTCTTCAAATTTTCTTAAATCCGAAATAAAAATGCTAAATTACAACCTAAAAAGAACAATTTTATACTAAGTATATCTTAAATGTAGATAGCCTTACGACAAAATTACAAAACATATAGAAAGCGAATATACAGAATTTTTATTTATACGGAATGAAATAGAATATTGGGGACGTATTTGCTCATTAGAACCGAAAAGGTTAAAATAATTTTTCTATTAGCTGATACTCAAACACTTACGTTGAAGTAGTTAAAACCACTAGAAAAATAATAGCCTACTATCAAATGGGGTAATTCAATAACAGTTGTATTTTACTTAACATTGGCTTTTTTAAACTCATGCATCAAATATATGAAATAATATAACCCATATAGGTTAAACACTCACATAGAACACATTTTAACAGGTGTATAAGTAAATGTATGAATTATAACAAAAATAGTAACATCTGCCTCTAAAATAGGATTACTTAATTTCCACCCCAATACTTCATACACTTTGCTGTTCTTAGTATTACATATGTTATTAAATTAAGATACATTTCTTTAGTTTTATAATGTGAATCATCCAATATAAAACAAAAGATAATTTAACATATATATTCATCAGGAATGTAACTACATTTTGAATTAATTATAGCTTTTAAATGTACTTTGTATCTTTAAGCTATTTTTAATTGTATTTTATAATTAATTGCATTATAAAATGCATTATATTAATTGCATTTTATAGTTAAATGATAATGTAATCAATTTCTGTTAAAAACATAAAGTGTAAATTTGTACTACAATAGTAACTGAAACCTCTAAGAGAAGAATATATCGTTTAAAAATCGGACCTAAAATCTTAATATAGGGATTGTTTGCATCCAAAATGTGTACATGAAACATATATCGTTCAAACCAAACCTGCTATATATGGAATGAATAATTATTAATGTATAATTTTTAATATGTAATTAAACTGTGTTTCAATTTAGAATTTACTACGGGTAGAAAAGTAGAGCTTGGAATTGCATGTTATTTATTTCCGTTACTTTAATACATCTCAAGCAAATATAAGTCTTATATTTTGGTATAGGGATTGTTTGCATCCAAAATGTGTACATGAAACATATATCGTTCAAACAAAACCTACTATCTGTGGAATGAATAATTATTAATGTATAATTTTTAATATGTAATTAAACTGTGTTTCAATTTAGAATTTACTACGGGTAGAAAAGTAGAGCTTGGAATTGCATGTTATTTATTTCCGTTACTTTAATACATCTCAAGCAAATATAAGTCTTATATTTTGGTATAGGGATTGTTTGCATCCAAAATGTGTACATGAAACATATATCGTTCAAACCAAACCTGCTATATATGGAATGAATAATTATTAATGTATAATTTTTAATATGTAATTAAACTGTGTTTCAATTTAGAATTTACTACGGGTAAAAAGTAGAGCTTGGAATTGCATGTTATTTATTTCCGTTACTTTAATACATCTCAAGCAAATATAAGTCTTATATTTTGGTATAGGGATTGTTTGCATCCAAAATGTGTACATGAAACATATATCGTTCAAACAAAACCTACTATCTGTGGAATGAATAATTATTAATGTATAATTGTTAATATGTAATTAAACTGTGTTTCAATTTATAATTTACTACGGGTAGAAAAGTAGAGCTTGGAATTGCATGTTATTTGTTTCCGTTACTTTAATACATCTCAAGCAAATATAAGTCTTATATTTTGGTATATTGATTGTTTGCATCCAAAATGTGTACATGAAACATATATCGTTCAAACAAAACCTACTATCTGTGGAATGAATAATTATTAATGTACAGTTAATAGGTAATTAAACTGTGTTTCTATTTAGAACTTACTACGGGTAGAAAAGTAGAGCTCGGAATTGTATGTTATTTGTTTCCGTTACTTTAATACATCTCAAGCAAATATAAGTCTTATATTTTGTTATAGAGATTTTTTGTTTCCGAAATGTGTGTATGATACGTATAATGCTCAAAGCTTTTATGTTTGGAATGAATAATTATTTATATGTATTTAAACTGTAAGTTTATCCTAAATGGCTTACGATTTATAATTTTACTCATAAATGCGCGTATTAAGTTAATGGAAAGCAGTTTTCCGATCACTGAATGTAAAATGCAGTTTAATAAATGTATTATATATGGACTTAATGTATGACAAACAATATACCGAACTGATATACTTAGTTCTACAGTTTTACTAGGATGAATTAAGATGAATTCTTTCATTACTATACAAACTTTTAAAAATTTGTTGACTAATTTATGTCCTTGTTAATACTGCCAGATATATATTCATGGTTATTTTTAATCTAATTTGTTATACATTGCAAAGAAAATAACAACTATGGCATTTAGGAATCTCTTCATACTTTTGTGTGTCTCACTACTAAGAACTTGTTTTTTAAACATCATTCGATACTATTGGCTAGCTGGTCTATATGCAGTTAAAATTCGTGTAAGACAGTGGAACTAGTTGCTTTTCATAACGTCCCTGGCAGTATTATACTTGCATGTTATAATTAAATGGTAATGTTATCAATTTAAGTTAAAAACATCAAGTGTAAATCTGTACTACAATAGTAACTGAAGCCTCTAAGAGAAGAATACATCTTCTAAAAAGCGGTCCTGAAATTTAATTTTCTTTTATATCTTTGAATACATGAGTTATTTTTTTTTACGAATTAAATTTTAAAGTGCATTTATATCTACCCTTTTGAATGTCATGATTTTCTTAAGTTTCTTTTAAAACTAAGCCATTGATAAAATGATTGTGGTAAATAAATTTTAGATAAATATCTCATAAAAATGTATCTTGCAATTGTAACAAAAACTAAAAATGATTGATTTAGTGTCCAAGAGAAAACTAAAATAACAATAATATGTTTAGCTCTACTGTGATATTCTGAAAATGAAAACATGCATCAAATTTTTTATAGATTATTACCATTTTCGTTTTCGTTTGACTCTTTAAATCTTTATTTCCATTATTGACATGCTGATGAAATAAAATTATGTAATCCATTAAAATTAAATACATTATGTGGAAATGTATCCTGCAATTGTAACAGCAGCATCTAAAAGAGAAATAATTTAGTGTTCAATACGATGGTAAAATAACAATTACTTCTCTTCACTATCTAGTGCCGTAAGTCCGTAAGAGATTCTATTCTAACACTCGAAGTTTCTTATAGTCGATTATAGCGAGAAGAATGCCGATTACTCGAATCGTTTTATTTTCTTTGGCATTAAGAGAAACACTTTGAAGAAATAGCAGCGAGAATGTTAGGAATGCTTTGTTTGTTATTAAGATAAATTACTAAGAGCGAAATCCCCATTCCAAGTAACAGTAAATGTAATACGACAGTATCATGAAATTTCAATTTAGAATTTACTACGGGTGGAACAGTAGGGCTTGGAATTGCATGTTATTTGTTTCCGTTACTTTAATATATCTCAAGCAAATATAAGTCTTATATTTTGGTATACGGATTTTTTGTCACC
>CM063501.1:157256135-157258635 GCA_032207245.1 Pardosa pseudoannulata
AAAATGACTTTATTACTAGCTTTTAAGTACACAACATTATTAAAAAGGATTTAATTTCGTCATTTCAACATGTATGTGGGAACATCAAATTTATAGAAATGTAACTAAGTTATACGCAAGAAGGCGTTTGAAATATATATTAGAAAAGTATTTTAAATATAAAATTAAGGATTAATGGACTTTTCATTGTGTAAACAGAAGTTTTAAAGATATATGGTATTTTAAAATTTAATAATAGGGGAAGGTTTCTCTACCCTACTAGTCCTAAATGGTATTACAAAATTATTACTCAGTTAGAAGAAAAATATCCATTTTTAGAGAATTATTTTTATATTGCAGGAAAAAAGATAGTACTAAAAACAAAGACAACAAAATATCAAAATTTGCTATTTTTTATGAAGCTTGTACATTACAGTCAATGTTTGTTAGTAACCTATCCTTCAACAAATTTGGGTGCACAAGAAGTATGCTTACAAGAAGTTTCTTTCAAAGTACAAATTGAACAAGACGTTTCTACCATATAAACAGATACATCTACCATATAAACACACATCTATAAATAGAACGTAGATAAAATGTCATCTTTTGAAACTTCAATTTGTATAAAAAGGCAAGTTGATGATCAGTTGATAGTTTCTAAGTTTCTAAGTAATCCTGAAAGATACTAAATTATGCTTCATAATTTCAAAAAAAAAATGTATGTTTCGATATAAATTAAATGATTTAGTGCATTGTAACTAAATTTGAACTATGATGAATATACTAAATTATGAATATAAAGCAATAGAGTACAAACTTCACAAACAAATAGTTTTAAAGGAGTGCTATTGTACAACAGAAAAATTTAACTACATATTCAATGATTTAAATATCATATATGATAGAAAATTTTGAAAATTAGGTTATGAAATGTATATCATATATTATTATATTGTGACTTTATACTGTGATATAAAAGCTATTGCATTTGTAAAGTGCTTGCATATTGTACTTATAAAAGTTGTAATAATAAATGCACATCCACCTTATGTAATCAAAAACTTAAAAAAAAAAGCACTGATGACATTTCAGAAATGAAAGATCGAAGAAAATCAACAATTAAAACACTTTAGTTATTTTAAGTAATATCATATATAACTTTAAAATACTAATTTTTTTTCACAATAAGTCTAGACGGCAAAATAAATGCAAAGAGTAATTGAGAAACACTGCTTATAAACTAGAATTAATTACAAAATATTCGTTTATGGAGAAGAACTTTATTTAAGTTACAGAAAAAAGTTGTAATTTTGATTCCCTACGTTATTAAAGCTTTTTTAACTATTTAGTACATAAGGGTAAAATCGAGGAGCTATTACACACACACACACACACACACACACACACACATATATATATATATATTATATATATATATATATATATATATATATATATATATATATATATATATATATATATATATATATATATATATATATATATATATATATATATATATATATATATATATATATATATATATATATATATATATATATATATATATATATATATATATATATATATATATATATATATATATATATATATATATATATATATATATATGTATATATATATATATATATATATATATATATATATATATATATATATATATATATATATATATATATATATATGTATATATATATATATATATATATATATATATATATATATATATATATATATATATGTATATATATATATATATATATATATATATATATATATATATATATATATATATATATATATATATATATATATATGTATATATATATGTATGTATATATATATATATATATATATATATATATATATATATATATATATATATATATATATATATATATATATATATATATATATATATATATATATATATATATATATATATATATATATATATATATATATATATATATATATATATGTATATATATATATATATATATATATATATATGTATATATATATATATGTATATATATATATATATATATATATATATATATATATATATATATATATTATATATATATATATATATATATATATATATATATATATATATATATATATATATATATATATATATTATATATATATATATATATATATATATATATTATATATATATATATATATATATTTGTAGGGTTCGGTGTCTAGGGGTTTCGTTAGACAAATTTGATGACAGACGAAAATAACAATAACTATTATTTAATGACGTAACAACACAAATAACACTTAAGCATAAAGACAGATAGTTAGATCACAGTACCGACGCGGTATTGACAAGACTTCCTACTCGAAGCTTAACATAGGTGAGACACCCAACTCGGTGCTTAACATAGAAAATACACCCTACTCGTTGTTTAATAAATTGAGAGAGCTCAAGTGCCACGGGTCCTTCACTCAACCTGGTCACTCCTCCACGACTCCGACTCGA
>CM063501.1:157263635-157283635 GCA_032207245.1 Pardosa pseudoannulata
CAATTATTTGAAAGTATTAATGCCTGCCATTTAAAATATTATTACTCATAATAGCTCCATGATCATCATGATGTTCTTTGAAATTTCCAAACACAGATTTTTTTTTCTTAAATATATATTTCTATATTTCTAAGCATCATATAACTATCTGTGTCTTTATTATTTTACCCTATATATATATATATATATATATATATATATATATATATATATATATATATATATATATATATATATATATATATATATATATATATATATATATATATATATATATATATATATATATATATATATATATATATATATATATATATATATATATATATATATATATATATATATATATATATATATATATATATATATATATATATATATATATATATATATATATGTATATATATATGTATATATATGTATATATATGTATATATATATATATATATATATATATATATATATATATATATATATATATATATATATATATATATATATATATATATATATATATATATATATATATATATATATATATATATATATATATATATATATATATATATATATATATATATATATATATGTATATATATATATATATATATGTATATATATATATATATATATATATATATATATATATATATATATATATATATATATATATATATATATATATATATATATATATATTATATATATATATATATATATATATATATATATATATATATATATATATATATATATATATATATATATATATATATATATATATATATATATATATATATATATATATATATATATATATATATATATATATATATATATATATATATATATATATATATATATATATATATATATATATATATATATATATATATGTTTATATAACATGTGGGCAGACGCTCCATCATGCTGAAACCAGATGTTTCTGCTTGTAGCGGATGGAAAGTCAGCCATCAGATCCTACAAAAAAGTGATCTAAATTTCTAAAAAATACGATAAGTATACGATAGGAAGAAGGTACGAGCCAATCTACATGTCATAAATAATACCAGTCCAAACGTTTAAGATGAAATGTTGTTGATGTGCAAGGGCACGTGTACACATTGGGTTTTTATGCACCCATACCTGCATTTCGTACAGGTTTAGGACACCATCCTGTGAAAGCAGGATTCATCAGAAAACGAAATCAGCAATTTAAAATCTGGCTGTGCGACCAGCTGACATATACCAGATTGATAATGCAATTCGTTTGTGATAAGTATCAACGCATAATGTCTGTACGTTTTGGAAATGGTAAGAGTGTTCCATGTCCTCGTGCAGTATGCGCATTATGATGGAACGACCTACATATAAGACACGTATGCTTGCTCGAAGACTTGTTTGTGGGTTGATGGCAAACTCCTGTAGCACAGTTTCGACAGGCGTGAGTTGTAATACGTTCTCAACCGATGTGTCGGCGTACTTCCAAAGATCCTGATTCAAGCATCTATTGGGTCTCATTAGCCATCGTGTTGCAAAAAATAGACCGTAGCACTCCCAAACCAAACCAAATAAAACACCTGTGATGAAATTATCGAAACAAAACATGACTTGGCTGATGTTTGTTTCGAAAGCGCTCAATGTACATCCATTCCGCAACTCGCCCCTATCCATCAGCTTTGTCGTATACATGTCTACCATTTCTGAATTACTAAACTCATTCATCCTTCTTATTCAACGTCCGCACCTGAAATGATTATTTTACCCACCATCTCCCTTTTTCTTGCATTTCCTACCTCTAGCAGTTTGTATTTTCGGACACAAGTTATTGTGTAAATCTTGTTCACAGACCAGCATGTTAAATATATATATATATATATATATATATATATATATATATATATATATATATATATATATATATATATATATATATATATATATATATATATATACATACATATGTGTGTGTGCTTATTTGATTATATAATTATATTGTAGGAATTAAAAAATTTCAAGCGATTTTAATATTAAATTGCAAATTTTGGAGAAAAGCTTTTGTTCTTTCCGAGTCTGGAAAATTGGCTTCCTTACAACTTTTATGTTAGCAAAATTAATTTCTGTTAGCACCAGCTATTAACCTAGCATATGACGATTCTTCTATCGTCATCACATGACTGACAAATAAAACATGGATTGGTTGAATCACACAGCTCTATATTGTCATGGAAATGTTTTAAGTACGAGTAGTCCTGTGAATATGATGCCATAATAAAAATTTTTCTTTTTCATACGTCCCATGTATACTTTTCAGAAACCGAATTACTAACAACTACAACCAAGCCAATATAAATCCCTTTTCTGTCTTTGATGTCGGTTAAAATACCCGTGAGATGTGTGTATATGTGTATGCATGTATGTATATATATGCGTATACATGTATATGTACATATGTACTGTTACGTATATACATATGTATTGCAATACAATGACTAATATTTTTCTAAAATAAATTGTCAATAATCTTTTTGTCCAACTCGATAACTTTTTGATGTAAAAAACAAACATTATATTTTAAAAACTAATATTACCTATTTAGATTTTTACCTCTATCAGAAATAGTACACATTGTTTTTCCGAAAGATTCGTTTTCATAGAAAGTTGATATTCAATTTGATAGTACGTATAATAGTCAGTTCAATAGTTTAATAATCTGTCTTGGAAACATAACCTCAATTTTACTGTAGATTTTACTTACCCTAAGGATTTTGCAGTTTTTATTCCCCTGAACCAAAGGGGAAAAACTAACTCCTATTTAGTTCCCTATGGAAGCTGTTTGGACGGGGCATAAATTGAACAGAGCAGAAATTTTAGGGCTAAAGTCAGAAAACTATTTTTATTTTACACTTAACAAATACCTAATACTTAGAAATTTTAAATCTTAAGATTACTTTAATATTATAAAAGAACTATAATTTTTTATCCGAGTTAAACAGAGTTGTAAAATATTCACAAAATTTGTGTTCTTTTGAATAAAATTTGCGCACTTCATGTTAAATTGAATTTTGAGAATGTGGTATAAAATAAAGATATTTCTTTTATTGAAAGAATAAAATCCTACGACTGTTTAAATTTGATAAAAAATTCACCCTGCATACGCACATACGTACATATATGTATATATACAAATATATATATATATTATATATATATATATATATTTTATATATATATATATATATATATTATATATATATATATATATATATATATATATATATATATATATATATATAAAATATATATATATAATATAATATATATAATAAAATATATATATATATATATATATATATATATATATATATATATATATATATATATATATATATATATATATATATATATATATATATATATATATATATATATATATATATATATATATATATATATATATATATATATATATTATATATATATATATATATATATATATATATATATATATAAGTATATTATATGAGATACACAATGAGGTATATTTTTATACAAGATTTTATATATTTTATACTATTATCTAACACGTGTTAAGTACAAATCTATAAAGCATTAAATGTGTATATCATATGAGATGTAGAGAAACATTAAAAATATAGCATTAAATTCAACGTTTAAGAAAGCATACTTTAGAATGTGTGTGTGTGTGTGTATACGCTACTTTCTCAACTACAGGTAATGGATTTGTAAGAGGCATAATACAAGAAATAGAAAAATGGATACATATTAAGGAGGGATATGTATAAGGATCTACCATTTAATTTGCGTATTATACCTTTTAAAAATTAACGTTCATCTAAATTTCAAATTAGAATAGATCTGCATTAGCACTATTTTTTAATTTAATAAAATTCGCTCTTGCTGTTTGAAAATCATTCACAAATATACAAAGAAAAAAAAATATATACATATATATGTTGCGCAAAACATATACATACATCCATCATCCATTTTCTCCGATACAAAAAATACATTTCTTAAATAATACAACTATTATTTATGTGCTTACTTTAAGAGGTTTCCAATACAATAAAACATTTATAGTTAAAATATTTCCTCAAAGTTAAAGCATTCCATTCGAGAGGAGTTCTGAATTTGCCAAAGTATAATGTCATATTTAAAAGTACGAAAAAAAGCAACAAAATATCTAAGTCACACAAAGCTTAAACTTAAAATTAACTACGAAAAACTGGGATTTATATAAAAAAACATTAAACGTAATGTGCAGTAAACATGCATAATGTTAGTATGGATAGTACATCTGGTACAATATTTACCGAAAATTTCATGGAATTATATGACTTTAAAAAAATTAAGAAACATCTGGGTATACACAGACAAACACGACACGCACACACACACACACATATATATATATATATATATATATATATATACATACATATATACATATATATATATATATATATACATACATATATATATACATATATATACATATACATATATTTATATATGTGTATGTATCTGAATATCTCGGTATATATATATATATATATATATATATATATATATATATATATATATATATATATGTTCAGAGAGAGTGAGGTATATTTCACAGACTCTCTTCCTTTATAAGTATCTTAATTTATTTTATATGTATCTTAAATTATGCTTTGATTAACATTATCCTAATTTATACTAACTATCCAAATCTTAAGTACAAATTAAGATGCCAATATAAGCGTCTTAAAATTCTTTTGGCTTAAAATTGAGTCCTACTTTAATTATTATTGAAAAAAATCTGATAACAACAGAAAAAAATGAATTTCAATCAATGTTTTATTGTCGCTCTGAATATGACTGAATAATTAGCTTTATCGTTCTATCTTTTAGTCGTTTCGATCATTGAGAGATGTTTTGGCTAAGAAATGCCGGAATATCTAAAAACCGAATGAATCATAGTTTATTCCTAAAATTAGTGTGTTGCATTTCTTATTCATCTGCAATCTGTAAGTGTGTTTTCATAATGTGTGAACTGGATAAAAAAGAATGCATTATATATATATATATATATATATATATATATATATATATATATATATATATATATATATATATATATGTATATATATATATATATATATATATATATATATATATATATATATATATATATATATATATTTTATATGTATACTCATAGAGAAAGAGTGAATTTATTGCAATCATTGTATTATAATCGCTCTATATATGAATCAATGGTTAACTTAATCTTTCTATCTTTTAGTCTTTCATTATGTACATAGGTATACGTACGAATACATATGTACATTATTACATATTATATATATATATATATATATATATATATATATATATATATATATATATATATATATATATATATATATATATATATATATATATATATATATATATATATATATATATATATATATATATATATATATATATATATATATATATATATATATATATATATATATATATATATATATATATATATATATATATATATATATATATATATATATATATATATATATATATATATATATATATATATATATATATATATATATATATATATATATATATATATATATATATATATATATATATATATATATATATATATATATATATATATATATATATATATATATATATATATATATATATATATATATATATATATATATATATATATATATATATATATATATAAACTTCTTCTTGATATATTTAATTTTATCTTAAAATGTGTACTAAATTGTGCAAGAATTATAGTTTAGTAAATTAAAAACTATATTAGAAATATAAATTTTATATTTTAAAAATTTAGTTTTCAACTGAAACCCTGTAATTCAAGCATTTCCTCAAAACACCGAACACATATTTATCTTCTGTTCCTACCCTTTCCTAACTCCTATTAATACCAAGAGATGGCACTGCCACCGCCAACCACCGAATCATTAAATGTATGCCTATCTGCTCCGGCGCAAACCGTTCCAAGACGGTTGCTCCGGTTACTCGTCAGAGCCGGTGGCGAAAAACCGTGACAGAACCGGATTTCTCGTGATCTCTATATCTATCCTACTGCTCTGAAAAATCCTGCTTTTGTTTTCCAGATGTGAAGTAATTTTAATCCATCGGTCTTCTCCTTTGTTTATAGTGTGTGTGGCTCAAGCGGGCAGCCTGTGCAACGGTTTCTTTTGTGGAATATTGCTTTATTATTGATTCAACTTAAGCCTACGAAGCAGCCAACCCATGATTCTTCCCTTCTAGTGCCATGTGATTTTATGCCCAATTCAATCGCGAAATATATTCAGACTCGAGGATATTTTTAAGGGAATTTCTTGATTTTTTTTCTGTCTCTCTCTTTTCAATCTGTTATCGCTCAGTGGCCATGGGTATATTGAAATGTCAGGTACGACACCGTTGCTGCAGATGATATATGCTTACGTCTTTCTTTGTTGTTATCAGAGTACTTTTAAGACCGTATTCATTAAAAAGATATTATTCTTTCGTTCTCATTAAGATTCATTCTGGAATAAGCTAGCGATTTTTATTCTAAACTCCATGCATTGCGTTTATTTATTATACCTCCAAAATCAGTTAATCTCATGAAACCAAACGCATGTGCTCTTGAAATTTTATTCTTTTCAGCAAACATATTATTGCTTAAAAATAGAAACCTGAGTATATAAAGCAATATATATACACCAATCATATAATAAATTCATATTTGAAAGCTATTTGGTCAGCTAATTAAATTCCTACAAATTAAAATCATATTAAATTTATATATAATTTTCTAATTTATTTAACTATCTTTACAACTTGCCTATACGTTGCATGTTTTCCATAGGTGACTATTCCAGAATTCGTGTTCTATAAACCACTGCAGCTCGTAAATACTACTGAATTGTCATTTGATATTAATCTGTATCCTAAACCATGCTATATCCGATATTGATGTTAATATTTGTAGCAATACTTAGAGCAATATTTAACAGATTATGGTCATTGTATAGAGAAAATGGTCATTTAAAGTTATATTTCGCACGTTTTAGACCTTATTATAGATTTCTTATTAATGAATGAGGTTATATTTAAAAATAGTTCAAGTCTAGTTTAAAGTCCATTTTTTAGTTTCCATTTTCCTACAAATAAAAATATTACTTCATATTTAATTTATTTCTTATTTTACAAAAATTAGGTATGGATTTATACGTTTATTTAAATAACTTCTCTTAGAGTTTAATTTTTTCTATATATGTTTTACGTTATAAACAGTAGTTTTATTAAGTACCGATCATTCTTTATAAGCCATTTCTAAAACGTGTTTTCAATCATATATATCTCTTCCCCGTTGTTAATTATATTAAAATTTTGAGTATGTGTTAGTTATTTCAATCAAATATTTCAAGTAACTTATATTAGATTTTAAATCGTATACAAAAATTGTTTTGAATGCTTTTTATTTAATGTATATGCAACATTATATTTTTCAAATCTAGAAATATATAATAAAAATGGAGTAA
Source organism: Pardosa pseudoannulata (assembly GCA_032207245.1). NCBI lineage: Eukaryota > Metazoa > Arthropoda > Arachnida > Araneae > Lycosidae > Pardosa > Pardosa pseudoannulata. The sequence goes on from CM063501.1 coordinate 157,271,231, forward strand.
TTTCTACATCTATTTATAGCAGTAATATTTGATAATAAAATAAAACAACTGCTCAGAAAGAAGTAAAAACGACTAAAATAAATTATCCATACTTATCCTTAAAAGTATCAAATAAATTACGCAAAATATTAGTATTTTTTATTCAACATTTTAATTATCGTTTTGGCATCAACTGAATCGTAAGTTTCTGTTCTGTCAAAAATATACAAAGAAGTAGTGCAACGATCGTAAGTATGAATTAAAATCATCTGCAGCTCAATCTACCCCAATAAGTTTGTCACCATGGAAATGAATCGGACAGGAGGTATGATGGTTAGCATGTCTAGCAGCAACCGGAATACGCGAAAGAGGCACAACGGACAGAGAGACACCAAGTGCAAGAAGTGTTGTCGTAAGTTTACAACTTTCCTCTTCTCCCACGTCGGCCTGTGTGCTCTCGTCATAGGTTACAGCATCATGGGGGCATTCGCGTTCAGAGCTCTGGAAGCTCCCTATGAGGAGGAGAAGGCCTACCAGGTCAGCCAACTGCGCCAAGAGACTGTAAAGAGACTGTGGGAGATTACCGACAAGCTCAATGTCTTGTATAAGGACAACTGGACCCGCATGGTGTCACACGAGGTGCGCAATTTTCAGACGGAACTTATTGCAGCTGTTAAAGATGGATACGATGGAAAAGACGGGGGAAGTCAGCAATGGTCTTTCTCAGGAGCTTTTCTCTATTCTCTGACAGTCATCACAACAATAGGTAAGGCTGTATTTTACTTTCATAACATTTTTGAGTTCTTTAATGTACCCACATAAAATTATTCAGGAATATTAAGGGAGTGTTGTACGTTAAGAAATATATTTTTAAAATCCTTTTATCAGAGTTAAGAAATGTTGCACGCAGATAAATTTCAGTATAATTAATTTGATCACATTTTTTCTTTATTCCTTCTGCTGCCTTCAAATAAGATAATAATTAAATCTCATACGTATTCCACACTTTTACATCCAACTGAAGAAGAAAACTAGATTTAAGATGCTAGACGAATTTATTTTCCGTTTAAAATATAGCTCATTGTATATCACATGTGATATAAAGCATATAAAGCTGTAGATGTCTATATCACATGTGATGAACGGAACAAGCCAAATCAATATTTTTTAAAATAATTTTTATCAAATAAAATATTTTATTTCATTTTACAGAAAACAAAATTGTTATGTTATCAATCCTGATCCTTACAAAATGGTTTGAAATTTCCGAAAATATATTTAAATAAATATCTATATTAGTATTAAATTCATTTTATTTATATTATTAAAACTCAATTAAAATTTATAGTGTTCAAATTTATCTTAAAAATTCTGCCTACAGACATAAAAATTTTCCTAAGAATGAATTATTTAACTTATCTATGAACAAAATAATAACAATGTACGTTGATAACTTACTTTAAGAAATAGTAAATCTAAAAGAAAAGAAAAATACGAAAAATTAGTTTGCAAGGAATGTTTTGATAATAAAAATATTATAAATGCTTTTTAAAGCTATTGAATAGTTAATATGCGTTAGTATATGATACATTTGGTTATACTCTTATGTATATGCGTACAAAGTTTTAGAAGTTTAATTAATAAATATATTTTTAATATCAACTGCCCCATGAAAATTATTAAATATATTAAATCCCCTGATGAAAAATTATTTATGAGATTATGTAAGACATTTTAATTTCGTTTTAAGGGAAAGCAAATAGAAACCAGTCCCAAACAATTTCCCTGCAAATGATATTTAACAAAATATGTTAACAAAATTTAATAAAACAGAAATGAAACTTCAGATTTAACAATAAAAAGTTTCTTTGACTGGAATATGTAGTGTATTATTTTTTGTTAGTTATTATCAGCATACACAAAGCAATGATTTATTTAACATTTCTGAGTGTTTTACTGCAGATATATTATTGGGTTCCGCAATTATTAAGTCGATATTTCTTTTATAAAATTTAGTTACTTTTGTTAACCACGATTTATGTGAATAAAAAATTCCACAAGTTTTATATTAAGGCTCTATAAAAGGCATATGTTCTAAGAAACAAAAGTTTAATGCTTAACTTTTTACTAGAAACATATTCGCAATATGCAATTTCTCATTTTTAAGTGTTATTTTGACTGTAGTTTCGGGAATTGGTATAAACATTGAATATTTCAGTATAACTAAAACATAGACATCTTTATGTAATGAAATATTGCTTATACGATTTTGAAAGATTTTTTGATTACGTTTGATGAATTGAAAATAAACTAGAAGATAAAACGAAGTTGTGAGAAAAGAAAGAGAAAATTAAGTTACTTACAAATTATATTTCTTGCTGTTTCATTGAAAACGAATACATTATAAAAAAAACCACAGAGGTTTAGAAAAAACCTCATTTTTACATTTGATACAAAATAAATAATTTAAAGACAATTTGTTTTTGAAAAATATATTAAACCTCAGAAATATGCAGTTCTAAATCTTTAGAAATATTTTCTTACATAAATACAGCAGTTTAAATATATCTAAAAGCAGTACTTTCATTTTACAAGTTCATTTAAATGATTTTTGCTCATATGGCAATTCTAACATAGACTTTAAAAGTAATTTGGGGAATCGTTATGTTTATGTAAAAGAATTCAGAATTATAAAAATTTACAAAATTTGCCTACATATATATGTACAAAAAAGGTATGCCTTTAAAATAAATGTATATAAACTTTAATCTTCCAACGTAAATCAATTCCTTTGAAATTATTCAAAAACCCTTAATATTTCTAAAATGTTTCTAATTTTGTAATGCATATATAGTAAAAAATAAGCTTAAGTAAATTTCATTTCTTCAAAACTTATTTTATTTTACTGAACAAAGGTTTAGAGGAGAAATTTTATTTTGCTGAATGACGGTTTAGAGAAGAGAATTTTAAAAATAATTTTTTTACATTAAAATAAAAAAAAATTAAAATTCAAAAGGATATTTTTCACATTGAATAATGTAAAAATAGTTACATAATTTTTATTCCCTGATATCTGGTATCCATGAAACTTATCTGATTTTCATTTATAGCAAATAGGACATTTTTTATTTTGAATTATAAATAAATTCCAGATAATATAATACTTTGTCGCGTTTCTAATTCCTTCATTTTAAGTAAGCACAATAATTAGTAAAATTAATATTCTTTAATTTTATTAATATTATAATATATTTAAATAATTTATTGATCTGGGAAATCACTAAAATTATTAATTTACAGATTCATTACAGTAAAGTTTTCTAAATAAAAAAAATATTACCGTTTACTATAAGTAAAAGGGAATGATGATTTAGAGAAGAAAATTTTAAAAATACATTAAAACAAAAAAAATTCATTTACATTAAAATAAAAAAAATTAAACTCAAAAGGATATTTTTCACATTGAATAATGTAAAAATAGTTACATAATTTTTATCCGCTGATATCTGGTATCCACGAAACTTACCTGATTTTCATTCATAACAAATAAGACATTTATTTATTTTGAATTATAAATAAAATTCCTGATAATATAATACTTCGTCGAGTTTTTAATTCCTTCATTTTAAGTAAGCAAAATAATTAATAAAATTACTATTCTTTAACTTTATTAATATTATAATATATTTAAATAATTGATTGATCTGGGAAATCATTAGAATTTAAATTACATTACTGATTCATTGTTTTAAAGTTTTCTAAATAAAAAATATTACCGTTTACTATAAATAAAACGGAATAAAATCATTGTAACTCATTGTAATTTATAAAGATATTAGGATTCCAAACATTTTTCTCAAATTCAGTTTCAGAAAATTTCCATATTTTTCTATACCGCTTTACATTTATTGTCATAACGTATTGTCATAAAATATATTTAATCAAAATATTTCATAAACATTCCTTTAAAGGGAGTTTTTAGATAATTCATTATAAGTTTTACGTTTTTAAAATATTATAAATAACTGTATTGGTTTTCACTTAGGAATACTATAAAATATTACTGCATAAATTCATTCAAAATAAAAATTTATTAAAATTCAATTAAGTAAAAGTCATACCTTTAACAAACCTTTTTTTAAGAGTCTTACTTTTTTTAAAATTTGAAACTTACTTGTATTTTTAAATTGTCGTAGAAATATTTAGTAGATGATATATGAACAGAATATGATAATTTTAAGAAATAAAAATTTCCAAACACTATTTCAGAGAATATTTTATGGTTTCTAAGTATACATCTAGCTTTCATGAAAAATACATAAAAATACATTTTATTTATTTGAAAAAGTTATATACGTACATTTTTTTCTATATTTATTAGAGTACAAATAAATATACTATTGTTCACAAAATTACAAAAAATACTTTTTAGTTACAATACAATTTCTTTCGAAAATAAAATTTACAAGTAACAAGTAATATTCAAAAGGAGATATCATTTTATATGATATTGGATATTATGCAGGAAAAATATGGATATATATACATATGCATATACATCTGTTTAAATGTAAGTGATATATATGAAACATTATTGAATATATATAAATATGTCTGCATCTGAAATATATATAGACATTGTATATAATATGCAAGTATTACAATAAATCCAAATTAAATTAGTCAAGCGTACATAATAAACTTATATAAATATATAAAATGTCTGCAACTGAAATACTTAAAATTTAATATTGGAAGTATTAAAATAATTAATTATTTCAATTATAACTTGTAATACAAATATATATATATATACATTAATCAAACAAATTATATTATTTCAAGCGTACATATTAAACTATATGAAATCGCAGTGAAAGCATTTTACCTAATTATCCATAGGATCCCATATTAGGGACAGATGAAAAGATAGATTCAGGATGGGTAATTTTTCTCGGTAAAAGTTTTCTTTTATAGAGACTTAGATCATTAACAGTCAACAAATCTACGATCTACAAACACATTCTGCTGATGAAATATTGTTTAATTCCTTATTCAGACAAGTACGACTGTAATTTGTTTAAACTTTGAATATTTACAGTGACTGAAACATTCACAGCTATATTTTGTGAACTATTGTTTATAGGATTTTAAGCAATTGTAGTTTATGGTTTTTTTAAATACAGACTAATTTTCAGTTCCGAACTTTGAATCGATATATTCTATGATCTTTTATTTTAACACATAAAATTATGATTTCGAAAGGTGCAACGACTAAAGAAAAAAATAGCATTATATGTAAAATCTTCAGTTTTTATATTAACTACTAAGGGCCGGTCTTACACAAGTAGTTTGACGGCTAACCGTAATTAATCTCTGTTTAAAAGGAGAATGGCATCTCACTATTGTTTACCACCATCGGTTAATCATGGTTAGACGTTCATGGTTAGCGTTTGGTGGGACTGGCCCTTAATTTTCGTACTGCACCAAATACATTCCTCATTACAAAGATTTTCTATGAAATATTATGGTGTGTAACAGGTCGATTTATTATTTATGAGTTATGTATTTAATGTTTTTGCTGAAAATTCAAATTACTTTTATTATTTGAGGTACATAATAATTTCATTTATGATTCAAAATATTAATCAATGCTCAAATAACAAAAAATACTCAGACATTAAATGGTTAGAATAAAAGTTATTTTTGAAAGCCACAGATGATCTACATAATTAAGGACACTTTAACTATTTTTTATTTGATACATGACAAAAGTAATGATTTCAAATATTGCAGTCTGAACGATGTCCGATTAATTAGGGTGCTGGCCTTCGGTACCGGAATTCGTGGGTTCTAATCCCACAGTGGCATAGATGTACGTAGCCATTCGGAATCGGCTTTAAGATGTAGGTCCCGGTCTCATTAACCCTCGTGTTGCAAAAAGTAGACCGTAGCATCCCAAACCAAACCAAACCAAACGAAATATCGGAGATATGTTTTATGTATAAAATTTTTTAAAAAAACTAAAAATTTTGAATATGTTGTCAAGTAGATTCAAAGTGCTAGTTGCATACAATGAGTCAAGATAATAAATAATAGTGTTTGTTAAGTTCGAAACTTTCTAGCTTGTATTCGAACAACTGCAAATCGCAGTTTCAACACAATCTTTCATAGAGTAACGTACTATTCTGGAATTATTCTAATAGTACAGAAAATTTGCATATTTTATAAATCTTCTTGACTATTTAAGGAAGCGAAAAAAAATGAATGATATAAACATTTTCTTATTTAGAATTTTATCGCAGAATTTTCAGTTTGAGTATAACCATTGTCGATGGAGCTCGGCGTTTGCCATTTGAAATGTCGCATCATAAAAATAGAGACATCAATCATTCAAATTGGAAGTAGACGGTAACTTGAAAGCAAAATTATTAACAGAATTATCGCAATACTTAATAAGATGATTGTATATTCTTAATTATTCAGACTAGAATACCGGTTAGTTGAAAACAGGCATTTCATTTATATATCATTCATTAGTTTAGTTTAATTTTATATTTCAGAATAAGATGTTTCGAGTGCATTATCAGTGATTTATCGCAAAATTAAATATTATGCCCCATTTTTATAGGAAATAGATAAAATGACCTACTTAAATAATCAGAAAATTTGCTAAACTTTCGGTACTTATTTAAGAACAAACTTTAAAAACATTTAATTATGCTAGTCCAAGTAACAGATGCCCCCAAAAAATGCAGCAACTGCAAAAATTTATTTAGCTGTAATATATATATATATATATATATATATATATATATATATATATTATATAATATATATATATATAATATATATATATATTATATATATATATATATATATTTAATATATATATATATAATATATATATATATATATATCTATATATATATATATATATATATATATTTATATATATATATATATATATATATATATATATATATATAAATATATATATAAATATATATACTATATATTTATATATTTTGTTCACCACTATAAATATAAAATTTTTACTATGTTTAAAAGTTTCAATTTTTAAAGTCTTTTAAGAAATTAAGAAATGTGAGCAAAATATTCTTTACCAGGCAATAATATAAAATATTGCATTTGTTAAAATTTAACTGATGTTTACAAAATGAAATATATAGCATCTTTAATTTATATTTTTGAAAATTTAGGTATCTTTAGGGTTCTAGTGACGTAATATTTCATTCTAAATAGAAAATAATATCTTGTTTTGTATAGAATAAATAATTCTCTGCAATAAAGGTTTTTCACCTTGAAATTACCGATGGTTCTTAATGTACAGCTACAAGAGTTTTAAAGAGGTGTAACAGTTAATCTAGGATTATTTTGAAAAATGATATGAAGCTTCAATTTGTGGTGTATTTTTTTGGTTCTTTTTCTTTAAAATGTACGTATAGAAGGGCGATTGTACATATTGAAGGGCGTTCTGTTAAAAAATTTTTAGTAAAAAAAACTAATAATAATACTATTTTTGTGTTTTATGCAAAATAAATCTGTGTTTATGCCAGTATTTTTAAACATATTTCTAATTTTAATGGCTTCTTATGATAGATTATTTCAAATATTTTCTTACTTATGGATATTCAGTTTCAATATTTCTACTGAAAATACATACCGGATAATATATTTTAACTTACACGTTTCAGAGTCACCAGTATATCGATCTAACAGTTTAAATGACACCAAACTTGGCATGCTGACTAATAATAACATGAGATATAAGATTCTGGTGAAAGGAAGACCAGTTTTAAAAATCACTGCTAGAAGTATTAAGGGTGCTGTACAGTGTCAAAATATTAAAAAAAGAGAATAAATGATTACGTTTGGAAAACTACAGTGAGGTGCAATGTTTTATTCACTTGAATACCTTCCCACAGATAAGAATTTCTCTATTTTTTAAATCACATCCTTTCTCTAAGACTAGGCAGTGTATTCCCTGTTTTACATTCTTCAAGACCATACGCAGCGTGTCCCAAAAAACGTTCCGCACTATCTGTGATACGTTGTCTTTTAAAATAAACATGTTCGTATTGCCAAAAGCAGAAAAATTTCTGATTTAATTTCTTGTTAAAATTTTATGTAATACAGCAGTGTCATAAATACCACTATCATGAATTTTTAGATTTATTTTTAATTGTATTTTTTCAATTTCATAGAATCCTATTTCTTAAAAAAAAAAGAGGAGAAAAGCAAAAGAGAAAAGAGAAAAAAAGAAGAAAAAAGCAAGAGAAGTCTTAAAGAAAGCAAAAGAGAGCCAGAAAAGAAATGCAGAGTAAATAAAGGAAAAAGCATAAAGAAGAAAGAGAGCCCCATAAATGATCAAATGTGTAGGTCATTGCTCGTTAGTTACATAACTCGTGGGTGTCTATCAACTGCTGGTATATGTTTAGCTTTAAGCAATAGGTTCCAGTATCATATTCTTCATAATTTTCTCATATTCATATTATGTTGAAAGAAATAAAAAAAATCAAAACAAATGGAAACATATTTCTTACTTTACTTTTTCTTTCCATACCATTTTTTTTCTAATTTCCCTATTTGTTCAAGCTAGATATAAATTTAAACAGTTGAAATTTGTAATATTATTTTCTATATCATTATAATATTTTTAATATTAAATTAAAATCACACACAATCCACAATCAGTAATGAGATATACGAATAAAGTGACTCAGACTCGAAAGTGTTTATATAAAATTTCTGTATTATAAATCTGTATTGTATAGGAATTTTTTAAACAATCTAAATAAATTTATCATTTCCTTATTTTTCAATGTTCAGTCAAAAAGTAAAGATAATTATTTAAACATTTTAATTCATTTCCTGACTAGTAAAATAAATAAATTTTAACAGTAATTTTAAAATTTTGAAAATATTAGAAATCAATAGTTTATCATCAGTTGTTTAAATTAAATTTTTTTTAAATATATTCTCAAAAACTTGTGGAAGAAAACTAATTATACTGCAACATCTTAAGTAGCAGAGTTGGCTTTCATATAGAAAAACTTATTCACACAATTTAAAAAATATTCTTAATAAATACAGTATAGATAAAAAGTAAACGTTTCTGCTCTGTATACATTTTTCTTAGAGTGAGATACTTAGAAAAAAAAGGCTTTTTGCTTAATTGGGTTTCGAGTGGAAAACTTAATTTTTCCATCTAGAAGTTTTTAAATTTATATTTCTTTAGGGAAAAACGACCAAAATGGTAAATTATTTTGAGAGTTTGGACCTTAAATATTTTTATCTATATTCGATATATCTATTGAACTAGTATTTTTTGTCTTTTGAAATAACACAAACAATTTTTTGTCACAAATATTAAAAAACAATTTGTACATTTCTTGAAAAATAATTAGTTTGAATACTAAAAACAAATAATTTATAAAAAGAAAATTCTAAATTTGAAGAAAATGTTTCTTGTTTTTCCTTTTGTTTAAAAAAAAATATTATTTTAATTAATTAAAATAATAAAATTAGAAAACACTATAATTCGTGGCTAGAACTTTATGAAACGTTCGTTTATATGCGGAGAATTGGTGAATAATGTTGTTGTAAATTTAACAACCGTGAAATATAGGTATAAAATGAATTTACGTAGAAAATCATGATAAAGAATGCAGAAAATATATAAAGAATTATCTCCATGATAAACTGTATGCTATTTATAACTGGAAAAACTATTTTCAGACATTAAGGACAAACTGCTTCTTTGATGGTGTGATAGTGGGCATTATAACATATTGATGTTTCTAATAAAACTTTTCGGAAGTTTGAGACAACATTAATAATATCCTTATCTTAAAAAAGCTATAAACTTCAAATTTAGACATTTATTATTTTTTAATTTGTTAATTGCTACTATTTTCAAAAATAGCTTTTAAATTAAAATAATCCAGATACGCAGAATAACGTTAAACTTCATGGGAGCATTCTCATTTCTAAAATACTATTGAGAATTCATAAAAAAATTTATTTGAAATTTTAAAAACATTATAAAATATATTACGACAAATTAGATAATGCTATAACAATAATATTAAAATTTATTTTTCTCAAATTATTTTGCATTATATTTTATATTAGTTCTGAATTGACAGTATACTTTAAAATATATTAATTTTGTGTCTCATAATTGATATCATCTTATGAAACTTAACTGATAAAGTTGCCTTCATTGATGCAATAATACATATTGTAAACGTTTTTATTAATCAATATGTTCGAGAACATATTAAGTTATTAATATGTTTTATTTAAATGTTATCAAAGGTAGTCGAGTTGGGGGCATATATTATTTTTTATATCATAAATATTACATATTTTTAAAGTGGCTTTTAAATTAAAATTTTTCGTTCATGGACTCTTTTAAACTCTTTTAATTTTTATGGAAATTTTTATCTATTGCATTCTTGCAAACTTATAATCAATTTTAACAGACATGGAAAAAAAAGTAGCTGAAAATATTCCAAGAAAATAATAGTAATATTTAAAAAATATTCCTTATGTACTAATTTTATCTGATATTTTATATATGTCTAACTAAATTAATTAAAAACAAATTTCTACCTTACTTTTTTTATACATTATAATCTCCTTAAGTATATTTTAATTAATTTTTACAATAAGAAATGTATCAAAAATTTTTAAAATATCCAAGAAAAATAAAAATATTTAAACTAACAAATTCAAAAATTAAATCAGGTAATTAAATCAAGTAAATAATTAAACAATTAAGTTAAAATTAAAAACTGTTTGTAAATATTTAACAACACTCAATATTGATAGTATATTTTTAACAATGAAAGGGAAAATTTCTTCTAACACATTTGTATTGTTCAACGCAATTGTAAATTTTTCTTATAACTTTCATATATATAATAATAAGTTGTATGATAATGAGGAAAAAAGTTGAAATTGAAAACAGATAAAAATATCTCACGGAAAGTAAATGATTCCTTACATTAAATATAACAAATATATTACTATTATTTTTATTTTTAAAAATATTTTGAGTCATTATATATAGTTTAAATTACACATATTCTTTGAATTACGTCATAGATCATTACAAAACAGCTCTATTATCCTGATATTAGAATTTTTAAAACTTCCAATTTGGTAAGAATTATTCTTACAGCATTTTGCATAAATATACAGAAAATGCGTTATTTATGCAACAAAATTGATTTATTTTCAAGTTTTATAATAATTTTTCTGTAAGACCTAGTACTCTTTAGGTAAAATTTCTTTGAATATTTGGCGTGGGATTAAATAAATACCATAAAATTGAATTACATTTAAACTAGGTTTAATCCAAGTTTTACTCATTTAAATTTATTTGCATAAATATGAATAAATATATATGTAACAAAGCAAGCGTATCGTTTCATTAAAAATACTATAATAAGCTAAATTTACGTCTTAATAATATTTTGAGACTAAAGATCTATTTACGTTACAAATTATTTTTGGATGTTTATTAATTTTATACTGTCAAGGAAGAAAATTTTATTTTATAATGCAATGATATTAATACATTTTCATATCATTGCAGAAAATTTGAATAAAATTATAAAACTATAAGTATCTATCATTTAACATTTTGAAACTTCTAGATGTAAAGATTTTATTTTTATCAATAAAATAAAATATATTTGTCTGATTTAGCATAAATCAAAAAATTCAGAAACGACATAATACAGTTTTTTAGAATTGATTTATTTATACAAAAACTAAAATAAGTATACAACAAAATGTTTAATTTATATAGATTTTTCATAGTAACTAAGTAAAATATTGAAAAAAAAATATTTAAAACAATTTTGCAAATATCTAGTTATTTGTTTGTCGTCTCTCATATTTGTGAAATTATTATTTTTTTACATACAGTATTCTAAAAGTATGAATTAATATTTTGGTTCCAAATTTCCACAATATGTATTTAGGTTTAGAAAGAATATGTAATATACCCATTGACGGATTTTAGTATTTCTTATGGAATTTAAATAAATTATTGTAAATAGAATTATATACAAGAGTAACATAATATAAGACATGAATTATTACAATACTTTTTCTACAGATGAAAGAGGAAGCGGGATTTCATCAAGGAAACCAATCAAAAAATTAGGTATCCTTGCTTAATTTAATTGTTCGGTGTAATGAAGCTTGAGAGTTCTGCAAGGAAAAATAATTTAAGCACAAGAGATAACATGTGTCCTTTAAATCATTTTCAATATTACGATTTACCAGTTTTTTATGCTAAATAAATAAACTAAATAAAACAATAATCTGTATGCATTATCAATGATTAATTCATACAGATATTGGAAGAAATTGAATAATTTTAGA
>CM063501.1:157288635-157328635 GCA_032207245.1 Pardosa pseudoannulata
TAATGTGTGTGGAAGGGTCCAAACATACTTGGGAACTAAACACTGGGTAATTTACGTAAAGTCGACCACCTAACCGGTACAAATGCTTTGCACGCCTTGCCCTTGGTAGAGGACGGAGATTGGCATTATAGGTCATAGCCTCAAAGTGGTCTATTGTGACGAGAAATTTGAGAGAGAGTTGACAAGTTTGAACTACAGTTTGGTGAAATTCATATGAAATAGGATCATTTTTCAACTTCGTCTTTCTATCTAGTAAGGGAGAAAATAATTAGTAAAACTAAATTAGGCAATCAGAATCAGAGAGGGGAATTGTGAGAGGACAGAATTTAAATAACCGCTGTAGCATTTAGGACGACTCGGTGCACTGAGTTGGAGACATTTTTTATTGCATATGTAATGAGTAAAAGTAACATCTGGAATGTCAGTGATACAAATATTACCATATGCCAATCTATTCCACCACTTTCTTTAAAGTAATATTCGTATAGTCGCTAACGCCAATATAGGATTCCTCCCTAATGAGGAATGGTGAACTTAGATCCACTTCTTCCAGAGAATAATAACCCTATAACCTGCAAAATTTGTTGAAGTTGAAGCATGAAGTAGCTCTCTGAATATGCAGAACGATCAAAATAATTGAATATCAACTAACATCTCATATTGCTATGGAAAATTCACATAAAACGTTTCCATTAAACCAGACGTTCACATAAAACCAGTAGTTTTTCACTTCTTTGAAGCATGAAACGATTAAGTGTAACAGTTTTCTGTATCGTCGTCTCGTGTGATAAGGAATTTAAAAGCGTTACGTGTGATTAATTTATAATATTATATAATAATATTTTCATATTTTAAAATGTTTTAAGAAATTTAATATGATTAATTAATCTTGATAAAACAGAAGTAAGAGCGTATATTTATAATTTTCAAAAATTAGGAAAAGCAATTATAAATCAAATGAGACAGTGTTCATTCAGGTTATATTTTTCTGAAGATTCAATATGTATATCTCACAGATTTTTAAAATCAAAAATTAGAAAGTTAAAGGCAATTTTAATATATATCCATTTTCTGAATATAATTATTACCATATAAAAAATTTAATTGAGTAAAAATTACTGAAATATTTTCTGAAATATAAATTTAAATAACCACTTTCAACTGTCCTATTGCATCTCTTACTGAAGTATCAGAATTAATATTATATTTATGTCATATGGTATAAAATAAATATTAGTTAAATTAAAATATTTCTAGCAGGAAAATTCAATAAACTGCTTTACTTTGTACGGGAAAATATATATTCTAACAGCTCTTTTTTCTTAATATATTTAGGCTAATTTTTCCGATATGAATTAATTTGACTTGTGAGGTATAAAATGTAAATCTCTAAAAAAATAATCATATTTTTCAAGAAATATGATTTAAACTAAACGTATTAAAAGGGCTGCATAAGGAACATTTCATTAAAGGTGCTTCTAAAATAGAAATTAATAACTTTTAAAATATTAATAGTTTATATTTCAATTGTAACAATTTTAAATTAATTTCATACTATAAAAATTTAAATTTTCAAATGAGTTGTTTTAAGAGAAAGCAAATTAGATTTAACATTCTACTATCGTTTTAATATTTAAGATAGTAGATTATAAAACTATTATTATATTACGGAAATTCACAAATAATTTCACAAAAATATTCATTATTATGCTTTATTTTTATGAAAGAAATCAAGGTTTAAATACTTGGCCCGAAAAATCAAGAGAAGGAAATGCTTCATAGAACCCTCAACCCTCAGTATTTAATGAAATATTTGCTATACCCCCACACGTTATTAACATTATCTTGTAAGTTAGGAGGTAACTAAGGGACAAAATTAGAACTGATTTACAGCTTAATTTAGAGCCGCAACATGCTTTTCTCGATATCCATCAAACCAAGTAGGTGTCATGTACTAGTTAAAATCGGCGAAAAAGTTTTCCCCCCGCAATAAAAACAACGTGTGTTCTTACAGGTGTCTTAGTTCTCAACGCTTACATGACATTTCGCGTGACAAGTGCGTACCTCGAATTTTTGCAGAGCGTTCTCTCTTGCACGGCGTGAAATGGGGCTCAAAGCAAGCGAACGAAAAATAATTTATCACTTTGGAGGACATCAAAAAGTATTTTACTTTCAGTATATATCATCTGAATGGTGCTGATTCGCGGTTTGTTTATCTATTAAGTACAAGCACGCGACAAAACATATATTCTGTAAATATTATGTGGAACAAACCAAATAGAAAAGAGATAGATTTATTTACTGACTTGTAAAAAATGACCATTAGACAATTTACTTCTTTTTGTATACATCTGTAGTTATTATGTTCATAAATTCTACTGAAAATAGTATAAGTATTTTAATGGGGTAACAGACAACAAATTCTCATTTATTTTCTAAATATTCACTTTTTATCACTTTTCTTGATAGGAGCATAAAAAGTCATTAGTAAAATTATGTGTGACAGTAAAATCTACAAGATTGTACAATCAAGAATTTCTAAAATATAAAATATATGATACAAACCCCTTAGTGTCTTCTTAGATAAAGTGCATTCTTGTCTAGGTATATGTTCTTACCAGCACTTTCATGATCCTGTCTAACCCCTTTTCTTGCAAATGAAATGCATCATATTTCATGTAATATTAATATTTTATAGCATTAAATTTTTGAAGAAGCCGATGAAAATTAACATATAAAATTGGAATGTGATCTTAAGATACACGATCTTATTCATTAGATTACTCGACTTGCACTGCCCGTTGCGGCTACAGTTACTTGCCGTTTGCAGACAAAAAAAATTCAAGAAAGTACATATAATTAAAATATAACTAGAATTTTCCTTAAAAATGATCCTAGTGTATGGTTTATAATTTTTCAAGAAAGTGAATTAATTTCTAGAAATTTAAGATTTATATGACATATAATTATGGAAGTCTATATAAAAATAAAGAATTTCCCTTAAAAACGATTCTTGTCTATGACTTATAATTTTTCAAGAAACTGAATCTAATAAAACTATAACTAGAATTTCCATTAAAAATGATCCTAGTATATGACTTATAGTTTTTCAAGAAAGTGAGTCTAATAAAAGTAGAACTAGAATTTCCATTAAAAAAAATCCTAGAGTACTGCATATTAAACAATTTATTGCATCTCTTTGTAATAGAATTATACAAAAAGAAAGTAAACTTGGTAATTAATTTCACTTACGATGAATGCAATTTTTTAGAATGAGTATTCATATTTCTAACATGTTTTCGTCATTTTTTGCTTGTTCACGAACAGTATTTTTTGGTCAGTAACTGAACACAATATTCAGTCCTTAAAAATACATATTTTGTTTTTTAAAAAACACATTATACAATGTCCAAATATTTAGCACTTTGAATTTGAGAAAAAAAAGGCACCTGGAATGTTTGTAACTCAAGAATGAAGTCATAAAAATCAACAAGTAAAAGATTATTTTGTAATTTAATATACATTTTTACAACAAAAAATATTTTAATGAAATACAATAATAAATTAATTAAAAATAATCAATTCATTTATAAAATTTTTGGATAGTTTAACATTTTTATGCAAAAGAAAAATGTCTATGTAATATAAATTCTGTCATTTTTTAAAGTAATTTATTCTCGAAAAAACATTGAAATCCCAAACATACATTTCTTCTGAAAAGAAAACAAGACTCCAGGATTTTTTACAACAATGATTTTTACTTCCCACGTGCATAAAACTGAAAAGCTGCATGATTAATTATAAGAATGCCTACGGTAAACGATAGTAATTATTTTACACTAATATTAATAACTATCTTTGGTTGGAATTTTGAAAATGCCATATTACTGCTTATTTTGTGATTAATAAAATTTTATGTTTACTGTCGATAATTATAAAATTTATTTATTAATTTCCTTAAAATGTATTTAATAAATTTAATGTATTAGATGTATTTTGATAGATAAAGGATTGTTCAGAGGGTTAATACTAATAAAACTTTTGATGTACGTAAAGTTTTAATGATGTAAAAAATGTACGTAAAGCAGTCAGTCATAAGTCAAATATATTAATTTTAATTTTTTTAAATTGTATTCAACACTCAATTTTATTTTGCTTTTGCTTTACAGTATACTATGTAATGGAATCTTCTAACAAAACTACTAATAAATGAGAATCGATACATGACATTAGATTTTGTCGTAACATCAAATCGTTTATCCTAATGCAAAGATTACAATAAATTTAAATAAAAAAAATAATTCAAAAGAGATTATATTAACTAATCATTTATTGAAAATTAGTAATGATATGCATTAGTTTCTTTTATTAATTTTCTATGTTTTACTTAAATTATCTGTAAAATTTAATTTACTACTTTTTATTATTTAAGAAAACAATCAATTATAACATGTATGTGGGAATAATCGTTTCATTTAATGTTAATCTAATGCTTTGAATATATACTGAATGTTTCGAAAAAATAATTAAAATGACAATGACTTTTAAAACATCTCTCTGGAAGTCAGGAAAAGTAATAGATCCTAAACCTAAAGAAAATGGCATTTTCAGTTGTATTAATTCAACAAATTTTTTTACGTTAGGCGAAAATAAATGATAGTTCAAATTTGGATTTAATATATTTTTCTAAATGGACTTTTAATCTTCATAATTTATTTAGTGGCTTAGAAATTGATTTTATTCGAAATTCATACTAATGATATTGTAAAAAATTATTGAATTTCTATTGTTTTACTAATTATTTGAGGATATATTTACTAATCACTAACTTACTATTTTTGCTAATTATTTAAGAGTACATTTTATATTTCCCAAATTATAACATGTATGTGGGAATAATCGTTTCATTTAATGTTAATCTAATGCTTTGAATATATATACTAAATGTTTCGGAAAAATAATTAAAATGACAATGACTTTTAAAACATCTCTCTGGAAGTCAGGGAAAGAAATAGATTCTAAACCTAAAGAAAATGCAATTTTCAGTTGTATTAATTCAACAAATTTTTTTACGTTAGGCAAAAATAAATGATAGTTCAAATTTGGATTTAATATATTTTTCTAAATGGACTTTTAATCTTCATAATTTATTTAGAGGCTTAGAAATTGATTTTATTGGAAATTCATACTAATGACAATTGTTTCCAAAATTATTGAATTTCTATTGTTTTACTAATTATTTGAGGATATATTTACTAATCACTAACTTACTATTTTTGCTAATTATTTAAGCGTACATTTTATATTTCCCAAATTTTTCATGTATGTGGGAATAATCGTTTCATTTAATGTTAATCTAATGCTTTGAATATATACTGAATGTTTCGAAAAAATAATTAAAATGACAATGACTTTTAAAACATCTCACTGGAAGTCAGGAAAAGTAACAGATCCTAAACCTAAAGAAAATGGCATTTTCAGTTGTATTAATTCAACAAATTTTTTTACGTTAGGCGAAAATAAATGATAGTTCAAATTTGGATTTAATATATTTTTCTAAATGTTCTTTTAATCTTCATAATTTATTTAGTGGCTTAGAAATTGATTTTATTCGAAATTCATACTAATGATATTTGTTTCGAAAATTATTGTACTTCTATTGTTTTTACTAATTATTTGAGGATATATTTACTAATTACTAACTAACTTATTACGTTTACTAATTATTTGAGGGTACATTTTATAATTGCCAAATTATAAACTGTATGTGGGAATAATTCTTTATATGATAATCATCGACTTAAAAAACTGTTTTTACAATTATAATTCAAACATTATAATTTAAAATGGTAATTTGCACGTTAAACTTCTTTAGCAATTGTGATTTTTTAACACTATTTTATAATATTTTTAATTTTGTGAAAATAATTTCATTTAAATTTCCTTTTATTCTCATCAAAAATTTCGGATAATGATGATCATGATACTTCAATTTATTAAAGAATTTTTCAACAATCATCTTTTTAAGTCAGTTTCTTCAAATTTATGATGATCTGAATTTCTAATGCATAATTTTTTTTATGAAATGCAGACAACGGAAGACAATAAAAAGTAACTGAAAAAATTAAAATTAAATATAATGTAATGAAAACTATCTAAGTATGAAATCTACCGTTACATTTGTTAAAACTAAGCTTTCCGAAAATGATGTATTCACACTGAGGGATTTGCTGTCCAAACATAATTAGCTTAGCTAACTCTCATTAAATACACAATGAGTGGTAACATAATGTCATATTCTAAACAACAGGAAGTTTTTGGGATTAGCTCTAAACTAATGATCCCCGTACTGAAACATAAAATTGAAATATCACACATAGAAATTTGATGCAAAAGTTTTCACGACTGCCTGTATTATATATTTACATGTTTCATCTTGATAATATTTTAAAAAATAAAAGTAATTATACCCATTGCATTATAGTTTTCTGTATCACTAGCAGAGGATAGTTCAATTTTGAATAATTTGTAATTGATATTTGAATCTATTTCTGATAAAAATTTAGTTAATGATAACGTAAAATAAATCTACTATGATCGGTTTGTGTATAAAAAATTCCCCTAGAATCCGTCAAAATTTAAGCCACGTTATAAATATAAATTTAAAATTAATACTTTTAGAATGAATACAATATTTTCAAACCATCGAATTACAAACTGTTAAGTCCCATCGTATTTATTAATGATGGTTGGTACATGTGAAATAGGATTGCAACAGCAATGTCCATTTTCAAAAGGTAACTTCTTGATGTAGCAAGTTAGGCTTGGAAGCTTTCTATTCAGTGCTTGCTTTCAAACTACGGGGACCCATTTTAAACTGAAGTTCATATTAACCTAGGTGTATTTTTTAAAGCGAAAATTGCAACTCGTTGATTTAAATCAAATAGCATTTGGCTGAAGTGATATCTCTTGCAAATACCATTAGTAACAACAACAACAATAATTTCATTACACACACTGAATCTGACACAGTGATAAAATTCTAAAGTATGTTTTCTTAAACATTGAATTTAATGTTATATTTTTAATGTTTCTCTACATGTCATATGATATACACATTTAATGCTTTATAGATTTGTACTTAACATGTGTTAGATAATAGTATAAAATATATAACACCTCGCACAAAAAATATACCTCATTTGGTATGACATATGATATACCTGAGTATATATCATTATATGTCTATATCATAATTAATATGGAAGATATTCAAAGATTAAGCGGATTCTTAGATTTTTTAAATGCTATCTCCTGTTTGTGTATCATTACACAATTCTGATCAAAATACCATTTTAAAGAATTTTCAAATATTTCCTTCCAAATAATCAATTTTGGGAAATATACATAACATATGAATTTTAGAATAGTTCCATAATATAAAACCTTTTATTACTGGACAAATATAACTAATATAAATTAAACATCCGATATAATTTTATGAATTTTTTACTATTTAAAGAGTGAAGAGTTCTCCTCTGTACTATATTATAAAAATATACATTATGTTATTCTTTTATCAAAATCCTAACTCTTGAGGAGAGTTGGGCATATTTTATAGGTGGTTTTCTCGGTGGTATAATACAAAAGTAGTGTTAAAGCTGGATATACAAGGTAATATTCACTTACTACATATGGTTTAGAAATTATTTTTTTAAACTGAAAAAATATACAAAAGATGTGAGAAGATTTAAAAGAAAAATTGTGAGATCATACAATCTTTCTGTGTTTTTCTGCAATTTATATGAATTAAATATTATTAACTCTTCATTATTTATATTATTTATTGATTTTTGTTTATTGATATATATTATTTTAGCAAATAATACAAGCTAGACGTGAAGGAACAAATACCTTCTTACCCAGACATTCTTTTTCCTTTCTCTGTATCGAAAATTGAGGCCTATAAAGGAATAGGTAATTTTAAATAAAGATAAATGATAAAATGGTGTTAGTAATAGATTCGATATATATTTTCCTAACTTACTTTTAATTTGTTACACAGTTTTATCAACGTAAGGGATTCTAAACACAATATAACTAATGTGATATATATAAATATCTATCTATCAATATATCTATATATTAATTTATATATATATATATATATATATATATATATATATATATATATATATATATATATATATATATATATATATATATATATATATATATATATATATATATATATATATATATATATATATATGCGCATATATGTCTTTAGATTTTTCTCTCATTACATACGAAAATACTTACATCTTGATTCAGCCTATCAGCTATGAAGTCTCGTTATGTACTCTAGTGGTAAAACAGCTTGAACAAAGAAATTTGGTACAAAAACAACGTAGTTTATTTATGCAACATCTCTGGCGGACGGCTGTCAGCGGAACATGTACATCTCTGCTAAATAGTTGTCTAGGACATCCAATCATACTTTTAATTACACACCCCGTGGGTGAAAGCGATGAAGTAGTTTAAGCGATATGAAATATTTTAATTTACTTACTCAACCGGAAGCTTGCTGTAGCGAATTTGCCAAATCCACAGAGAAAAGAAAGACATTCCTCAAGTAGAGTAATTATTTTTAAATAGCTTTAACTACGGTGGTTAATTTTTAGATTATATATCACTTTTTAGAAAATATCATTACACTGAGTATATATATATATATATATATATATATATAATATATATATATATATATATATATATATATATATATATATATATATATATATATATATATATATATATATATATATATATATATATATATATATATATATATATATATATATATATATATATATATATATATATATATATATATATATATATATACATATATACATATATATACATATATATATATATATACATATATATATATATATATATATATATATATATATATATATATATATATATATATATATATATATATATATATATATATATATATATATATATATATATATATATATATATATATATATATATATATATATATATATATATATATATATATATATATATATATATATATATATATATATATATATATATATATATATATATATATATATATATATATATATATATATATATATACATATATATATATATATATATATATATATATATATAGCTATCTTCCAAAATAGACATTAATCACCAAAGTGAGAATATTGACACTAGCTTTTTTTGTTCTAAATAGACTATGTCACAGGTGTTTCGTTCTGTATCGATTGTTGGACAAGCAACTTGCGTGACAAGCCGATACGTGCAGGGATTTAACGAGTGACCCCTCTTTTCACCGCTCAAAATGGCAACCCGTCTATGCAATTAAAGTGTTGCTGACTGGGTCATGATGAATAAGCAAGAGGTCAAAGTTGCAAACGATACAGTTATAACGATTCAACTACTCTAACGATATAATTATAAGTTGTTGAGAATTCGATTTACTTTGTGATTTATTGGTATATTTTTAGTATGTGTAAATATACGATGCTGGGATTTTTTTCGTGTATATGTTAAGAATAGCTAACACAAAACCAAAAATTGATTTGTTTTAAATAAGATGCACATGTTCATTTAAAAACAATTACCAAAGTATATGAAATTGTTTTTGTCGTAGTAGACGATAGTTGATAATATGGATTATTAAATACAGGGTGTTAAGAACTATAAAAATTTATATTTAATATATTTGGTTTTTGCTTTCGCGCGATACCGTCTACTTTTTTGCAACACCACGACTTACTGATTGAAGCCGATTCCGAACGGCTACGAACAACTATGGCACTGTAAATTTTGAACATTCGAACTCCGGTACCGAAGATCAACACCATAAACATTCGTTCTGAAAATTTAAAGTGGAAAGAGTAAATATTCATAATTAAATTTGACTTAGTCTCAGTTCAGTCAGTTTTGTTCAATTTTACCTTAAAATGTTTTTTTTTTTTTAGAAAATGAACAATGGGCTCAAACCATTCTTTACATCTTTATTTTCTATTCTTTAAATTTTATTATGGACTAGTATATAGCCCGTCATACGACAGGAACAGTAAAATTTTAATTTTCCTGAATTTAAGTACTCTACGGTGAAATTAATAAATGGTTTCTTTTTTGCTGAGAATTTCTTTATAACTGAAAATAATAGCTGATTAATTTTAAAATTATCACATATGTAACTAATCTATTATTTAAACCAAATATAGAAGAAAATTGTTTGCGTAATACCTGAGTTCAGTGATACAACGTATAAAAATAATTTAAAATAAGAAATGATTAAAGAAAAAATTAAAGGAATAACGTCATAATGCTAGAAAAGAATGTTATTTTTACCCATTTATTATGTGATAAATTGATAAATTTAATCGCCTGATCTTAACTGGGCGGTAGTTTTCGATAATTCTTAATTAATTCTTAATATAAATCTTAACTTGGACAGAAACGAAATTTATTACAACGTTGCACTTAGTATTTCATATTTTTTTACAGTAATTTAAAAGACATTTTGAAACATATTCGGAATGATAAAAAGTTTTTAAAATATAGTAGCTCAAAAATGAAAAGGGAACTAAAGTACATTTTTCTAGAACCACAAATGATCATTCAAAGAACCGCATGTAACACGTAAGTCGCAGGTTGGAACATCTGGATTAAAAAAAAAAAACTTTATGAACGTGATTCCTCCTTGTGTTTATCTATAATACCACTGATTTGTTATCCCTTTTTACCTGCCAAAATGAAAGAGGTCAACTTGGTTGTCACAGACCGTTCATAGTTATAATGATTAAATTAAATATTTTAACGCCGTTTTGCATTTCTCTGTTTTGTTTTTGTCTGTGTTCCGCCCATGTTTCTGCGTTCAACAGATGAATGATTTTTCCATTTCTTATATATATATATATATATATATATATATATATATATATATATATATATATATATATATATATATATATATATATACATATATATATATTTATATATTTATATATATCTTATATATATATATATATAAATATATATATATATATATATATTTCAAATATATATATATATATATATATATTATATAAATATATTGTAATTATAAATTATAGAATATGAAAGACCCAGTTTTATCATCTATAGAAACTTATTTATCTGAGTCATATGGAAGACATATATATAAATATTCAGTTTACATTATATATATTTTTTTTATTCTTTATATATACTTATTTCCAGGAACATATTACTGTCCCACTATATATATTTATATACTCTGCTTCGTATTATATATAGAAAATATATATATATATATTTTTTATATATATCTATATATATTCTGTTGTTTAATTAATAGCATAAACAACTTATATACAAAACAAAATATATCTCGTAAACTATTCCTACATAGCGATTACTCGTAACTATTTAGTTAATGTTTCTATAGATAAGTATCTTTATTTTATTAAAATCAGAAGAACGAAAAACATCTGATTTAGATTTTAAAAAAATATGCTTTATTTTTCTCATTATATCAGTTCTCTAACATATACGGAACTGTTTGCTCAATTCAGTAACATATTTACACGGTATCGGGGAAAAGATCTTCGTGTGCCATGGTGGCTGAAGTTTTTGAAAAAGATTCGTGCCCAGTAAAAACCACAGATTAGGCAGGTGGGGCCTTTCCCATCGCCTGGACTTACACTGTGCGTGACGGGTCAAAACGAACACGAAAATGTTCGACGGGAGACGAAGAAAGTTCTGTTCAATCCTGCCTCGACAACTTGAAAATGCGCCCTGTTCCAAATGACTGAGGGAAACAGCGATAAAAATATCCTGGTAAAAATTCCACAGTTGGAAAATTTGGTGTGGTACAAGATTACCGTTATGTGAAGGTGTGTTGAATACTATGGTTCTAGAAAATTACCCACGGTGCCATTACTTAGCGATAATTTAGAGGCTGTACTTTACACTCATCTGAGTATCAAAGTTTGCAAATTATACATATATTTGACATTAATCAGTATATGGGCAAATTTGCCCTTTACTGGTTCGTATTCCTGTAGTCAATATTAATCTTCTGTTTTTCAAAACCTCGTTTTTCTTTAAAATGGTTATTCTTTTTGAGTAAGTATATCGTGTGAGACTGAACTACTTGCTTTGGGCTAAATTCATTAGGAGAAAACCTGCATATGACATATTGTAATATCAATCGGTTATTTAATTAAAAATATGAAATTATGATCTACCGACAACTTGATATCTGGGACAGATCTAAAGGAACAAAAAAAACATCATTATTTCTGTAAACATGATGCATTTTCAATTTTCTGTAATATAAAATTACTGTTAAGTGAAGAAGAACTGGTATTCTGGTTGAACATATTCAACAAGGCACAGTTTTTTCATCAATTTGTGTGTTGTGTGCCTTACACTGAATACAATGGTTCGAGAAAATTACCCACGGTGCTATTTTGCAGTAATTTAGAGGCTGTACTTTACAGTTATCTGATTATCAAAGTCTACAAATTATACATATATTTGATCAGTACATGTGTAATTTTCTCGTTTACTAGATTCATTTTGGACATATCGTAAATATCTGAAATACTTGCTTTGGGTTAAATTCATTAGGAGAAAACCAGCCTGTGACATATAATAATTTCTACTGTTTATCTAATCAAGAATATGAAATTATAATCTACCGACAAATTGATATCCGGGATAGATGCAAAGAAGAAAAAGACATTATTATTTCTGTAAACATGATACATTTTCAATTTTCCGTAATATAAAATTACTGTTAAGTGAAGAAGAACTGGTATTCTGGTTGAACATATTCAACAAGCAACCGTTTTTTTATAAATTTGGGTGTTGTGTACCTTACACTGAATACAATGGTTCGAGAAAATTACCCACGGTGCCATTACTTTGCCATAATTTAGAGGCTATACTTTACAGTTATCTGATTATCAAAGTCTACAAATTATACATATATTTTACATTGATCAGTATATGGGTAATTTTCTCGTTTACTAGATTCCTTTTGGGCATATCGTATGAGACTGAACTACTTGCTTTGGGTTAAATTCATTAGGAGA
This sequence comes from Pardosa pseudoannulata, assembly GCA_032207245.1. Lineage (NCBI taxonomy): Eukaryota > Metazoa > Arthropoda > Arachnida > Araneae > Lycosidae > Pardosa > Pardosa pseudoannulata. The sequence goes on from CM063501.1 coordinate 157,301,802, forward strand.
AAACCTGCCTATGTCATATAATAATTTCAATTGGTTATTTAATAAAAATATGAAATTATAATCTACCGACAACATGGTATCCAGGACAGATGTAAGGAAAGAAAAATACATCCTTATTCTGTAAACGCGATGCATTTTCAATTTTCCGTGTAATATAAAATTATTGTTAAGTGAAGAAGAACTGGGTATTCTGGTTGAACATATTCAACAGGGCACCGTTTTTTATTTAGAAATTCGGGTGTTGTGTACCTTACACAATCAAAAATATGAAATTATGATATACCGACAACTTGATATCTAGAACAGATCTAAGGAAAGAGAAAGGTATCATTATTTCTGTAAATATGATGCATTTTCAATTTTCCGTAATATAAGATGTACTGTTAAGTGAACAAGAACTGGGTATTCTGGTTGAACATATTCAATAATATACCGTTTTTTTATAAATTCTTTTATAAATATTCAGTTTGTTTTTTATCTGTTCTTAACCGATTTACCCTTAAATTGTTGTTTCTACAAGCCAGTGAAATGTGCCAGCATAATAAATATTTTTTGTGATTTTTAATAGTATTTTGTAGAGTACGCTCGTATAAATTGTATAAAATTCTTAATAAGTACTTCACATATTATTAGTAAAATAAGGATTATCCATGGCTTAAATTTAACTAATCTTTCTATAAGAAATATGAAATTATTACTCATCGATTCTTTGATAAACTCAAATACATGAATAGCGAAATAAACGGACATCTCTCTCCTCATGGAAATGTCAAAAGTGGAATACCCATTCTAATATATTCTTGCCATTATGCGAATGAACATTGATTATTCCACTTTGAGAAAATTACCGAGGCAGTATTTCTTCGTCGAGACGTGGTGATCGTATTATTGGTGCTGATAAGGTCATCAAGATTCATAGATGCATTTTAGCTATATTTCGTAGGGCTGTGAAATAAATAAGTGTTTCAAGACAATATTTATGAATAGTAGGTCATACAGTTTTCTTAATTTGAAGTTACTTAAACTCTTCGTCCGATTAAATATAATTAAAAAGCTCGATTAATCGCTAATAAAATGTACTGCCATTTTTCTTCATTTATATACAGTCTGTTCCATAAGAGAGTCTCGCTCATAACTTCTTCAATAGATAGCGAGGAGATACCGAGTTAGTTGCACGTTTATGAATAGCTTAATTGCACATTTATGAATAGTAGGTCATACAAATTTGTTAATTTTAAGTTACTTAAACACTTCGTCCGATTAAAAATAATTAAAAATCTCGATTACTCTTTCTTCATATATATACAGTCTGTTCGGTAAGAGCGTGTCGCTCATAACTTCTTCAATAGATAGAGCTCAGATACCGGCTTAATTGCATGTGTTCTTCAAATATTAGAGACGAATTCTTTGTTGTTATATTCTTTATTCCATTTGTTTTACTGTGTTTAAATCAAGAATTCCAAAATGAATGCCGTGTATGCGAGCCGTCTTGAGGCAGTGTTTCTGTGTAACCCTCCAAAAGGACCAAAAAGTATCTTGTGCAGCTGCAGCCCGGTACATGAGAAAATCGGAGTCGTTCGTCAAAAAGTGGGTAGCACGTTCTAAAGTGGTACAAAATTTTGACAACCTACCTGAAAGAGGTAAACGCCGCTCAACGTCAAAATCAAATGAAAAAGTGATTCTTGCATAATATATATATATATATATATATATATATATATATATATATATATATATATATATATATATATATATATATATATATATATATATATATATATATATATATATATATATATATATATATATATATATATATATATATATATATATATATATATGTATATATATATATGTATATATATATGTATATATGTATGTATATATGTATATATATATATATATATATATATATATATATATATATATATATATATATATATATATATATATATATATATATATATATATATATATATATATATATATATGTATATATATATATGTATATATGTATGTATATATGTATGTATATATATATATATATATATATATATATATATATATATATATATATATATATATATATATATATATATATATATATATATATATATATATATATATATATATATATATATATATATATATATTATATATATATGTATATATATATATATGTATATATGTATGTATATATGTATGTATATATATATATATATATATATATATATATATATATATATATATATATATGTATATATAATATATAAATGTATATATATATATATATATATATATATATATATATATATATGTGTGTGTGTGTGTGTGTGTGTGTGTGTGTAATAATAAATACTCTGGTCACAATAATTATGTGGCCCCCTATTGCTTTTACTTGTCCGGGATACTGGGCAAAGAGAAAAATAATCCCCTAGCGGTAATACGAACAATGCAATTTGGCCACATTGAAGAGAACGACGCAAGTCTAATTAAAACTTTCTTTTAGAGCTGCTAAAACGGGCAGCTTTACTAGTCAACGATAGACAAGAGAAGGTGCATCCAAGAGTAATGACAGAAAGATTTTTCCCAATTCAAAAGATACTTACTCAGCGAATTAAGTGTTAAGATCAGGAAAAAACACGGACTCGACAGACGGGAAACGTGTATAATAGACATAAATTTTACATCTATATAATATAAAGCTTTGTGAAATGTATCGAAAAAATTTTAAATCAAGAATGCTCCTTTGATTAAGAAATTTAGAGGCGGGAAAAAAGATTTTAAGGAATTAGAAAGGGAGAGAGGAGGTATTTGAGAATAAAATAAAGTTAGATAATTTTGATATATTAAATATATATATATATATATATATATATATATATATATATATATATATATATATATATATATATATATATATATATATATATATATATATATATATATATATATATATATATATATATATATATATATATATATATATATATATATATATATTCCTTGGAATTTTAAAATTAAAAATTAATCCATTAATTAAGAAATAGAGAAAGAACTCTTTGTGAAGCGGAAGAATATGTGGGTAAACCAATACTATATAAGAACAGAACTCGTCAAAATAAGGAAAAAGCAAATAAATTTTATAAGCTTGTGAACTGCTGTTATACCTGTAGTTTTTAATTTGTTTCCTCGAATATATATTTACATATATACAGTGACTTTACGTATGAGTAAGATATACTTCCTATGGAAATTTTAGTATGCTAATATTTGTTTTTAATATGATACCATTTAGTATTATCTTTTAAACTGGAAATATTTAAAATAATCATTACGGTGATCTGTTTGAGAATGAACTAAATTAAAAAATGTATTTACTCTTTATAGTTTATTTATCAGAAGAGTGATCCTCACTACATTTACATCTTTAATAATAATTGTTTGACCATAAAATTTAAAAAGAACTAAAATATATCTATCTCAACTAGTCCTATAGTTATTATTAGCCCTATAATGAATATTATATAATATATTATAATATTAGCCCTTTATGTAAAAGCGCAATAGCACAAACTGGTATTCAAATGAATGAGAATAATTCTTTTATTAGGTGGAAGATGAAAATGCTAGGTACTTAAGAGAAACACATAACATATCAGTATAAATGTCCCCAGATGATTCATAAATCACAGTAAGAGCGAGAAACTTTTATGAAATCAATGCCTTCCAGTGTCTTCTCCATTCTGTGCTTTGTTTAAGCATATATCCAATTATTTCGACTAATGGGTGAATATGCATTAGATACATTTACATACATTTTCCATAATGCCCTATTACAGCTAACAGTGACTTGGCACTGGCTGAATATATCGGTGCATTACAATTGTTAAATGGGATACGGGAGTTGTGAAAGGCTTCACTGTGGTAGAGGATATGAATATCATAGTAAATATGTGGATGTGACAAGTACTAAGTATTTGTAAATGATTTTAGGCATAGAGTACCGTATTATTAGACCTAATGCATTTGAATACAGATTAAACTAATAAAGGATAATGTTTTGTTTATTATGCTTTTTAATAAAACTCAAATCACTCACTATTTGTTTCCTCATCTGTATAAGACTATTTTCTTTTCATTTAAATCACAATACAATTTTGATTAGATTTGTAACCGACAAACTTCCGGATATACTCTAATATATATATATATATATATATATATATAATATATATATATATATATAAATATTTATATATATATATATATTATATATATATATATATTATATATATATATATATATATATATATATATATATATATATATATAGATATAGTTTATATATATACTTGTGTGTGGAAGGTGTGTGTGTTCTCTATAGTTTCTGCAGATCTATTTGATATAATCTGATAACAATATTCATAATTATGTAATTCATTCAATGTTTACTATGCGTATAAAGCTACTTTTCATTGTGTATTAAAAACATATATATATATATATATATATATATTTTTACACACATATATATATATATATATATATATATATATATATTATATATTTATATATATATATATATATATATATATATATATATATATATATATATATATATATATATATATATATATATATATATATATATATATATATATATATATATATATATATATATATATATATATATATATATATATATATATATATATATATATATATATATATATATATATATATATATATATAAATATATATATATATATATAATATATATATATATATATATATATATATATATATATATATATATATATATATATATATATATATATATATGTATATGTATATATGTGTATATGTGTGTGTATATATATATGTGTATATATTTTATATATATATATATATATATATGTGTGTATATATATATATATATATAGATGTATATACAAAAGATATTTATATATATATATAATATATATGTATATATATATATATATATATATATATATATATATATATATATATATATATATATATATATGTATATATATATGTATATATATATATATATATATATATATATATATATATATATATATATATATATATATATATATATATATATTATATATATATATATATATATATATATATATATATATATATATATATATATATATATATATATATATATATATATATATATATATATATATATATATATATATATATATATATATATATATATATATATATATATATATATATATATATATATATATATATATATATATATATATATATATATATATGGTTTGCCTGGGGTTGCTAAACAAATAGTACTAATAGTCTATTTGCAGCAAGGAAATGAGAAATTCAGACCCACGGTTATAGAACTTTAAATTTATTTAGGATTATAGTGCAATATTCAGCTGACTATCTGAACCTTACTGCAGCATAGAATGCCGAAGAATTATAAACGTCTTTCACAAAGAGCAAAACCAAGATCATGAAAGGTGTGGTTTTACTCCCAAGAGAAGAAAGATTGTTCACCAAAAACTGGGAGGGAGCAGGAAACTTTTTTATAATTTAATATGTGTCGAAAAAAAAACACAGTAAAGCAAATTAGGTTTTTCAGAATCGAAACCTTTTTCCTATAATTAATTTTATACTCTAAGTTTCAACATTTTGACATAGAGAGCAATAATAATTGATGAGACCAAAAAGTACGTAAAAACAATATGAGAGTTACACTTTTATTTTTGCTCCAATATTACGTCATAAAATGACACGCTGTACAGAACTCGAAATCTGAGGTGAACAAACAAATCTTCATACAGAAGGTCAAACAACTTTCATGCAGAAAACTTTTTAATATGTCATAAAACTCCACTGAACTATATAATTGTACATTATCGATGGAGGTGAAATAAGTTTTCGTAGAAAAAATATATATTTCATTTGATTAGTTTTTGATTAGATTGATTAATGCTTTCTGTATTTCACTTACATAAAGATTTCAGATTCACTTTGTTCCAAATATGTCTGGATGTGAATAGTTCATACATATGAAATATCAAAAAAAATCTCGCCTAGACCATTTGGCACCCGAAAAAGAGGGAGACCTAAACTTAGGTGGCTCAACTGTTTGGAATCAGAATTTAAAAAATTTACTAATGGATGTCCATGGTCAGGAAAGGAGAGCTTGGAATTCAATTCTGAGGAAGGTAAGGACCCATCCTAGGCTGACTAACCATAGAAGAAGAAGAAGATCTTGAATAATATAGCATTCCATATCTATAATTTCGTTTGTTGGTGTCATTTCCATCTACAACCCATGTATGACTTTTAGATTAGGACTTTAAAATATCTAGACTATTGAACCTTATAATAATATCTCAGAAAGAAGGTTGTTATTAACTAAAAATTTAGGTATTTTCCAGTTTTTGTGATTACGAAGCAAGGACTAAGCAAAAGAATCTAGTGCCCTAGCTTGCTACCTCCAGAAGAACTGCTTGATGTGGAAAGACATTATGACTACAAATCTATATTATGTTAGTGAGAGTGAAACGTTCTTAACGTGATAAGTCCTTGATACTTTTGGACTTCTACAAACACTTCTTTTATGACATTTTTTAACTGATTTATCTCCAATAATTTATATTTTAAAAATTAATACAATAGAAAATATTTAACAGTATATGTAAAATAAAGTTTAATTAGTAGTTTACTCTAATAGTACCCATTAATGTGTATATTTATGAAGGAATGCTAACTATTAATGAAATGATGCTTTAGAAAATATTAGTAGACTAATACCAGTATAAGCTTTGATTTCAACCGCATAACATTAAAAATGAGTTCGTTTAAGGTACAGGACATCACCTCAGTTGATGTTTCTTCTTTTTCTCATCTATCCAAAATAAAACAAGAAACAGGAAAAGAAAAATTCAGTATACTGATTCGGCGAACAAACCGTTATGAAACACGCCCACAAATAACAGCGTGGCTGCCGTATCCGTGTTAAAATGCATGAAAAAAGGTTCGTGTGTGTTTGAGAACGGGCGAACGGACAGGTGTTTGCGTTCTCATTCCTTTGCTGACACTTCGCGGGTGCATTGGAAGCGTGAACATTTCTGAGCACATCCCACTCTCCTCCCTCACGTTTGGTTGCACGAAAACTGAAAGTTTAAATCAGATACCACCGTAAAATATTATTAATCACAAATGTTAAATTGTGTAACAATAATTGAATTATGGTCATATACACACACACACACACACACACACACACACACATATATATATATATATATATATATATATATATATATATATATATATATATATATATATATATATATATATATATATATATATATATATATATATATATATATATATATATATATATATATATATATATATATATATATATATATATATATATATATATATATATATATATATATATATATGTATATATATATATATATATAATATATATATATATACATATATATATATATATATATATATATATATATATATATATATATATATATATATATATATATATATATATATATATATATATATATATATATATATATATATATATATATATATATATATATATATATATATATATATATATTATATATATATATATATATATATATATATATATATATATATATATATATATATATATATATATATATATATATATATATATATATATATATATATATATATATATATATATATATATATATATATATATATATATATATATATATATATATATATATATATAATATATTATATATATATATATATATATTATATATATATATATATATATATATATACATATATATATATATATATATATATATATATATATATATATATATATATATATATATATATATATATATATATATATATATATATATATATATATATATATATATATATATATATGCAGAAGCATTAAAAATTCCTATTCTTGTACTAATTCACTGCATTCATATTTTCAAGCTCAGTTAATCGATATAGTTTGCATCTTCATTTTTAAGAAGCAATACTTTTACTGTTCATTTTTTTTCTCCTTATTGTCTATCATTCTTTAAAAATAAGCAGTATTCGTATAAGCACAGTAACGAAGGGAAATCAGATAAATTAAAGCACATAAATCAGTCTTCCGAATGATTATCTGAAATTACATTTATATCATTGTTTAGCATGACAGAAATACAAAATTTATTTAATTTACAACAGGAGAGAAGCTCCATCTCAACTGCGTTACAAATAATCAGCGAAATATTTATTAGATTGTAGTGATATTTAAATTTTCCATCTGAATAAAATACGCATGAGTAGCAAAAAGTTCATAAAATTAAATTTAAAAACAAATTAAATTCGAATTTTTTAAAATTTAATTAAAATTTTATATTTCATTACTGCATCAGGGATTTATCTATACTTTGTCCGGATTCTTCAAAAATAAAACTTCTCTGTCTAAGGCTTACGTCATTTGGTTAATTTATTTAATAACACTTTTCAAATTATATCTGTAATTTTTCAATTTGCTAGAAAAGGTTTAGTAAGTTAGAAATATCTGAAGTAATATGGATATTAAGTAATAGAGATTTATCTATACATTGTCCGGATTCTTCAAAAATAAAACTTCTCTGTCTAACGCTTACGTCATTTGTTTAATTTATTTAATTACACTTTTCAAATTATATCTGTACTTTTTCAATTTGCTAGAAAAGGTTTAGTAAGTTAGAAATATCTGAAATAATATGGATATGAAGTAATAGAGATTTATCTATACATTGTCCGGATTCTTCAAAAATAAAACTTCTCTGTCTAACGCTTACGTCATTTGGTTAATTTATTTAATTACACTTTTCAAATTATATCTGTACTTTTTCAATTTGCTAGAAAAGGTTTAGTAAGTTAGAAATATCTGAAATAATATGGATATGAAGTAATAGAGATTTATCTATACATTGTCCGGATTCTTCAAAAATAAAATTTCTCTGTCTAACGCTTACGTCATTTGGTTAATTTATTTAATTACACTGTTCAAATTATATCTGTAATTTTTTCAATTTGCTAGAAAAGTTTTAGTAAGTTAGAAATATCTGAAGTAATATGTTGACTTATTATTTTGTTATTATATTATTTTACACTGATTACAAACAAATATAAACTGTATTCCAATGAGAACATTAAATAAATTGAAATCATTCATATTAATATACATAAATCTGTTTCTCAAATATGAAATTCCACAAAATTATATCGATTTAGCATGACGGAAAAGCAAAAATCATTAAACTTATAACACGTGAAAGAAGCCCCATCTCAACTTCGTATCGAGATATCTGAGAAACGTTTTGCAAATTACATTGATATTTTAATTTTCCATCTGAATGGAATGTGACTCATTAGTAGCGAAAATCTGCCAATTATACCAAACTATGAGATGAGGTGCAATCTGTTTTTTCTCATTTATTTCTTTCTCGATGGCAACGAAGCTATCGTGTTCCGTCTGATCTCCGTTTCCGTAACTAAGTAAACGTCGAATTACGATAATATAGGAAATTATTTGACTAATAAATGAAAGCTTTCGGATAATAAGCTGAGTAAACGGAATAGATGAAATCTTTATCTGGCAGGAGGGTATATGTAATACATATTCAAATACGTTTTTTGCAATTTTATTTATTTATTTATCTATTTATTATGCTGCAAATATTTTATTTATGGCTTAGAATCAATTAACGTAACTTTTAGGACTTTTATGTCGTTTTAAGATTTATATAGTGCATTATGGAATTATATAGTGGCTAACTTTTATGAAATCGATGTACAGATGGCACGTTAAGGGAAGAATGTTTCTTGAGATTTAGTTAAAGAGACGTTTTTTGATTCATCACAAAACAAAACTTTTACTAATGCTATAATTAGTTTTATAATACATTTCCACATTTTAAATAATTTAATTTTTCATTTCAATTTGTATATTTAAAAAGAATATAACAGGAGTTATACACGAAATAATAAATTATAAATTCACTTCCTAGACGATAGCTTTTGAAATAAATATTAACGAAACTTAGAGAGTAAATTTTCTAAAGTAAAATGTATGTTTTATTCTTTAAACAAACGCTTTAAAGGTATTTAGCGTTTTAAGTTGAAAAAGTTAAATTTGTTAAGACATTATGAATTTAAATAAATATCAGTCATCACGGACTACAATAATATAGATCAAGCGTAAAACAAAAATTTAATTAATGCTAGAATGAACTTTTTACAGTTTTATAATAAATTCCCACATTTAAAATAATTTAATTTTTCATTCGAAGTAGTATATTTAAAAAAAAAGACAGGAGTTATACACGAAATAATAAATTATAAATTCACTTCCTAGACGATATCTTTTGAAATAAATATTACTGAAACTTAGAGAGTAAATTTTGTAAAGTAATAAAAGTATCTAGAGTTTTAAATTGAAAAAGTTAAATTTGTTATGACATTATGAATTTAAATAGATATCATTCATCACGCACTACAATCATACAGATCAATCGCTTTAGTATAATTACTTTTCACACAAAAAATATAATTATGTTCTATTTTATTTGAAAAATTAGTTATTAATTTTTTCGATTTCTCAAGCTATATTGAGGTTAAGTTAATTTTTTAACTGGTATTTTGTATCTTTTTTATTTGCTATTTTATATAACAGATTTACTAAGTTCTTATAAAGTAAGTCACATATTTATAAAGTAAGAACTATATTATTACAACCAGAGTATAACTAAAATTTTTGAAAACATTTTTTTATTATTTATATCAATACTTCATCTCTAAAGGTACTTAAAGGTGTCTCCTTATACATCATTTTTTTAATTTACTAAGTTGTTCCTTGCAGCTATGACCTGATAAAAATTATCTTCGAATAATCACTGTCAGACAACTATTATTTCTTAATAATTTTTATTTTTCATATTAAAAACTTTTATTTGAATTAAAACGTTAGTGAATGTTCTAATCCAGTGAGCAATATTTCTTGAAAATTAAATTGGAATAATCCTAAGTTTTTCCACATGAAAGAAATTTAAGGTAACATAAGAATTTGCAAAATTAAAATATGTGTAAAAGTGATAAGAAAACCTTAAATTGCTATCTCTTATAATTACATAAATATTACATGAGAAAAGAGGGGTTTTATTAATATGCATCATTCTGTTATTAATAAAACTATTATATATGATAGATTCAACACGGTTGAGATATATTCAGCAATACATGAAAATAATGATAGCTTCAGGTAATAAAGCAATATAATTTTATTATAAAAATATAATTATTAGTTTATTATATATAGATGAAAGTAGTCTCATGCCAACTCATTTTCATAGTTTTTGCATATCAAGTAATAGTTACTGCAGTACTAGAGAGTTTGACACAGGGAGTACTATTGCGAACTCTTCCTGTGAGATAATGTGAGATGAAAGTAGATTACTTTAAATGATGTTGGTCATCGATTATCACGTTGAATGCGTTGGTATGTATGAATTTCGGATAACTCAAAATCTATTAACCGTAGAAAGATAATTTTTTGGAGACTCGTATGATGTCTAGATGTGTACTTGCTCTTTTGGCTGCCTAATTAACTCTATATAACGAAAATTCTCAGTATGACGAGTAACTACAGTGACAAATAAATCAACGTAGAATATCAAAATCTTGTAAGTTAAGGCTATGACAACATCTAGTTGAGATCGTCTTCATTTGATTGCAATTTGTATGCTATTTGGCGAAAATAGTCAATATAAACTATATTAACCCTTAATTTGACAAGATGTTTTTTCAAATTTTGTCAGTTTGAGACATTTTGTCTCAAACTGACAGATACAGTGTTGACAAATAAGAATTTTATTTTTTTACCGTAATAGAAATATAGTTTAAAGTTTTTATTAGACATTTATGCCGTATTCATAAACTCGCCAGATTTTATTTATTTATTGTAGAGACTTAGGCAAATTAAGGGTTAATGCTGTATGACCATAACTCAAAGAGTTTAACATTAAATTATTGAAATATAGTAATTAGGATTATTACAACATTTTGCGGTGCTCCTCCATTTTTGATTGCAAACTATATAAGTCTATATCACAAATATTTTAATAAAAAATGAAGTAATATACGTTATATTGAAAATTATTAGTTTTTCCTGATTTAAAAATTATTACTCGTAAAATTTTGATTTTTTTTTTAGTTAGGACTTTCTTTCTTTGCTCATCACCTTGTAGCAGTAGTTTGGTCTCTATGTAACAAGATTTTCAGTATAACATATATAATACACTTTAGACTATTTTTTATGTGTGTGTGGAAAAATAAATCTATTAGACATATAATATTAAAATTTGCATTTAAGACAATTATAAACTTCATTGTGCATATATCTTTTGGATTGCAACTAGCATGTTGTACAAAGACAATGAGATCGTATATTAACGTTGCGAGCGTATATTAAAGTTCGTAATCTTGTGTTTAAGAATAAAAAAACATTAAGGTGTGCTCCACCTCTTTTGCTTGTAATCTAAACTCTATATAATTCAACGCGCATTTAAATATGTTAAAGCTCAAGTTTCTGTATGTATTAACTTTACCAAAGTTTTAAGCTCCCTGGAGCAAAACAATTTTAGGTATGTACGGGTTTTACGCTCCAGGGGTACCTGAATGATCTTTCCTAGCATTCTTCCTGGTAGTCAGGAGCGTACCTATATCGTTTTTGCTGCTCACCGGGTTGGACCACCTTAAAACCGGTCCATGACGAACCTCTCGCGGCTTGGTAGCACTTAAAGGTCTCCATTGTGGTGACAAGAAATTAAAAGGCTACTGCCGTATGGCCTTAGAAGCTGGGTCGGCGTAAAAATACACGTAAAAAGATTTTAAACATTTTTTTAAATGTTTCGAAATCGTGTATAAAATTAATATATTTTGAAACACTAGCTGTAAACATCACTTGGATACAATTTGGTGATTACTTTGAACAAAAATATAGCCAAGAATACGGTTGGCCCATGGAACTGGAATTGCACTCAGAAAAATTACATTTCCAGAAGAATTTCATGTATAATCGGTATTTCCCCATGAAATAAAAGCTATTTAACTTACTTCATATCATATAAAATTCAGTTTAAATCTTTTGAAGTATAAATATATAAATTCGATGCCTATTTGAATTGTATTTTTGTTGGAAAGAATAATAGGTATTTTTGTACTCAAAGTAATTTCCGTAAAAGCTTTTAGTAAAAAAATTATTCTTTTACCTGAAATAAATCATATGCATAAAAACTATCCTGTGTGGGGGCAATATGCATGGATCATTTCAAAAAATATATATAAAATAACAGACGTTAAGAACTAGTTACTATTAATTAATTAATATTTTATGTTAAACTTTTAAACAAATTTTAAATGTTGCATTCTTAAATATAAATATAAAATTAACTAGTACATTGATTAAAACCGAAATAAATTAATGATGAATATCCACTGTTAAACATAACATTATATTTAAACTTAAGGTATAAAATATTTTTTAAAATATCTGTTATTTCTCATTTACATAGATTTAAAAAATAAATATATTAGGTTAAATAAATGCTTGATTAAAAACGTAATAAAGTACTTATGTGAGTTCCTTACTAAACTTAAAATGATATAGTGATAAAATGATAAACTTAAAATGATACTTAAAATATTGAATGTTAATATTTTTTATTTTATGATGAATGTTTAAAAATAGTTAAAAATATTGTGTATCTAAATGGTGTATTAAAAAAAAGGGAAAAAGGTAATAAATTAAATATGTAAGATCCCTATTAAACTTAAAATGATAAAAAAAATTAAAACATTGAATGTTAATATTTTTATTTCATTGTAAATATTTAAAAACTTTTTAAATATTACCTATCTAGATGGTTTATTAAAAGAAGGAATAAGAATCCATTATCACACTTAACATTATATGTAAACTAAAAATTGCAATGTTAATAAATTTCTTTTTATTTCTTTAAAAATGTTAAATCAATTTCCCAAAAATATTATTTATAAGGAAATACGTAGTCCATAGCAATTATGTACAGTGGGGGCATTATATTTTTGAGGCAAAATTACAAAATAAGCTTAGAAAATTAAATACAAATCAACTTTTTGATAAAATTTAGACAAGTAGCAAATAAAATTACTTCCATCTATCCGATGATAAAATAAAATCAGTTTATTAATTTCCGATATTATTATTTTTCTCAAGTCAAACTACAAAATGCCTGTGCAATTTTCATACCATTTGTTTAGCTTTACTCATATTGAAAAACCTATGATGATACCTCATACTGATTATATAATTGTCCCTATATAAATTAACTACCCCAAAGAAGTCCTAGCGACTTTTAGAACTTTTAATTACTCATGCAGCCATATATATGCATGTATGTAAGGTGTCGAAATTTATCCGCCGTTAACATATAATTATCTTCTATTTTATTACTTCCCCGGTTTTTTGAGCAATGAGAATAGTAAGTGTTACTCAGTCGTGGCTGCATAAACAGAAGTAGCAAGTCAAACGTGGAACTTAAGTTTATTTAATATCTCAGAAAAATACATTTGATTGAAAATAGCTTTCTCCGTCAAGAGAAGATCATGGAATGATACACGTTGAGATGCGGAGAACATTCTCAAGAGAAAGGAGAATAATCATCGTTATTAGAAACAAGGCATAAACTTAGATCACTGGAAAAGGACACCGTTCACATGGGACTGCTAGAGAATGTGGTGCGTGGACAGATAATATGCATTTATTTCTGGTTTAGCTTTCGAAAATAGGTATGCAGAATATTAAATAAGCACACACAATTTAAAGATAGTAGATGTGTTTTAAATACATATAAAATGCATATTGGAAGCGGAAAAACTTAAATAGATATTTTAAGTGTAATAATTTTGACGTATTGCACACACACACACACACACACACACACACACACATATATATATATATATATATATATATATATATATATATATATATATATAATATATATATATATATATATATATATATATATATATATATATATATATATATATATATATATATATATATATATATATATATATATATATATATATATATATATATATATATATATATATAGAAGAATTAAGAATCATAATTCTTAATATCATAAAATATATTTTCAGTTATATTATAATATTATAAATTATGTTTTCACTTTAAAATTTTTCTTCCAAACAATGTTATCTCAAATTTTGCATTCAAATACAGTGGGTAGTAAAATTATTATTTTCGAATAAATTTCCTTTTTATCTAATGATGTACAAATCTATCAGAAAATAAATAAATAAATGAAATATATATATATATATATATATATATATATATATATATATATATATATATATATATATATATATATATATATATATATATATATATATATATATATATATATATATATATATATATATATATATATATATATATATATATATTACTATTGAAATTTAAGCTTAATTTTCCTTCATTTCTTTTTTTTTTATTCTCCAAAGTAAATTAAGTTCTAACAACATTAACAGTCATAATTCTTAATATCATAAATTATATTTCTAGTTTTATTATAAAATGATAAATTTTGTTTTCACTTTAAAATTTTTCTTCCAAACAATATAATCTCAAATTTTGAATTCAGCTACAGTGGGTAGTAAAATAATTATTATCGAATAAATTTTCTTTTTGTTTAATGCTACAGAAATTAATCTATCAGAAATTAAATAAATAATAAATATGAATTTAAGAATATTTATTAAAACATATTTTGACGATGAATATCAAACTAATACCCAGTGCAGTAATAAATTTAATAAAATTGCAGATGAAACCTACATATGATGAAATTTTGATATAATTTGCCAATCTCCATATTCGTTTCCTTTTACTTTACAAGTAATCTCTATATCTATGTCATTTCCCGCTAAACCTTGTTTACTTCCTTCGTTATATTTCATTGTCTTTAGAAACTGCAGAGAACGTTTAATGGAATTACATCTCGTTCGCCATTCTTTTGCTACTCATCCGAAATGATTCCATTAGATCATGGTACGTTAAATCAGAATGAACTATCACTAAAAATGAAATGCTGAGCCAAAATTGATATGAGAGATATTTGACATACGCACATTCTAATGTTTATATATTTATTAAGATTTTGTGTGTTTCTCGAGAAAAAACGACCCGCGAATTCAAGATCCGCGGGGTTTTAAAATGACTCTAATGCATGTATATATATATATATATATATATATATATATATATATATATATATATATATATATATATATATATATATATATATATATATATATATATATATATATATATTATATATATATATATATATATATATATATATATATATATATATATATATATATATATATATATATATTATATATATATATATATATATATATATATATATATATATATATATATATATATATATATATAGCAGGAGTATTATTTAGTGTCTTTGAATTATCTTTTATGTTAATTTAATATTTTTATGTAATGTATCACATGTTGTATTAGTAAATTTAAGTTTCGTAGTGTGTATATTCTCATCGTAATTTTGTAATTAATAATAGCGTTAGAACAGTGTTAATAAATTTTGTATGTTAAAATCTTGTAAAAACCTAAGTTGGATCATACCCTCGACAGCAGAGATTAAAGGCTCCAGGTAATTAATGGACTGTACCCTAGCCCATATGGAATCCTTTAGTGGCGGGGGGATGAAACGAATCCGCGTTACATTAAATTTCCAGATAGACACTTATCTACGACCGTGAGAAAACCAGGCATAAAACAGAAATAGCAAAAGCGCCTTTTGCGAGCATTTGAACTGAGCTCATCTTTATCTAGTGAAAGGACATTTTTTCGATCAGAATAGGATGCTGAATAGAGGATTCTTAACACCGAGAACCATCTCAATCATTCTGTCTGAGAAATTCATTAGGATGCTGATGAAGTGTTCCTATAGTTAGTTTCAATGTCATACCGAAGAAAGAGTCTCACACGACAGAATGCAGCAATATTTTCCTATTTTATTCTCCAAAGGTTTGTCCAAAGACATCGATAAATGATCTGCGAGATTGCTATCGATTACTGCAAACTTCCTTTGGTTTGCACCTGTCCGTCTAAGATTCTACAAGCGGTTTCCTCACCGCATCATCAACCAGATGTCTGATCAGCTGAGATGGACATTTTTGTGGTCAGACGACGATATAAAAGACCGGAGTTCATGCCCATTGAGAGAACTTTTGACCGATCAAGTCTGATGTGAAGTCATCGGCCGAGAACGGAGGTGAGCGACTGAGAGTGTCCTCCCTCCCCTCTCTTTTTCTCTCCAAACGATTAGGAAGCTGTTTCCTGCAACGATCATCATTTCATTTGTACATATTCATTGATTTCTGCATGTCTTCATCCTAACTTCAACATTGTGTGTCTAATAAAGATCTTTAGTCTGTTCGTAGGCCTCCGCTATCTTTTTTCGGGCTCAATTAGAGCCCCAGTACGCTAAAATATATATATATATATATATATATATATATATATATATATATATATATATATATATATATATATATATATATATATATATTTATATATATATATATATATATATATATATATATATATATATATATATATATATATATATATATATATATATATATATATATATATATATATATATATATATATATATATATATATATATATATATATATATATATATATATATATATATATATATATATATATATATATATATATATATATATATATATATATATATATATATATATATATATATATATATATATATATATATATATATATATGTATGTATGTATATGTATATATACACAACAAGAAAACATTCCATGCCTTGATTAAACATGTAAACATGGAAAATTAGGGGAAATTATTTAATTTTTATGAGAAAGAAAATTTAATATTTTTGAGTAGGTTGTTTACATATAATTTTGATACTTTTAATCTAATAAAGTGTTTAAGAAAATGAGTTTTATAAATTTTAAAATGTACATCACATTTTAAGTCTATTATTAGTGTCAACAAAATATTTTTTTCAAAATCTAAACAATCTATGGTTCTTAGTTTACACTTTTCTGTAGTTAAACTGTTCTTCAAAAATCATCTTGTTCTTGAATAATTGACATTTAATAAATTGTAGATGAGTAATTGACCTCTGATTTCTTTGTTTTTTATATAGAATATATGAATTTACTACGGACAATTCCCCACCTCAGATAATAGTTATTGTCGGCATTTAAGAATTTTCCTCAGAAACGGATAGAAAATTGCAGCTTATTCTGTTCTACATACAACCTTCATATGTTGGGTACAATATAAAACGGTTTTCGTATAGTCTAAACATTACCCCTTCCTTTTGATCTCGTTAGAGATATGCTTCTTTGCTCTCTCGCTACGGTTTATCTTTTTGCAACATGTCGGCTAATGAGACTAGGACCTATTGTTTAAAGCCGATTCAACGGTTGCAAACAACAATACCACAGTTGGATTCGAACCCACGAACGCCAGTATTAAGGATTAGTGCCCTAACCATTTGGCCTTCGTGCAGTTGATAGTGAAGTTTAAAATACTATGCAGGGTTTATGACATTTATAACTACCACTATGCCAGTATACTATAATTTTTTTCTCTTTAGTTTAAAATTTTCATATCATATAGATATATAAAATTCAATTTATAATAATTGTATGGAAAAACTATCGTGATGTTATGAAGAATCATTGTTTCTTTATAAATTTACGACTTTTAACAATCTCCATTTATGACAGAATAATTTGTAAATAAACTTTTTTTTAAATTTTACAGACAACAAAATTTCATACAAACAGAAAAAATATTGTTGGAGTTAAAACATGTCATTTTTTTCCAAAATAGAAATAATTTGTGGTATTAACATACATATTTAATAACATACTTTTAAACATATATTAAAACTATATTCAATTATTATGAAATTCAAAAATAATTACAAAACATATGACCAATTTTAAAACTTACATGCTTAATTCATATTATACTTTTCAAAATTTTGCCTACAAAAATCGTTCAGTTCTGTGCTTTATAAATTGTTAATGTAGAAACAAGTAAAAGAGAAATATTTAAATGTAGAAGTTACTGAAAGAGATTGAACCTACTACTTTTTATATCCGGTTGCAATTAAATATAAAATAAAATAACATATAAGGTGCACTATGGCTAATTTTGAGGTATAAACCCCTAAACGTGTATATTGTACCAAGTTTACTGGTTAAAACTACCTAATGTATTACAATTTGTTTAAAAAGTTTTATAATTCAATTAATTATAGCACTGATTGCCAAACATAGTTATTCATTTTCAGATGCATCTTGCAATTTGATTTATTTATTTTATACGCGTTATGTAATTCTAGTAACATTAAAAAATTTATTATATGGGTTTTGATATATAAACCTCAATTTCAAGAAAACGATTCCCTTTATACCATATATAATGTATTATACATATTTGTGAAGTCTAATTTTTTACTGATATCTACATTACATTATTTATTATATTTGATTATTTAATTAATAATGTAATTAAAATTGAGCTTTTAAATCCTGTAATATTTTAAACATTCTAATTAAGCTTTTTTAGTACAATTTAACCCCAAAATATAAATAAACTATTGTTACAAAGCTATTCAAAATGGCTGATAAAAGTAAACTGTAATGTTAATAAATCATAGAAAATAAGTAATATAACTTTTGCAATGGCTAAGATACATCTACTAACTCATACTGAATGGTGGCTTCTATACAAAATGAGTTAATTAATATATTTTATTCATCATACATTGAAATGTAATACAATAAAAATAGAAATAAATTTTTGATAACTAGTAGAAATTGTTTTATTCTTTTACGAGTGTATATAAATCAAAGGGGCCTTAAACTATTCAAAAGTCTTAGAAGAATAAATCGCATTTTCAATAAATCAACGAAAATAAGCATTATACCGCACTTAATATCCTAGATACCTCTATTACTTCAAATTTACTGCTGATTCCTACATAACATGATGATCCAAGAGAAAATCTGTGAACGCTATTTAAGTAAATTACCTTCAATAAATTGCTAGGAACGAAAAGAAGGAAAAAAAAGTTTTTTGGAAAAAATAACATGTCTAACGAAGCTGACGCAACATTATTATGGAAAGTTAATATAGGCTAACCAAGAGTTATTTTTGTATCACTATAACTATCTCTACAAGCTATGATCTTTCACGTTTAATGATGTCGTAGGGAAAAAAAATAACGATTCTCTGACCATTTGCCAAATTTTTTGTACTTCTATACATATTTTTACAAAAAGTTGTTCCAAAACTTAAATCATTTTCTTTTATTCTTATAAATTTTCTTAATAAATTTTTACCTTTTTATTTTTTTAAATTGTGCAAGAGATCTTTTAATTATATATTATTATTTTAATCTGTAGTTTTATATGTAATTGAATAAAAATGAATGTTTTTGTTTATTGCAATCAGGTAGATTAAATATTTCAGATTTTAATAATCTATTTCATTTATAAGGTAAAATATTAAATTTTAAATAAAATATTGAGAAATATAAGAGATAAATTTTCATATAAACAATATTAATAATTTATATTGTTATTCTTATTATGTTAACAATTTATATTGTTAATACAAAATTTCATATTGTTATTATTTTGTTATTAATAATTTATAATAATTTCATATAAACAATATTAATATTATGCATTTAACAGTATCTTTTAAGCCTTCTATTCAAACTTTATGAAATCTCTAAAATTATCCTTTATTAAAAAGTTTTACTGACACTTAGAATGAAATTAATGAAATTTTAAAGAATTTTTGACAGAATTATATATAAAATGTGAAAATAGTCGTCAACTCTTTCTGTAGTTTTGTGATATACGTTACACCTACCTAACTAAACATATCATTAAAACCTGCCTAAAAGCATGCATAATAAATACCAACACAGCCTTCAATGATGGCGTCTTGAATCTGCAAAGGTAATTTAAATGTTTAAAAAAAAAATAACATATATGAAGTATGATTTTTAATTTTTAACAAATCATCTCTAATTACCTATAACACTATAGTTATTTACTTTTTATATAATATAAACATTAAATATATAAATGCAAAATAAATTTTCTTTTAATTTCTAGCTAGAGTTGAAATATTGTTATATTTATTATAAAATCAATGGTAGAAACTTTCTGTGGAACCACAAAAAAATGTATGTCGTCACTGTATTATTTCTTTGTATGCCTAATAAATTGTACATAATTTTTTCACTTTATTATATAATCATCCACAGAATAATATTTCTTTATTAAAAGTTTAAAATTACTCTAATCTTTTTTACGTTTATTTCTACTACACCGCACATAAAACTAAACCTTATTTGGTTTAGATTAATTTAAATGTACATTTTACAAATAATGGAGCAAAGAACGTGCAAATTTCTAATGAAGAGAAATTTTTCAATTATGTTTAGAAATTTTGAATTTTTTTATTAAATTAGAAATAAATATTCTCCAAGTGTCTAAAATTCTAAAGTTTAAAGCATTCTTAATGTGTTAAATTACACAGTCTAAAAATTCTTTATTGTTAATTATTTGATAAAATTTTATTTGGTTTGATCGTTGCGGTCAATTATTTACTACAAGAAAAATAAGGACCAGTATTTGGTGTTTACGTACTTCTATTAAATATCACTGTAAAGATGAGTAATACAAGCAGCATCTAATTTAATTCAATGTATAATATTACAGGGATTATATATATCTTTTCTTTTGACCTAAAAATCAGTATAGGACTTTATTTGGAATTTTGCCAAGGTTTTGTATTAATAATTAACAGCCTACCAGCATTTTTACTATACTTATCAGTGTTTAACTACCAAATAATAAAACAATAAAATAATATAATTTGGATAACACATGACTTCGTTGAACTCCTATTAAAGGATAGTGAACGATGTTCAAATGATTAGGTCGTTGATCTGTGGTACCAGATGTCGTGGTTCAAATTCCATTTGGTCATGGATATTCGTATCCCTTTAGAATCGACTTTAAGCAGTAGGTCACGTTGTCATTATCCATCGTGTTACAAAAAGTAGACCCTAGTGCTCTAAATAACCTATTAAATTATACTCCTTTTCTGCTGAATTTCATTACCTTATTTTCACAATCTTAATTCATCGGATTTCATTTATATGCGAAATATTATTTTTAAGTTCCTTAATGCCATGGGAAGTTATACAAGAGCTAGTGTTTAAATATTTAAAATACAAAGCTTTTTTTTTGGCAGTCCGCAAGATGAAACCCTTCCATCAATTTTTCGATTTCAGTTTTCATTGAAATATATTCATTCAGAGGTGTGAAAACGTTCATTTTTGTGGAATAATTGTCATTAAGTATCTGGAATTTGCAATTCAGGTTTACTTTTCTTCAAAGGTGCCTAACTTATGGGAGCAATCAAATGCTCAGTGTAATTGGTGTATTTCTCTGCATATAATGACATCGAGCCTTCGAGTTTGTTTTCGTCTCCCTTGAAAAGCTTTTTTTTTATTGAGCACGGTGCTATAATCCTAGTGTTTCATAGCAGTATCTATATTAGATATTTGAAATTTGGTTATGGGATTACATAAGAATTGGGTTCTTCTTGGCAAAGTTGGCGAAGATATTGGCGATATTTACTAAAACAAAAAGGTAATCCATCCAAACATTGTATTTCTTGCTTTTTCTGGCAACATTAATTAATGCACAGTATGCCATTATATACTCTTAATTATAGAAAATGACTTGAAAACCGGACATTAATAATTAGGCAATTAATCCCTTAACAGTTTACAAACGCAACAGCTCCAAATTATTAAAAATCAGCCATGGTGAACCATTAATGGTTTGTTACATCGAATTTTTTTATGCATTGCGCACTTTTATTATGTAAGAATTACACAAAAGAGTTGGAAGCAAATATCATATAATCCATAACATAGATACAAATTGTTTGGACACGATAAAATACGGAGAAAATGTTAGGCAGTCATACTTAAACCATTTTTGGCAAGTTGGCGGGGGAACAAAGTTCTGTAGTTAAGCCTTGCTTATTTCGGACTATGTTGGTTACTGTTTATGCAACACTGAAAACGTGCATCGTGAAATTGACTGAAAACGGCAGCGGAAGTTCTGAAATGTTTTATGAAAATATTATTGTTGATGCTTACAAGCATCTAAGATTACCAATTTGAACCTGAAAAGATTATGCAAACATGCTATGGATGGATAAAGGTAAAAACTGATTTTCTTAAGCAATTATTTAAATATTTATTAATAGTTAATTATGTTAATAGCATTCGAAACCATCGTCTATGATTCTAAGATTAGAATTTGGGCTACACTGCAGTTTAAAGAGCCCCTTGATTTTGATTGTTTATCTGCATTTATCATCCCTACCTACTTGAGATTTCTCACATTTGACAACCCGAGATTTTAATGCCTTAATTTATGCTTTTATAAAGTATACTCTTAGATTTTCCATTAAATATCGAAAATTTTACAAATTTTTTCCCATGCGTTTGTAAATTTAAAAATTTTGCACAATCTGCGTATACATTATGTGTATCGGGACTACTTAATAATTGGTTCCCCATGGCAAATTTAGCGAAACTATTGGCGATATTTACTAAAACTCAAAGGTAATCCATCCAAACATTGTATTTCTCGCTTTTTCTGTCGACTTTAATTAATGCACAGTAAACCATCGTAATATAATTATATACTCTTATTAATTAAAGAAAACGACCTGAAAACCGGATATTTATATTTATGAGCAATTAATCCCTTAACAGTTTGCAAACGCAACGGCTCCAAATTATTGAAAATCAGTCATAGTGAACCATTAATGGTTTGTTATAAATATTTTTTTAAGCATTGCGCACTTTTAATATATAAAAAAGAGTTACACCAGGAGACATGGATGCACATATGATATAAATATATAGATACATATTGTTTGGACACGGTGAGATCAAGAGAAATTATTAGGCTACCATACTTAAACCATTATCGACAAGTTGGAGGGGTACACAGTTCTTTAGTCCAGCCTGTGTATTTATACTGTATTTTTTACTATTTTAATAATTATAGTTTAAGTTCTTTATTGCATTTATTTGTGTTACTCTTATGAAAGTGTTCATAAAGCCATCTTAAATGACATGTTGGCATTATTGACGCCAAACAATATCACCAATAAAACAAGAGGGTATTCTAGACGGCATTGCATTTTCACCGAAATTTCTAATCTAATACAGGAAAAATATTTTCCTCTGTATGGAAATTGTGGGGAAAAATTGACTGTCATATTTTGACGGACAACAGCTAGTGTTATTTTATAACAACAACCATTAATGCAACAATAATTCAACAATAATTAGAATTACATTCAATTTAAAATTGCATATACTAATTTACCAATCAGTAGATGGCATTATTTCATTGGATATACGAATTAGACAATGAGCAGAATCGTATTCAACAATGATGTTGATGTACTAATATAACAATGGCAAGAAAGATATTCAACACTGATTTGCATATGCAAGTTCAACAATGATAAAAGTTCATTTACTATCGTCTGACTTACCAGTAGAGATTTAATATTTATTCTTTACATAAATCACAGATTGCGACAAAACAGAGAATTCACAATTGGATGCTATAATTTTTTAAATACAGTATTTCAATATTTTACAGCTGAATGCTTTTGTATTTAGATTAGTGACATTGATTTTCTTAAAACTGATGTGTTTGTTACATAGCGTGGCGTAAATTATTACAATAATAAATTGACTGCAATCAAAATAAGAAATGCACAAATATATGCAATAGTAAATAGAAAATTCCTGCAATCTAAGTCTAATTGTTTTTAGATACACAAAATTCCTACTTACGCACGTATGTCTATATGCACATTGATACATAATTCTTCAAAATTTATTTAGGAATGGACTAAAATGAAATGTTTAAAATATCTTTTTGTGTGTAAAGACATAATCCTTAAATATTCAAATAGGATTCAGACATGGGGAAAATGAGTATTCAATACTAATTCTTTAGATTTTGCTATTATAATATATATTTCTCTTAGTACAATTAAAAACAATACGAAAGATATACGTGAATTATACAAATACAGTAATTTGATTAAATTTAAAAAAATCAGTGTTTCAAATATATAATACAGCATATCAATTAATATAATTATTTAATATATCTGCAAAGTCCTATTTTGAAAAATGTTCATAGATAATACCAAGTACAAATACCATCTACAAATTTAATAAACGAATATATGAGGCTTAAGTAAAGCTATACTTTTTTGTACTTCTATAATACTTCCAAAATTTGATTTATTATCTTACAAAAGATAGTATTTACTTAAGATTTAGCATTTGCCTCTTCAGAGATTTAGTGCGTCTGAAACTGTTCTATACAGATGCACAACTAAAGTTCTTCTTCAAAGACACAAACCGAGAAAACGCTGTTTACAGAGTATTAGCCACAGAATTCTGGTTTGATTGCAGTGCAAACACGGCACCTCTTCTGATAACATTTAAAGATTACAGATCTCCAAAGCTTTTCTTTGACTTTAACTAATGTCTCCCTAACAGTTTGAGTGCGTTATGTATACAAAGAAAGTAAACTCCATTTATAAATTATTATTAATCTTATATTTCTTTTATTTAGGTCTCATTTATAAAAATTGACAGTACTTCACTTGCATGGTGATAAAATAAATGAATCAACCTTTATATTCCTTAAATTACATTATTCGTTTTTCGATGTAGGATAAATTATTTCGTTGTATCATAACTGACAAATACTTATTTACTTGTGTGAAGTATTTATTCTTTACTATAATAAGATTATATATAGATCAAACAGGCTATTATTAATAGTCATTTTTAAGTGGTAATTTCAAAATATTTTAGTTTACATAGAAAACATTTGTAAAAACATTGTGTCAAATTTCTGAAAACTTTTATTTTTTTTAACCCACGATTTTTTTACTAGTATTTACTGTTGGAAACCAAGTGTTAATCACATCACTTATAGATATGCTTTCCTTTTAAGTGTTTGTTAAATTAATCCTTTTTATTTATTCATTTCCTTCCGTTAAAAGATGCTCTTCCTAATTTCCGGTTAAAGGGGATTCTATAATTTAATATTTTTTTAAAATAGTTTTTACTTTTATTTTCTAATACCTTTTCCGATATTAAAATTAATTCAATGGTTTACAAAACTTTTATAAGAAGCAAGAATGTTTGGCAAACCACTGTTTGTCAGATATTGTTATATTGCATAGCCGATGGGTTTACAACATTATATATAATTAACTCGTTTTCTGCATAAGGAGGGGGGAGTTCAATGCAGCTTGCTTCTTAAGATTGTTTCCCTGCTTGTTTCTAGGCATAATTATGGCACTTAACGTTTTTCGCTCTGCATGTTTGTTTCTCGTCGAGTTTCTAACATTTTGAGTCAGTCACACACAACGTATTTCCCGAAACCAATAG
>CM063501.1:157333635-157358635 GCA_032207245.1 Pardosa pseudoannulata
TATATATATATATATATATATTTATATATATATATATATATATATATATATATATATATATATATATATATATATATATATATATATATATATATATATATATATATATATATATATGTATATATACATACTCTGGTTACTTGTATCTTATTTGGAGTTCGTCGCCAATCATAATAATCATAAAATAATCATAGCCAACATATCATTTATTTCAATTTAGAAATGAGTACAGCCTTCTTAGGTCTTACGCCACACTCTACATTCCTTCAGCTAATGGAATAATGTCTATTGCCCTGTCATTTGATTATCAACACTGGAAACAAAACGACCCATTCTCAAAATCTAAAACCCCTGCCATCTTTAATTTTTACTTATATATATGTATGTATGTATGTATGTATATATATATATATATATATATATATATATATATATATATATATATATATATATATATATATATATATATATATATATATATATATATATATATATATATATATATATATATATATATATATATACCCTACCTCATTACGTTGCTGTATCTGTGTAGAAACTCTATTAAAAAACAAAAAGTTATGAGAAAAAACTCAATAACAGGCAGCATAGATTTTATCGAAAAGGATAAAAATGTGAATTTGAAATTGTTATGTTTGACCAAATAATCATATACAATGGTTATTAATTATTAACATCAGCATTTATTCTATTTTTAATAAATTAGAAATTCTACTTTGGGGTTAAAAAAAACTACATTTAAATGTATTTTGTGACACGTATATATATATATATATATATATGTTTTTTTTAATTTCGAGCATCATCAATAAATCTACGTATCTGTAAAAAAATACTTTTAAAGTTTTAAAAATGTTTTAAATAGATAAAAAATTTAGAGAATTGATTGAGCTGTAAGGTGCAGTGCTATATTGTATTTCTGACAAGGAGGCAATTTTTCAATTCTTTGACATGTGGATTAACTTCGAGAATTTATCTTTGAGAAAAAAAAATGTTGAGTGAATAATTTTGATTTACGTCTTAAATGTCTGAATCTGGCATCTGTCATTTTATCAACATTTGTTCACACATCATCCTGATGTAACACATATTTACTTTAAAGATAAAGTGTCTGAGTACATATCATTTTATAAAAATGTTGAAATTCTCTTTTAAAGACGTAAGTTATTTTTGTTTTTAAAAAGAAATAAATGACGTTGCATTTTAAAATTATTAACTGAATGGGATAGTGTTTGAATGAAATTGAAAAAAAAACCATATTTAGAGTAAGGTTTGTAAAAAGTACATTCCTTATAATTTTATTCATATACATATCTAATACGAATACCACTACATCTTTGTACTCTTATTAAATAAAGCAAAATTGAAATTTTAGTTCTAACAGGTATCATTAGAATAAATATTTACAAATTTCCCTAATTATACTCACTCTACTACTTTTAAAGACAATAGCTGAGAATAATTTTCAGCAAATATTTCTACAGACAGATAATATTACACTTTATTATATGTAAAATAAACCCAAAGCTTCTGAAAACTCTTATTTAATACGAAAAGTATAGTATGATATTTGCGAAACTTAATAAAGATTAAAGAGTATTATTTAAAATCAAAATTCGGAATGTACATTTACCTTGACCGTTTTTACATTATTTTAAAGGTAAGCACAGAATAACGGATGTAACATATTATTGATGTACCGATATCAGCTAAAATCAAAAGTATATTATTGTGACATATATAAATATATATAAATAAGAAATAAAGAAATATTTAAATATATATATTTTTATTTATATATATTTTATAGTATATATATATATATATATATATATTTATATAAATATATATTTATAATATATATATATATATATATATATATTTTATATATATATATATATATATATATATATATATATATATATATATTATATATATTATAACATATACATATATTTTATATATATATATATATATATTTATATATATATATATATATATATATATTATATATATCTGTGTATGTTTATGTGTGATCACATTTCTATTAACTGATTCTATTGAGAGTATTACAAATGTTACTTCGTAATTTAATCTGTAGTATCTGCCTTAAATATCATTGGTTATATTTCTTCGTAGGAATTTGGTAACATGGGATTATATAGTCGGTTTAAAACGTTACAAATATATTTTTAATCTGAAATTTATCTCCCAACTTACTGAAGCGACTTTCTTTGGGCACGTTGCTATGGTGACATCACGCAAATACCTCTGGGGGGGTGCAGCGCATTGCCCTAAGTTGACACTAGGGCGTGACGTTTGAAGCAAAATGACCGGCCTGATCCAAACACATATATTTCCTTCACTGGAATCTCATAGAAAATTATGAGCGGTTTGAGAAATTATTAAAACTGGAAAATATATTCATTTAGTTTGAAAATTCTTATAAATATTGATGATATCTTTTAAATTAAACTAATTGAAATGTAATCAATTTTTTTATTTAAGGAACTAAAACTGTTATCATCATAAAATTTTTAAATATTGTTTTGAATAATCGTTAATATGAGTATAAACTATGTAATTTATCAAAATTTCTTACTATTTATTTTCTGGAAGTGTTTCCTGTAAGCTTTTAATTTTGAAACATATTTTCTTTATGTCAAATATACATAATATAAACAAATATTATAGTTACTGCTATGTTTTAACAATTGTTTCATGATTTCTCAGGGATATTCAATTTGAATTTAAAATTCTTAACATACATGTGTTTTAACGGTGATTGTTATTGACTGTACTATTCACTTAGGAAGCAGTATTAAACCAGGGTATTTAAAGCTTCCAAGTGAAAAGATGTTTAACTAAGTTAATATTTAGATATTATAAAAGCATATTTTTAAATAAAATCAAGCTATATGAAATTTAATCAATGTTTCTATTTAAGGAAACTAAAACTGTTATCATCACAAAATTTTGAAATATTTATTTTTAATAATTGTTAATAGGAGTATAAACTGTGCAAATTCCATTTCGCAAATAATTCCTACTTATTTATTTTCTGGGAGTGTTTTCTGTAAGCTTTTAATTTTGAAATATATTTTCTTTACATGATTTTTAACGGTGATTGTTATTGACTATACTATTCACTTAGGAAGCAGTTTTAAACCCGGGAATTTAAGGCTCCCAAATGAAATGATGTTTAACTAAGTTAATATTTAGATATTATAAAACCATAATTTTAAATAAAATCAAGCTATATGAAATTTAATCAATATTTTTATTTAAGGAAAATAAAACTGTTTTTATCAAAAATTTTGAAATATTTATTTTTAATAATTTTTAATGGGAGTATAAACTGTGTAATTTCCATTTCGCAAATAATTCCTACTTATTTATTTTCTGGGGGTGTTTTCTGTAAGCTTTTAATTTTGAAATATATTTTCTTTATATCAAATATACATAATATAAACAAATATTATAGTTACTGCTTTGTTTTAACAATTGTTTCATGATTTCGCAGGGATATTCAATTTGAATTTAAAATTCTTAACATACATGTGTTTTAACGGTGATTGTTATTGACTGTACTATTCACTTAGGAAGCAGTCTTAAACACGGGGATTTAAGGCTCCCAAGTGAAAATATGTTTAACTAAGTTAATATTCAAATATTATAAAAGCATATTTTTAAATAAAATCAAGCTATATGAAATGTAATCAGTATTTTTATTTAAGGAAACTAAAACTGCTATCATTATAAACTTTTGAAATATTTTTTTGGAATAATCGTTAATAGGAGTATTAACTGTGCAATTTCCATTTCGCAAATAATTCCTACTTATTTATTTACTGGGAGTGTTATCTGTAAGCTTTTAATTTTGAAATATATTTTCTTTATATCAAATATACATAATATAAACAAATATTATAGATACTGCTACGTTTTAACAATTGTTTAATGATCTCTCAGGGATATTCAATTTGAATTTAAAATTCTTAACATACATGTGTTTTAAGCTTGATTGTTATTGACTGTACTATTCACTTAGAAATCATTCTTAAACACGGGGATTTACGGCTCTTAAGTGAAAAGATGTTTAATTAAGTTAATATTTAGATATTATAAAAGCATAATTTTAAATAAAATCGAGCTATATGAAATTTAATCAATATTTTTTATTTAAGGAAACTAAACCGGTTATCATCATAAAATTTTGAAATATTTATTTATAATAATTGTTAATAGGAGTATAAACAGTGCAATTTCCATTTCGCAAATATGTCTTACTTATTTATTTTCTGGTGGTGTTTTCTGTAAGCTTTTAAATTTGAAATATATTTTCTTTATGTCAAATATACATAGTATAAGCAAATATTAAATGTTACTGCTATGTTTTAACATTTTTTTTTTATGATTTCGCAGAGATATTCAGTTTGATTGTAAAACTTTTATCATAAATATGTTTTAACGGTGATTGTTATTGGTGCACCATCCACTTGTCTTCAATCTAAGTATTGAAGGCTACCAAGTGAAAAGATGTTTAACTTACAGTTAATATTTAGATATTATAACACCATAATTTTAAATAAAATTAAGTTATGTGAAATGTAATCAGTACTTTTATTTAAGAAAACTAAAACTGTTATCATCATAAAATTCTTAAATATTTTGTTTTTAATAGTCATTAAGAGGAGAATAAACTATGCACTTTTCATTTAGCAAATAATTCCTACTTATTTATTTTCTGGAAATGTTTCCTGTAATCTTTTTTTTAATATATTTTATGTTAAATATACATAATATAAACAAATATTATATGTTTCTGCTATTTTTTAACAATTGTTTCATGATTTCGCAGGGATATTCAGTCTGAATGTAAAACTCTTAACATACATGGGTTTTAAAGGTGATTGTTATTGGTGTACTATCCACTTAGAAACCAGTCTTCAATCTGGGTATTGAAGGTTCCCAAGAGAAAAGATGCTTAATTAAGTTAATATTTATATATTATAAAACCATAATTTTAAGTAAAATCAAGCTATATGAAATTTAATCAATATTTTTATTTAAGGAAACTAAAACTGTTATCATCATAAAATTTTGAAATATTTATTTTTGATAATTGCTAATACGAGTATAAATTGTGTCATATCCATTTAGCTAATAATTCCTACTTATTTATTTTCTAGGTGTGTTTTCTGTAAGCTTTTAATTTTGAAATATATTTTCTTTATATCAAATATACATAATATAAACAAATATTATATTTACTGCTATGTTTTAATAATTGTTTAATAATCTCGCAGGGATTTTCAATTTGCATTTAAAATTCTTAACATACATGTGTTTTAACGGTGATTATTTTTGACTGTACTATTCACTTAGGAAGCAGTCTTAAACCCGGGTATTTAAGGCTCCCAAGTGGAAAGATGTTTAACTAAATTAATATTTAGAGATCATAAAACCATAATTTTAAATAAAATTAAGCTATTTGAAATTTAATCAGCATTTTTATTTAAGGAAACTAAAACTGTTATCATCATAAAATTTTGAAATATTTATTTTTAATAATTGTTAATAGGAGTATAAACTGTGCAATTTCCATTTCGCAAATAATTCCTACTTATTTATTTTCTGAGGGTGTTTTCTGTAAGCTTTTGATTTTGAAATATATTTTCTTTATGTCAAATATACATAGTATAAGCAAATATTTTATGTTACTGCTATGTTTTAACAATTGTTTCATGATTTCGCAGGGATATTCAGTTTGAATGTAAAACTCTTATCGTAGATATGTTTTAACGGTCATTGTTATTAGTGCATTATCCACTTGGGAGCCAGTCTTCAATCTGGGTATTGAAGGCTCCCAAGTGAAAATATGTTTAACTTACAGGTAATATTTAGATATTATAACACCATAATTTTAAATAAATTAAGCTATATGAAATGTAATCAGTATTTCTATTTAAGGAAACTAAAACTGTTATCATCATAAAAATGTTAAATATTTTGTTTTTAATAGTCATTAAGTTGAGTATAAACTATGCATTTTCCACTTAGCAAATATTTCCTACTTATTTATTTTGTGGAAGTGTTTCCTGTCCGTTTTTAATTTTTGAATATATATTTTATGTCGAATATACATAATATAAATAAATATTATATGTTACTGCTATGTTTTAACAATGGTTTCAAGATTTCGCAGAGATATTCAGTTTGAATGTAAAACTCTTAACATGCATGTGTTTTAAAGTGATTGTTATTGATTGTGTTATCCACTTAGGAAGCAGTTTTAAATCCGGGTTTTTAAGGCTCCCAAGGGAAAAGAAGTTTCATTAAGTTAATATGTAGATAATATTAAATCTTAGTTATAAATAATAAAACAATTGCGTTCTCATAAATGAATAGAACAACTGATATTAATCTTCTTCATAAACTTGATACTGTATTTGGTTATTCAACTATCAATTTGAGCAAATTAAAATTAAATATATGCGAACTTGATATTTTATACATAATCTAGGTACACATACAGTTAAACATATAAAGTCCCGACCTCTCCAAATAAAATAAAAAAATTTCCTAGATTTATATATTCAATACATCACATATTAGCTGGACTATATTTTCATGAAATTGGTTTAAAAAATCATGGAATTGGTTAAAAAAGTGAAATGCAAAACACTTTTAAACTTTCCAAACTAAAACATTGCTACTACAAGAACAGATTAAATATCTTTTGAAATAATATAGCAAAATTGAAACTAAAATAATAAATAAATAACTTTAAAATTAAGTAATTATAAAAATAAAATCTTGTTATAAATCATTTCGTTATTTTTAAGCTATATATATTGAGAATATTTTAAATACTAATTAATGATTTAAGTCATTTTAAAGATTTTAATTATTTTAAACATCATACAGCCCAAAAATGTTTTATGTGAAAACATATACACTGTTAGACGAATTATGTTACTTAGAAGATTTTAATTAATTTAACACATAATTTATAAGAAAATATATGAAATGTGGCAAAAAAAGAGCCGTCAAGCAAAATTTAAGATTAATTGGATAAGATTGACATGTAATCAAATTAAATTATGATTTATACATATATACATATATATATATATATATATAATATATATATATATATATATATATATATATATATATATATATATATATATATATATAATATGGGCGAGACTCATTCAAAATCACAGCACAGTTTATTTCTAGTAAGAAACATGGAATCTATCCAACAGTCAAACACTTTTACAACCTCGTGCACATAGACAATGTGATCCCGCACATACACTTTTCAAGTAGGTATTCCTCAGGTAAAAAGACTACGAATAATCCCTAAGCACAATTGATCACCTGATAAAAAATACACATGTTTACAGAGGCTAACTGTTGGCTAAAGTAGTACAGGCAGAGACTGAATTAAGTCTATAGCATGTCTGTTGGGAAAAATCAGAATAACCGCGCAAACCCCGAACGTACTTTATGAACAAAAGTTAAATTAATATTAAATTAATATTAAAATAAGTAAATAAGGGATTTTAATATTACATACACACACACACACACACACATATTTATATATATATATATATATATATATATATATATATATATATATATATATATATATATATATATATATATAAACGGAGGTCATGTGTAGCATAAGTAATGCTATGGATACGTGTAACATTGCCCCCGCTTCTTCCTCGTACTTTAAAATTTGACCAATTAGAGCTGTTTTAGGCTTGATCTGCTACCTCCAAATGCATCATTTGGATAATTTGTGACTACGAACTATCTTATGTATCTTAGTGACATAAATGAGCATGGGGGATATTCGGGTGGTTCAGGTTTCGAATTCTTAACCATTTGGTCATAAGATTCTACTGAGCTACGGTGGCTGTCAGTGATTCAACTTACCAGTAAATAGACCACTTGGTTCATCATTACGGTGACTTGGATGATTAGCGGCAGATACGTTTCCAAATTGGCTCGCAAATTGTTAGAGACGGGAATCTACAGGAGAAAGTCACGATTATTGGAATCCATGTTGTAATTGGGAAAATGATCATATTGATGTTCTATGAACTGGTTCCAATCATGTCTGATCATTTGATCTTTCAACCGAGATGAACTAAATGGCTGTTCCGTTCAGACAGCTCAGAAAACCGCATAGCCTTGCTTTTAGAGATGAAACTGAATGTCTAGATAGTCCTCTCTTAAATCAAATCTCTTTCCACTGGGAGCTTCAGATCCCTGTTCTGTAATCCCCAGCAAAGAGCTTTATACCAATTGATTGGTATTTAAGCAGCATCCACCCTGGTCGAGATCAAGGGAGAGTGATCAAGTAATGATATTTAATTAACCATAAACGACTTCATCCAAAACCTATGGATTATGTTTCTATCATACATTCTGTCGTAACAGTCGAAGAAGCTAACTTTAATAAAATGGTGATTAAGAGGCTGGAGTACTATGATGAATTATAAGATTATCTTAAGACCTTGTGATAGAGTGTAGAGAAAAAATTAGAAAGTGTATGTCAATGATTTTTCTCGTGGAAAAACGTTACTGTGCTAACGAAAATTATTACTCGGCTTGCAGAAATTGCAAATGGAAATTAAAATTCGGTAGTTCAGATTAAACTCTAAAGGTGTTTACCTAGAGAGATCGGCAAATTTTACTTTAGACTTCATACGAATCACGACTACCTACCGAGTCGATTGTAAATTGAGAATTACAGATATTGACCTTTTCTCTGTTGCTAGCCTTAACAAGCCTATGACTGAATCATATTACATCCCCTATATAATAATAGCCTAAGTTATATGTACGTCTGTCCTCGATTTTATGAAGCGGTTAGACCTGGAATGGATAGAGGCATCCATAGTTAGCAAAATTCAAAGATCAAAATTCAAAGTTTATCTTCTAAATTATAGATCCAATTCTAAAATAAATTGGTATAAATATGCTTCACAGCATAGCAAAAAATACGGTCTTCTTTAAAACGCTCGAAATTCACCCCTTCCCCTCTTCTCGAACTTTTAAGGCCATTATTCCAACTCCTATTTCCCCCGGTTAAGAGCAGGTGATTAAATTTATCAGTTTATCTCATAATAAATAGGCAAAAATAACATTTTTCTAGCATTATGAAGTCATTCCTTTAACCATCTCATTTAATCATTATTTAAATTATGTCTTATTTTCATACGTTTTATCATTGAACTTAGATATGACGTAAATAATTTTCTTTTATATTTGGCTTAAATAAAATAGATTAGGTACTTATGAGAATTTTAAATTGAATCATCGATTATTTTTTGTTGCAAGATAACTCTCAGCCAAACAA
Source organism: Pardosa pseudoannulata (assembly GCA_032207245.1). Taxonomy (NCBI): domain Eukaryota; kingdom Metazoa; phylum Arthropoda; class Arachnida; order Araneae; family Lycosidae; genus Pardosa; species Pardosa pseudoannulata. Next base: position 157,343,045 of record CM063501.1, read on the forward strand.
CAAACCATTTTTTTACCTGCCTCATAAGGTACTTTAGAATTTTGGAAAATTAAAAATTTTAATGATCCCGTCATACGACGGGCTATATGCTAGTATATAAATATTATATGATGGTTTTATATCAGTACTCTTTCATATTTCAGGCTGTTTTTGATTGATTTTCATTTGATGTTAAGGACAGTGCCTTTGATGACGGTTTTTGATGTTATTTATTGTATTATGAATATCTACGACTTTGGACAAATAAGTCGTTGACGTAAAGATAGTAAGTTTATTGATGCAGCTATACAGTTTGCTGTTTTGCTGTACGACAGCTATAGATTCCTGAACCTAATGCTTAAATTTGAACCCGTATAACTACGAATATCCATGTCAGCAATGAGATTCGAATTCGTGAATCCCGGCACTAAACAGCAGGAACCTACTGATAAGGTGATTTTTGAAATCCATAAATTTTCTTCAAAACGTCACGATTTGGCCCATGTTAAAAATTGTGTGAATATTTATATTAAGTACTTCAACTCTCTCATAAAAACATTAATAAAAGAAATACTTTAACTTAACTTAAGAATAACTCTCGAACAAAAATTCTAAAAACTGAACATCTCATCAGACTCAACATTATTTCAGAAACTATAACAGAGGATACTGCATTTTAATCCCCTTTATCTGGTCCACAATCCTAAAAATGTGCTAATGTTATAATGTGTTCAGATTTCAAATACAGAAAGGATGGCAGCGTAAATACCCCATCTTAGCCTGCAGACTTCATTGGCCCCTAAGGATGTCTCAATCATTCTAACGGGTCCCTCGGGAAATGTTCAGTCGCGACGTGAAATTTTGTAACCAAATTGCAGTTCGACTTACTCTGGACTTTTGATCATACATCACATCTGCGAATGACATATACGGAGGAGTCATTCATGCATAATTCAGATCTTTCATGTTAGTTGTTACGTTGTGACTTCTAGTGACATTAATATCGAGTATGTAATATTTTTGTGAAGAGATTACACTTCCTAATACATATCAAGAAACGCGAGTCACACGATCTTAATTCTTAAACATTCCTTTGGTGATTTTCAAATAATTTTAATTCTGATGCTCTTATTTTGTCATATTAAATATTGGAGCACAGTCCATTTATATATATATATATATATATATATATATATATATATATATATATATATATATATTAGATTAGATTAACTATATCATTGATTAAAAACGTAATAAACTTAAAATGCTGTAGGGACTTCAAATATTGATTTAATATGTAATATGGGCGAGACTCATTGAAACGCACAACACATTGTATTTCTGGGGAGATATATGAAATCCATAAAATAGGCAAACACATTTACATCTTCGTGCACCCAGACAATGTACACGCACACTTTTCAAGTAGGGATTCCTCAGGTAAAAAGGCTACGAATAATCCCTAAGCACAATTGATCACGAGATAAAAAATACCCATGTTTAAAGAGAACGCGCTAACTATTGGCTAAAGTAGTAGAGACAGAGGCTGAATTAAGTCTGTAGCGTGTCTGGAGGGAAAATCAGAATTACCGCGCAAACCACCAATATACTTTATGAACAAAAGTTATTAAATTAATATTAAAATACGTAAAAAAGGGATTTTAATATTACACACACACACACACACACACACACACACACTATATATATATATATATATATATATATATATATATATATATATATAATATATATATATATATATATATATATATATATATATATATATATATATATATATATATATATATATATATATATATATATATATATATATATATATATATATATATATATATATATATATATATATATATATATATATATATATATATATATATATATATATATATATATATATATATATATATATATATATATATATATATATATATATATATATATATATATATATATATATATATATATATATATATATATATATATATATTATATATATATATATATATAATATATATATATATATAATTTTAAATATTAAAAAACTTTTTTATAAGAAAAATGAATTTAAATATAAAAGAACTGACGTTTATGTTTATCTACTGTCACAGGCTTTCTTTTTATTTCAGTATCTTAAATTTATTCATATTTTAACAAATTGAAATATAATAAAGAAAGAAAGGTTGGGTTCTTATTTCATGTGTAATTGTATATAATGAGCATCTTGACATGTTGAGACACGCAGTGCATGAAATTTTTATTATTTTATAACTCATTTGCTTCACTCTTGAAAATTATTGATATGTTTTTGATATTAAATATGATAACCCACCCACTCGCTCAGCAATATTAATAACAAACTAACATCCAATAAAGCACTTTGAAAGGAGTATTACTAGGAGCACTGTACAACAAATAGACGATATTTGAGACCCCTAAAAACAAATAGTATGACAAATAACAGAAATGATAATTTTCAAATCAATGAAATATTTTATATGATCTCAAATTATAAATGTATTTCTCTAAGTTTATAGATATCTATTCAGTTGGTTTGGTTTCGTTTGGAGTCCATATTTAGCAACATGGGGGTTAATGAGACCGGGACCTATTGCTTAAAGAAATATTCCGAATAGCTACAAACATCCATGCCACAATAGGAGTCGAACCTACGATCTCCCGTACCGAAGATCAGCCTCCTAAACACTGGTTCATAGTTCGGCCCTATTCAGTTGAACCAATTTAACTAGCATTTTTCTGACACATCATTCTGTTTTATTTTTAGTGAAAGTGTTGAAAAACGACAATTTTAACAATTTTACCGTTGGAAGTAAAATCTGATATAACGGAAAAATCGTTGCTGCAAAAGAAGTTAGTGTAGAAAAGGATATCGGAGCTACATCGGGATTTCATAATTCTTCCAAACCTTCTTCAGAAATTGAACTCTAACCTTCCGGAGTAAATAGCAAAAGGCTAACTACTATACAATATGAGCTATAATTACTCATGCTTCCGCTTTAAAAAAGATAATTTTTATTTCCTTCAACATTAATTTGAACAATAAGTGATAATAAGCAGTTAATTAATCTAGATTGCCATAGTTTTTTGTAGTCTTTTTTTTAAAAGGAGAATTTTTCATCAATACCACCTTCACATGCCCAATTTTTCAGAAAATGAAACTTTTAGAGAAGAGAGATATCCAAAGTTTTGCTTTATAATTCATTCCGAAGAATTGTGGCAGGGGAAAAATGAGATTACACTGCAGCTGATGATGAACATGCATAATTATGGCAAAAGCTGGCTTATACTGAGAAAAATGAGAGGCGGCTAGTCGTTCGAAGAAAATATTCCGTGATTGACTACTAATAGTAATTATGTTCATTACACGCAAAATGATCTTACACGGCTGAAAATGTTAAATAAGGAGAAAAATTGCTCTTGTTATGAGTAATTACTGAGAAAAACGACTCTTTAACTTTCCAGATGCTTTAAATATTCCCCAGAGATGCAATATGTAAAGAAAATATTGTTACTAGAAGTTTATTGAAGAATATGTATGGAAATTCATATTGAATGGGATAAAATGTGAAGAAAAAGGAAAATATTACACACAGTTATTCAATTTTTTCTTGAGAAGAAATCAAATTCCCTTAGATAGTTTAGAATATTTTTCTAAAAGTTTAATTAAACATGTATTTATAGTTATTAATACCAAATTAAAAAGCTAGAAACAGCTAATTAAAAAGTGAAAATCGATTTCTCTGTTAAAATTCAAGTCATATTTCATTCGAAATTTTGTTTATAACTATAAATTTGATCTTAATTTTAGATATGAAAAATACATAAATAAAATAGTTCTTTTTGGACATCTCTTGTATGTAACATTCAGTTGACAGTTTCAGGTTTCAAGTAATTTTTTTGCAACGTAATCTTAGGTTTTTTTCAATTATACAGTTTTTGTTGATGTAAAAACACAGCTTAAATATTACTATCAATTTAGAAATAATAATGTGTTTTCCATAACTTTTACTTTTTTATGACTATAACAATCGAACTACCTAGAATAATGTAATTTCTTTCGTATAATATTGAATAATTTTACTGCTTTCAGATCTTCATAACCCCTGTTTCAACATCACTAAAATTTATAAATTATATAATATTCTAATGTATATATCATTATTTTAGTTGCTGCTTAACTGATCATTATTTTGAAATGGAGTAAAGTAACGCAACAAAGTATTTTGGAATTAGAATTTCTGATAAATAAATACAAGAAATATCTAAAATATCTGAAATATCTTCTGCATATTATTCCCTTTAGAAACCTAATAATCTTTATTACTGGTCACGTGGTTAGTTTCTGCTCACTGACTGTTTACACGTCAGCACATAATTACCCGCATGATTCCAAATGCATAGAATCATGTAGCACTGCACAAATGAAATGGCAATTCTCAATCTATAATATCTGGCTATAACTGTACTGACATGTAGTTTTAGTAAAATACTGCTTTCTATTTATATTCATTTTTATATAATATCTGATTGTTCATCAGAAAAATTGAAAAAATATTTTGAATGAAATACGTATTTGAAAATTTATAAATTTTGGGATTCTTCGCAACTTTTAACCTCCAATAAATTTGACAAAATCGTTGTTATTTTCACTCTTTCATAATTTAAGAAATAAATTAATTTTAAATTTAAACTCTCAAATACTAAAATATATTTGTAATATAGCATCAAAAAATTACCAGAATGAAATTCAAACTTAATCAAAATACTGATTGCCACTTTTTAACAACTTTAAGCATTTAATGTTATGATGTCAGTTAAAGTTTTTTTAATGCAAAGAAGTAAAACTATTTTAAAAAGCTACGTACTTTTTTTAACTGTCGCAGAAGAAAGTGTTGCAAGTTATTTATTATTTATTTAGTAAAAAAGGCCATTTCAAGTGGCTTTAAAATACAGAGATATTTTTTTATTATTAAGTATTAATTGTGTATATCAATATGAAAGATTAAAATAGATTTGTAGTTTGGTTTTGATTAATCAAGTAGTAAACATTAAATCTATAATGTTACAACTATTTGTGATTCTAAAACAATGCAATACATATTTAAAATGCTGAACTATAAAATCTATATAATAAGATTTTTAATAAAAACAATTCTATAAATATCTAATATTTTAAGAAAAACACAGATATAATTAGATAAAATTCTCATTTACTATTTAAATAACTTATAGGTTTCTAAATTTAAATACAAACTACTCAAAAGAATACAAATTTACTTTAACTAAAATCTGCGTTTTTGTTTGTAAATAATTATACAATATTGTTGCCATAAAGTAATTAATTGTAAAGAATAATGATAACAAAAATTTTAGATTTAAAAAAAAATCTGTTAAATCTAAAAAATTTTAAAGACGAAAATTCAAAACAGAAAAATTGTTAGAAGGCAGCAGGGCCAGAAACAATTGTAAACTCCGAAATAAAACTAAATTCATAGGAAATTTATTTGTTTGAGCTTTTAAAGCATAAGTTATCTGTTATTAGACATTTTACCCCCGAATGAACATTATGCGTAATTATTCCAAACATTTGAATTGTACACTTGCAAACTAAGTTTACTGTGAAATTATGATATACTCATTGTTTTAAATGAAGTAAATATATAAAAGTTTTTATTAAATAATTCTAAAATGAATATTATATATTTTAATTTGGATGTTTATCCATCATAAATGTTGAATGAATACGTGTTTTTATAATATATTCCTTTATTAAATTAAATAAAAGTAATAAAACATTTCTTCAAATTTATTATTTCTCATAGAATTTTTAAAAACTTCCATAGTATAAAATAATCTAATATGTTTGAAAATTTAAAAAACATGTTATTTTAACATTTAAAGCCATTACATTAAAGAAATTTAATCTAACGCAATATTATAAAAATAAGCAAGCTACGTTATACACAATCGTAAAACAGTTAAAAAGAGTAGGGTAAAAAGAATATTTTTTCTCGAACATGCTAAATTAAAATGCAGATAAACAATTTATATTTTTTTTCCCAAAACAGGTAAAATTTTAGCTTTAAAGATTGCTATTATATGTTCTTTTTGAATTGTTAAAATGTATCACATTGTTTAATATGTAATATAACTTTTTAAAAATGTAAATTAAATTAAATTAAATTTTAAACTTTCATTGTAAAGAAGAAAATCGAAGCAGCTATAATATAAATAAAAAATTCCTCTCGGCAGAATCATGTACTTTAAAAATTTCTCATTGCAAAACAATAAGTATTTTTATGTAATATTAACATACATACTACAGCATTCGTATTGACTCTAAAATTTATTTAATATATTTTTCTATACATGAAGCAGGCATGTTTCATATATATATATATATATATATATATATATATATATATATATATATATATATATATATATATATATATATATATATATATATTTATATATATATATATATATATATATATATATATATATATATATATATATATATATATATATATATATATATATATATATATATATATATATATATATATATATATATATATATATATATGTATATATATATATATATATATATATATATATATATATATATATATATATATATATATATATATATATATATATATATATATATATATATATATATATATATATATATATATATAATACACAAAGAAATAGGAATTAGAATACTATTTTCCTAAATACATTGATGCAATTTCTACCACAGAAAATAATCCCCTTTCTGACATGTTATTGCTGTACCTAAGATAGCTATCAAAATCTTAGAGTAAAATGTATTTTTTAACAGTCAAATCACAAAATAAAATTGTATCCAAGCACATTATGATGTTTAAAACAATTGCACTTTAAAATTAAAATTGTTCCTTAAAAGTTTTTCGGTACAAAACAAAAACTATTTTTTTGTACTCGATTTTTCATACCCTTTAATCAAACGTATTATCTATTTTGTACTACTTCGTAAAAATATGTACAGCAATATATTATTAATAATGATCTATAACTGTTAAAATGTACACAGCATTTATAAAAAACACTTTTAAATATTTATATACATAAAACTATAACAAAACTGAAAAACGTACAAAAAATAAAAAAAATGGAATATAAAATCACATTTTTCAATCTACAATGTAAATTCAAAATGTACGCAACATTTATAAAAATTACTTTTATGTAAATTTTTATATAAAACTGTAACAAAATATATAAAAATTGCAGAAAACAAAAGAAAATGAAATAGGAAATCACATTTTTCAATCTACAGTGTAAATTTGAAAAGTAAACTAGTAATCTTAACATTTTTTTTTCAAATAGAATCACAGAATTTTTATAAGGAATATTTACATATCAGTCATATTATATCAACACTAAGGTAAATAACAAAAACTGAAATAACAATGCCATGTTTATTTAACAGTCTTTACGACCAGCTATAAGCTATACTACATGACAAAAAATCCCAGATAAAAAAATGAAATACAGAATGTGCTCTTAAAAATGAAAATAGGTCATCAAAAACTTGTCGGTATCATAAAATTGTTTTCCATAAACTCTATTATGCATGAACATATTATTTGCTTTGCGCTCTTCAGTAACGCATTTCTTTTATATTCTTAGAAAAAAAGGCGAGTGTCAGAGGAAAAATAATGTTTCTACTACAAGAACGTAAATATCATTTATTTAAATTATTATTTCGTTCTTTTTTAAGCACGTTGAAAATATAATAAAATGTTTCTTCCGCATTAAGGGAAAGGAACTATTTCCCTAATCACGTACATCACACAAATAGCTTTAAATAAATTCATAAAGAAGAAACGGTGTAATACTTAATGGAAAAAAACGAAGAAATGGCTGCAAAACTGCGGGAAGAAATTGAGGTTTTTGAAGTGATTGCAGGCATAAAATGTTATGAAAACATATATTTTTATAAAACGAATAACAATATACATACATATGTATTTCTTTATACAATGCGTAAAGTAACGTAATAAAATATTTTAAAAAGTTTATTCCACAGGAATAAAGATATGTATTACATACAATTTCATTTAATCACTGTTTTTATTAAAATAAATACTTAAATTAACTAACTGATTACATTAAGTGAATTATATTCTAGCGCATATTTATAATATAATATATTCTATCATATATTTATATTATATTATATTATATCAATATTTATATTACATTATATTATATCATATATTTTCATTATATTATATTACATCATATATTTATATTATATATTATATCATGCATTTATACCTTACTATTTTATACCATACATTTATCTTATATTCCATATCATATTTTTATATTAATTTAAATGATTAAATATTCCAATTTAATCATTTGTTTTTGTGATGGTTCGTATCCATATATTAACAATGCTTCAGAAATTGTGTTATAATAATAAACAATATTTTCATTTAATGTCTTCACTTTAAAAGGTACCCACACATATACATCTATGTATTGAAATATAGTAATAACGTAGATAAATATATGTTCCTAAACAAAAGCAATCATTAGCAGTTTAAGCAAATGTTCATGCTAAGTTTATAAATTATCTTCGACCGCATTTGAGATTTAATTTTATTAAATAATAATAAAATTATAAATATTTAAAACACAATGAAATAATTACATCAGTTATAAGCTAAATAATTAAATTATTATTTTACATTGAGTAAGTAAACCCTACACTAATTAAATAAGGATTTCCGAAGGACTAATGATAATATCGTTATAGGTATGTTTACAGTTATAAACAATATCATTATACAGAGGAAGATAGACATAAAATTTCGCTAATCACATTTTAATTACTTATGTTTTTTATTGGTGTATGTAGAACAGTCTTTAAACGATTATATTCCTTTAGAGGAAAAATGAAATATTGAAGGATGTTGTTGTTTCGCCACAAAAGCATCGCATTGTTGACCATATACATTCCAACAAAAAGTGCGTAACGTATCCTGACTTTTTATTAGGTTTGGAAAACTGTGCCTTGCTTCGCTGAAATTAAAGTTAAATGCATAAACACAACACACTTTATACCTTTGTCGGAGGAATAATAGAATAAAAAGTTTTACCTAAATCATGGTTTAACTGCTTCTGATTGATTTTTATATACGATTTTTATTCCTCTGCACATAGCTGGACAAATGTCAGATAAATTATCATCATACAAATTTGCCCCTATCTGCAGTATTCCCATTTATATTATATAGAATATTTGCAATGAGATCATAGACATTTTTGTTTCTTTCGAAGTAATAGTTATATCTTTTGGAAAAGAACTTAATGTTCTTCATCAAACTGGTATACAATGGTCAAGGACTTTTCACACTTCAACATATAATCTTTAAAAAAGCAATAGATCTAGTTAATGACTTATCTAACAACATATACCATTAGTTTATTAATCCTTTTTACTTCTGAAGTGTGGAGATTACCTTAAAACAACACAACATTTTCAACCGTTGAAATATTTTCAGGTTGAATTGTAATCAGGTTTTGCTATCGCGCTAGAAAGCAACGTATTTTCGCGTGAGAAATGTAATTTTAAAACTAAATCTATAGCTTTTACAACATGTGCATGTTGACATGTGTAAGGCCTTTGCACAATTTCCTACCCGGATGAAAATTTAGAGAATTCCAGCGAAAGTTAAAAAAATTTTTTTTTTGTGCATGCTTAATGCTTTTAACCAGTTGAAAATGTTTGCTGCCACCTAAGTCAACCGTGCGTTCTTCATCAGAAAAAGTTAACTATAAACTGAATTTGTTGAACTTTAACATGTACTGGTTGATAAATGATAACTTATTTGAAAAAAAAAACATATAATAAATTATGTCATAATAATGGTGAAATAATCAAATATTTTTACCCAAGCATAAATTTGTATTTTTAACAAAAACACACATGTTAGTAGCGTGTAGAGCACATTTTACACGTCAACATGTACTTGTTGCAAAAGAAACGTTGAAACAGCTTTACTTTGAAGAAAACTCTGATTTCGCATGTGATAATGATCAATTCTCGAATGATTAAAGACATTACCACAAGTAGCTGAACTAAAACCCATCGAAGAGAAATTATATTATTTATATATATATATATATATATATATATATATATATATATATATATATATATATATATATATATATATATATATATATATATATATATATATATATAATATATATATATATATATATATATATATATATATATATTATATATATATATATGTATATATATATATATATATATATATATATATATATATATATATATATATATATATATAGGAGTGTTGCTATTTATATTTCTGGCCTTGGCAACAGTAATTGTTGCTAGGCGACCGCAGACGATTTCAATCGAAAGTTTGATATTTTTAAACATAAATTCAGCAGACGATTTACCATCATAGCTTTATTTCTGTTGTTGACAATAAATTGAAAAGTTCTTCTCTTTCAAAAAATGGAATTGAATCGTGAACATTTTCATGCCATTATTTTTCATAACTTTCGACGTGGATTGTCAAGACAAGAGTGCTTCGATGAACTTAATTCTTTATACAGCGACAAAGCGCCATCCTACAGCACTGTAAAAAATTGGTATAACGAATTTAATCGTGGTCGATGTACGATCCAGGGCGAATTCCGTGCAGGTCATCCAAAATCCGTTGTATATATATATATATATATATATATATATATATATATATATATATATATATATATATAGTGTGTGTGTGTGTGTGTGTGTGTGTGTGTGAGTTAATATTCATATGTATATTTAAACTTTTATTATACAATGTGTGTATTAAATATAGTATAAATATAACTTGTTCACTACACATCTGAAAAAATATATATGTTGAAGTAACTTACAAAAAGAGATAAAAGAAAAACATCCCCTCGCCTTTTTTTAAAAATTTTCTTATCTCTCGTATATTTTAATAAAATGCTCAGTATAACAAATAGGTGTTCTTAGCTTTTCCATTTTACAAAAGCTCTTTGGTTTCAAGATGTTATCACCTTTCCTCAAGTCCCGCGTTTCCAAGATAGCTTCAAGAATTAAATAAATTTGAGAAATATCGTTTTTCATTCCCAAAAAGGATTTTTAAAACTACGAGAAATAAGTAATAATCCCCTCATCGAATTCACCATAAGCTAGTATTACAAGTACTGCAAAAAAGAAAAATGGGAACAAAGCCTTGGAGATTATTCACACAATATATCTTAAAGGAATTTATTTCCTTAGCATCCGAGGAACTTTTGATACTCTGTAGGAATTAAGATGCGTTTATTTCATGCTTTATTTTATGTCAAGTGCAGGATATAAAGCAAAGTAGATGCTTGATTCCGTAAGTGTTGTAGTTTCACGTAAATAGATTCTATTCAATAAATTGTTGTGATTCAGCAATAAATTGGTAGTTATCTAGATTATTTTATGCTTATCCAAGATTGATCTAGGATGCTTAGTATTAGATTAATTATGTACAAAATGGTCGAGTTGTAAAAGTGCAAATAGATTAACATTTAAGATCATTACCATAAGTGAATTTTACTAGCTTGGTTAAATTAAATTTATTTACATTCATAGTTCGTAAAAAGAAAATTAGTTCTGCATAGGAAAGTTAAATGATTATATTTCTTTCAATATTTTAAATTTTTATCTCTTTATTTTTCAAGTTGAATTTTGTAGAATCCTATTAAATCTAAAATAGTACAATTAATTGAAATTCTGGAAAGCAAATTTATCTTGTTTATGTTATATCGTGTTCATGAAGTTCGGTTCTTTTTCGATTCATAAAAGTGAGAATAAAATAAATTTTAAAGGCATTACCGTAAATGAATTTTAAAATAGTAGCTAAGGGTGAAGTAATCTACTAGGGATTGTAATTTTTTTGTGTTTCACTTTAAAAAATATTCAACAAAATAAAGTATTTTTCTGTGATTGGTGGGGGATGTATAACAAAATAATAACCTGGTTTCTAAAGTCCAACATTTTAGAGTAAACTCAATTTATCTTATTAAGTTTCCAATTCTTGTCTTGAAGAAACTACTAAAAGTCTGGAAGTTAAAGAACCATTTGAAAGTTTAAGTCCTGCACAAATTACTGTAATTATTTTCTTCTTCATAATTTAATTTCAACTGTATTTATACAAAGAAATTATGATTTTTAAGTCATTTATTTGAAGTTTATTTAAATATATTGCATAGTATTACATAAAAGTGTATATAGATTTATTTGGGGCATCCTACCTCCCTAAATTCATTTTCCAGTTTACAGAATTTGCTTGATGCTCAATCTTGTCTAATGTTTTAGTTTATATCAACCACATTATGCTGTAATTTGTCTTCCTAAATGCATTTTCCTATTCATGTTGCTTGTATACATTGTGAAATGAAGTCAGGTTCTTAATATACAACTAATTAAAAATATAAAAAATAAGTATAAAATAAATAATGTAAATGAGGGTATAATCCTTCTGTAAGTAAAATAGTGTAATTACAGTTCTTGAAATTTTATTATTGATCTCTACGATCTCCGTAAATTACTTTTATAGTTTGTAGCAAATGCGTGATCCTTAATCATGACTTACAAATTTTTTACTGTGCATATCAATTACGCATACTGCATTCTCTTTTCCAAAATAATCTTCCAGTACATGCTGTTTGCGTAGATTGTAACATGATGTCATATGCATATTAACATGCAATGAATAACAAAAATAATTGAAAGACTTTAGGTGTGTCTATAACACAATCAGTGAAATTATCATTCATTTTTAATATTACCTTAATTTTAGTTATAAGCAAAAGGTGAATGTTTTATATAAAAATAGTATCAATCAAACGTGATGATTTTTCAACTCTTATTGTTTAGGATAAAATGTCTTGCTCCTACAATTATTATAAAGGAACGATAAATAACGATAAGAAAGATATATAGATCCATCTCTCTGACTATCTTTATATATAAAATTTTTCTGTCCTTGTGTTTGTAATAGTACTCCCCCTAAATGGATGGACTGAGTTTGAATAAATTTTGTGTATTTAATTAAGTTGATTCAAGAATCGTTTAGATTCACAATTTGATCAGATAGAAAATGTTTTTTCATTAAATATACAGACCTGAGTGCTTATTGAGATTATTATAATGCCTCTTGAAACCCAATCACTGCTGACGTATCAATGTCCTAGTGGTCAGACCAACTTACTTTAGTACCAGAAGTCATAGGATCGAATAGGTGATATGGGAATATTAATTTAAACTAATTAGTTTTCACTTGACGTGTTGACGTCAAGAATTTTTTAAATATTTTTTCCATCAAAACGGTCAAATTTATAGCTTGTTTAAAAACATTTTACAATTTTTGGATTTACAGAGTTGAAACAAAACTATGTCTGTAGAGTCGTTTAGTAAAGATATATAATGCCGTAAAATCACCCTCTACTATCTTTAACCCACAACAAAATCCATACCAATCTATTAAAAAGAAAGGATATAACCACGTACTTACACAAAACATGATCAACGCATAAAAAATTGATAAAAGTAATAAATGGAAATTACATTGCTAGATTAACCAGAGTTTCAAGAAATAGTCACATATTGTAAAACTAGAAATCAAATTTTCCATACTTTCCATATGTCATTCGGAATGCATACATGTTCACATTTATCTCTTGTTTACAGTGTAAACATTTGGGACGTCCGAAATTTCTATGTATGCATTTACACATAGCTTTAATCTATATTTTAGAGATGAAGATATATACTCCATCCTTTCATACATATGCATGATAAAGGAGCCGGAACTTTACATCAGAAATGATTTATGCATCCAACTTCAAATATTCCCGAACAATTTTTTTTTCTTTCTGTCTTGACATATATTTTTTACTTTCAAAAATAGAAACCGTTTGGATGTTTGCTTTGAACGTGCAATATATCACTGGAATATTACAGAAAAATTAAGAATTCTAAAGTGTATATATATATATATATATATATATATATATATATATATATATATATATATATATATATATATATATATATAAAGAAAGAGAGAGTGTGTATATAGATATATATAGAGAAAGAGTGAGTGGGAGAGATACACATAACTACAAATGTACAGAAATATAAAACAGTGTACAGTTTTAAACATTTATTTATTTATTTATTTATAAATCTTACTGTATTATAAACTGTATATACCACATCCACATCAGTTCATATTATCGATATACTGATATAATATGTCTGCATATGATCCTTCCATTCCAACAGAAAGTACAGTGTTTATATTTTGTAAAATTAATATGTTAAAGTTCTTGGTTTATAAAAAAAAATTTTATTTAAAATAGGATTACTAGGGTTTCATTTAACTAAGCATATTAGGATTAAACTTACTTAATGGCAACTCAAATTAGTGTACTAACAACAAATAAAAATAAAGATTTTCTAAAAGACCTCAAGCTCTAACAATTCTAAACCAACATTGAAATCTTCCAAACCTCACTCATATACTCTCATGGACTTACAATGATGTTAGGGAACTTCTAAAGTTATCTAATTTTTAGGAAATTACTGCTTGCGATACAATATATGTTCTACATATATTTATTTTATAATAGAATTAGCTATTAGTACAACCTTATGTGTGTAAAACAACTTTGTATTGTTCTTTGAAAATTTTTCTGTATAGCTACATAACACTTTGCATCAGATGAGTATTTTTAATGTATTTTTAATGTAATTTTTAATGAGCAGTATTTTTAATGTATTTTGTGTCTCCCTTTTCCATTAAATTAAACATGTATAATATTGTATCACACGAGTTAAAAAATAATAATGTGAGATTTCTTTTTTAAATAACCACATTTTTCTAAAATATTGGTCATTAATAAATACTGTATTTTACTCTATGTGAGTGTTTCTGATCTCTCATTAAAATTTTTGGTGGAACTATATTATATCTAAATTATCTCTTTAATTTTCATTTCACTCTTGTTTCACTAACAGCACTTCTTAAGAGTGTCTCTCTCGTCCTCGTCCATTAAATAAAACATGTATAATATTGTACCACACAAATTTAAAAAAAAAACAATAATGTTAGGGTTTTTTTTTTAAGAACTACATTTCTTAAAAAAATTAGTCATTATAAAATATTGTATTTTACTCTATTTGAGTATTTCTGATCTATAATTAAAATTTTTGGTGGAACTATATTGTACCCAAACTATCTCTTATAACATTAATTTTCATTTCACTCATGTTTCAATAACAACAATTCTTAACAGTGTCTCCCTCGTTCATTAAATAAAACATGTATAATATTGTATCACACGAGTTTTAAAAAAATATATTAATGGGAGAACTTTTTTTACAAAAAAAGAACTATATTTTTCAAAAATATTGATCAATATTTAATATTGTATTTTATTCTATGTGAGTGTTTCTGATCTCTAATTAAA
>CM063501.1:157368635-157371135 GCA_032207245.1 Pardosa pseudoannulata
TATATATATATATATATATATATATATATATATATATATATATATATATATATATATATATATATATATATATATATATATATATACATATATATATATATACATATATATATATATATATATATATATATATATATATATATATATATATATATATATATATATATATATATATATATATATATATATATATATATATATATATAAATACATATGACAGCAAGTCAAATGGAAGTGAGTCAGTGTAACTATATAACAAACCGAGTGCTATATTTAAAAGAATATCCATGAATATTGAGCTATTGGAAACGTTGGTGGGCTATTAAATTTAAATTACGTTATTAGAAGTTATTAACATAGAACGAATTATAAACGTAATATACTTTTAAAGTAATGCTGCAACGAACTGAAAATAATATTTTAACGTACTAAATGGATTTAATGTGTTTTACTTGTTATGGTTATTGAAAAAAAATTCTTTTAGATAATAAATTTTAAAAATGCATGATTTTGACATGTAAGGGACGGGATGTAATGACCTATAGTAATTTTCCTAGGTTAACTTAAAACATTGACTATTTAGTGCTAAACTGTTAATATCTTTCTCTTCAGAATACATCTCGACTTGGTATTATTAAATCAGAATATGGTGGTAAAGCTCTCTATTAAAACGCCCTTTTTCTATAGAAAAATTTTAAAAAAGAATAAAAGAATCAGTAGATGAAATATTCATTTATCTTTTGTCTTTATGCTATATAAATAAAATTTAATTAAATCTGTATCAAAGTATTTCAAATCAAAATACACCTGCCCGCTTTAAAATCTACTGAAAATATGCTGCTAAAGTAATTCTTAAATAATTCTAAAATCAGAATAAATTTTCAGTAGCTTTGCGCATAAACTATATAAGTATGTGTAAGTGTATATGTTTTATTTATGTCCCTGATTTAAAATATTTTTCAAAACTTTTCTAGTAATTAGGATTTTACAGTAATTTTTTATGCATTTATTGTCCTTTTCTGTACAAAATTTGTAGAAAAGAATAAAAGAATCAGTAGATGAAATATTAGTTTATACTTTGTCTTTATGCTTTATAATTAAATCTTAATTTAACCTGTATCAAAATAATTCAAATCAAAATACACCTGCAGGTTTTAAATCTACTTAACATATGCTGCTAAAGTGATTCTTAAATAATTCTTAAATGAAAATAAATTTTAAGTCTCTTTGCGTACAAACTATACAAATATGTGTGAATATATATGTTTAATTTATGTCAAAGAGTGAAAATATATATTTTTTAAATTTTCTAGTAATGAGGATTTTTCAGTAATCTTTTATGCATTTATTGTCGGATTACATTTTGAATAAATCTATATCAAAGCACCATTCTCACTTTGAATACATATGTACCAGACACCAATAAAATGAAACATGCTGATAAAATGCCCTATTAAATGAGGAATTTTTTTTCAGTAGCTTTAAGTGCGAGCTAGATTTACCGTTTTGATTATTTGCCAAGTTTCTTTTGATTCCGAAAGTGATACACCCTTTCTCGAAATTTTTCTACGTGATTATTCACATCTCTGTTATGCCTATGGGACCTGACATGTGTAATAAGCCTGCCAGGAAATGTTACGCATTAATCACTAAATTGAAATCTATATTCAGCATTCCAGTGAGAAATCTCTTTTACGTGACGAAAAGTACCTGCTACCGTTTTTGTACTAATTTTATTAAAATTGGAATGCATTTGCAAAAGATTTTTCTTCACTCAAACTAAGAAAAATATGCTTTAATTTATAATCTCTCATTTGTTTTTCAGGTAATTTGGTGTTTGATTTTTTTTTTGGTATTTAATAGATTTTTCTTATTAGTACTGTTATAAAACTGATGAATGATGAGTGAAAGGGATAATAAATTTTCCAATATAAAATAATATTCTTCATTAAATTATTAATACCGTATGTAGTAATAGTTTTTTTGAATGAATCATTTAAAAACATTTATTTGATATATAAATAAAAGCTATTAAGAATTATAATTTCAGTTTAATTTTATAGTTTATGCTGAAATACAGGGGTTGGAACTTAAATAGTGGCAACACTGCTGTAAAAAGGCTACGTAATAAAACCAAAAAATGTTGCGTATACCACACGTGAGCGACATACCTACTTTACTTCTCAGCAAAAAGATTACTCTTCTTAAGTCATGTGCATGCGGAGTGACGGGAAGAACTGATCCTTGTGTTAGCTTGTCTAAAGTAAGCGTTGTCGGGGTATTTTCAAAACAAGAACAACAAAGTCGGATAAAAACTGAATATGCCATAGGTCGTACAGCACGATAATGCCATCTACGGCTTCAAGAGGTTTACAGAACTGTAACAAGATGGGTACAAGCCGTAAATGAAGGATGAGAAAATGGATGTTTTCAATACAAGAACAACGAAGTCGGATGAAAACTGAATGTGCCAGAGGTCGTACAGCACGATAATGCCATC
>CM063501.1:157381135-157393635 GCA_032207245.1 Pardosa pseudoannulata
TTCTTCTTGGTTCTAGTGATTTGAATCTAAATTTAGGAATAGATGTTTCTAGCTATTCAAAATATTTTTTGATACTGATTCTAAAACTCGGTTGATATAAAAAATTATAAATTGGCCACGTCAAACAATTAAGCTTGAAATTTCTATGGTATATTTACGAAGTAAGTTATAATTAAATATGTTTTTGAGGAAGTCTAAACCATCATAACATCATTACATATAAAATTCTACTATTAATTTTAATATAGTATGTATTCTGTCATAGTATTCTCTCTAAAGTTGTAATGTTAATAATTATGTTTGTAATAATTATTGTATTCATTTTTAATTATTCAACTAATTTGTTTAAATATTCGTAGTATTCTGTCTAAACATTGTAATGTTAATATTTATCTTGTAATAATTATTGTATTCATTTTTAATTTGATAATTAGCATACATTAATTTTATTTTACCTCATAAGTTACCAATTTGCAATATTTAACCCCATAGTTCTCTTCTTTTTAATTCTAGTGCTTCAATTAAAATTTAGGAATACATGCTCCTACCAAATATATATATATATATATTGATACTTATTCTAAAACTCAGTTGATCACAAAAATTATAAACTGGCCACATCAATCAATTAAGCTTATACTTTCTATCGTATACTTACGAAGAAAGTTTAGTTTAAATATGTTTTTCAGGAAGCCTGAAAAAGTATAACATCATTACTTACAAAATTGAAGTAGTTAGTATTAGACGGGAATAGTATTCTTTCTAAACGTTGTAATGTTAATAATTATGTTTCTAAAAATTATTGTATTCATTTTTAATTTGTTCAACTAATTTGTTTAACTAGTTCATAGTATTCTGTCTAAATATTGTAATGTTAATAATTATGTTTGTCGTAATTATTGTATTCATTTTTAGTTTGATAATTTAGCATATTTTTATTTAATTTTACCTCATAATTTACCAATTTGCAATATTTAACCACATAGTTTTATTCTTCTTGGTTCTAGTGATTTGAATCTAAATTTAGGAATAGATGTTTCTAGCTATTCAAAATATATTTTGATACTGATTCTAAAACTCGGTTGATATAAAAAATTATAAATTGGCCACGTCAAACAATTAAGCTTGAAATTTCTATGGTATATTTACGAAGTAAGTTATAATTAAATATGTTTTGGAGGAAGTCTAAACCATCATAACATCATTACATATAAAATTCTACTATTAAGTATTAGACGGGTATAGTATTCTGTCATAGTATTCTCTCTAAAAGTTGTAATGTTAATAATTATGTTTGTAATAATTATTGTATTCATTTTTAATTTATTCAACTAATTTGTTTAACTGGTTCGTAGTATTCTGTCTAAACATTGTAATGTTAATAATTATACTTGTAATAATTATTGTATTCATTTTTGATTTGATAACTTAGCATACATTAATTTTATTTTACCTCATAAGTTACCAATTTGCAATATTTAACCCCATAGTTCTCTTCTTTTTAATTCTAGTGCTTCAATTAAAATTTAGGAATACATGCTCCTACCAATTTAAAATATATATATATATATATTGATACTTATTCTAAAACTTAGTTGATCACAAAAATTATAAACTGGCCACGTCAATCAATTAAGCTTGTAATTTCTATTGTATACTTACGAAGAAAGTTTAGTTTAAATATGTTTTTCAGGAAGCCTGAAAAATTATAACATCATTACTTACAAAATTGAAGTAGTTAGTATTAGACAGGAATAGTATTCTGTCTAAAAGTTGTAATGTTAATAATTATGTTTCTAAAAATTATTGTATTCATTTTTAATTTCTTCAACTTATTTGTTAAACTAGTTCATAGTATTCTTTCTAAATATTGTAATTTTAATAATTATGCTTGTAATGATTATTGTATTCATTTTCAATTGGATAACATAGCATATTTTAATTTCATTTTACCTCATAATTTACTAATTTGCAATATTTAACCACATAGGTTTCTTCTTTTTGGTTCTAGGGATTTGAATCCGAATTTAGGAATAGATGCTCCTAGCTATTCAAAATATATTTTGATATTGATTCTTAAACTCGGTTGATATAAAAAATTATAAACTCGTGACGTTCATCAATTAAGTTTGTAATTTCTATGATATACTTAAAAAGTAGATTTCGATTAAATATGTTTTTGCGGAAGCCTGAAAAATCATAACGCCATTACATAAAGAATTGTAGTATTACGTATGAGATGGTTATATTATTCTGTCTAAACGTTGTAATGTTATTAATTATATTTGTAATAATTATGGCATTCATTTTTAATTTGTTCAACTAATTTAATTAACTAGTTTATAGTATTCTGTCTAAACATTATAAGGTTAATAATTATTCTTGTAATAGTAATTGTATTCCTTTTTAATTTGATAATTTAGCATATTTATATTTAATTTTACCTCATAAGTTATCATTTTGCATTATTTAACCACATAGGTTTCTCCTTTTTGGTTCTAGTGATTTAAATCCAAATTTAAAAATAGATGTTCCTAGCTATTCAAAATATATTTTGATACTGATTCTAAAAGTCGGTTAAAAATATAAACTGTCCACATCAATCAATTAAGATTTCTATTGTATACTTAAGAAGTAAGTTTCGATTAAATGTGTTATTGAGGTACTCTGAAAATCTTAACATCATTACACAGAAAATTGAAGTATTAAGTATTAGACGGGTATATCAAAAATTACCAACAAGCGAACAAATGAGGAAAAAATATCTATAAAGTGCATTTTGTCAACTTTCTAATCGAACGATTATGAGCGATTTCATTTTTGCAATGTAATGGTGAAATAGCCATATCAACTAAAATTCAAAAGAGAGATCGCTAGTATTTAGTAAACCTGGGATATCAATGCGATTTACTTTTAAAATACAAAACAATACTCTGTAAATCATGTCTTAACCCTTTGTGTTACTGTGTTATAAAATTGCAAAATGAAAAACCTTAAGATACTGTGACAGTTTGCTATAATAGAATGATTTTTCAGATTGTTGTATCCAACAATATTTCAATCAATTGCCTGTAGAATACTTACCAAATAGCGATAGAAAATTTATTTTCTGGATCAGGGGTTTATTCTTCATTTGCTCACATGCACATGTTTATCGCTAAAAGAAAATTTGGATTTGTTATTTTTACTTTCACGTATATGCAGTATAGAGGAAGCAATATAATCGTTCAATAATTATATATTTAGATTTTGAAGGATATTTAACTTTCAGACCTCCCTTACAGCTAAAATACGTTTTATATAATTACGATTGTGAGTGAGTATAAAAACAGTTTGTATAAAAACATTATAACTGAACTATATTCTGCATACAAACCTTGTAGCAAAATTGTAGTTTTCTATCCAACCTTTAATCACTATCATTTAATGATAAAAACTAGTTTCCATACCCGTATTTAAGTTCAAAAGATTACGTGTTAGCGTAAATAAATGACACGTTTATTTGATAGTATTCATCTGTCGTTTTTACCACTTAAAGTAACTATATTCTTCATACAAACCTTGTAGCAAAATTGTAGTTTTCTATCCAATCTTGAATCACTATCATTTAAGGATAAAAACTGGTTTCCGATACTCTTATTTAAGTTTAAAAGATTACTTGTTAGCATAACTAAATCACATATTTATTTGATAGTATTCATATGTTTGGTGAAAGAAAGAATAATAACATATCTAACGAACACATGTTATCTTTTTTTTTAAATAACAAATGGTACAGGAAGGTCAGCTACCGATTATTTTATCAATGTGAAAACAAAAAAGAGGCTTTTTATAACAATACTATAATATAAACCGTCATATGACGGGATTAGTAACATATTTAATTTTCCAGAACTGTAAAGTACTCTATGCAAATAATATGCCTAACTCTATGTCTCAGGCAAAAAGATGGTTTGATTTTCGACTGAGGATTATGTGGTATATGCTCAATAATTTGTTTATCTTCATATTCTTCTAGTCTCCCGATACTGTGAAAGCAGTTAGAATCACCTTGAAACCATTTAGTCCAAATGTGTGGTTATGTATAAAAAATAAACACACAAGTGAACAAACATCTTAGTTTTCAAAGTTATATAACTTAAACGCTAGGTATTTATCAGTCTTTGAAATAGATTCATAGACTTTTATGAAAAAAATTTGTTGTTAATACAGGTGATAAATTTTTCATTGCAACAAAAAATAATAGATGATTCAATTTAAAATTATCACATATGTACCTAATATATTGTTTATGCCAAATATAAAAGAAGATTATTTATGCATTACCTAAGTTTAGTGATAAAGCGTATGAGCATTATGCAGACGATATTTAAATAATATGAAATAGAAATGATTAAATGAGATGGAAGGAATTACGTCATAATGCTAGGAAAAATGTTATTTTTATCTATTTATTATGTGATAAACTTAGTAGCCAGCTCTTAACCAGGGAAAATAGAACTTGAACTTAGGGCATTAAACGCTCGAAATGGAGGGTGGATTTCGAACGTTTTAAAGACTTGCTTTGAATTTTGCTACCCCCAACTCTTCAAGAATCCAATATGGATGTCCCTATCTATTCCAGGTCCAACCGCTTCATAAATTCGAAGACAGACTGACAGATAACTTGGGCTATTATTATATTGAGAATTTTTCAAGTTTTTTATGCGAAGGTACGTTTTGGATAAATAAGTTTTTTTGTGTTAATAAAAATAGTACGTACAGTCTAAGTCTTCTGTATCTTTTGGTTTATAAAAAAATGTTCTTTTAGTAATAGATTTTTTTTGCTTTACATTTTTAAAAATATTTTGAGTTTGTGAGAAATAATTCATTCTAGAAATAGATAAAAAATATCTTTACTTTAAAGATATTTTTTATATCGGAATTATTGTGTTACAAATTTCCTAAAAATTTAAATCTGCCCAAGGATTAAGACTTTATCGATATGTGAGCTGCAAGCTTTAAAGTCATAATTCTACTGATTTTGTTTATGATATTTTCTCTTCGAAAAATATGTGGATTTTTTATTTTTTTGCAAAATATTTTTTAGCCGATTAAAGCCGATTACTACAAGCAACCTAAACAAAATTAAATAGGCTTAAAATATTTCTCCGACACATGAGTAGTTCAGACATTTTTTTCGGGTAAAGGAATCATAAACTGAAATAGTAACCTTTTCATCGCGGATAGGCTTGTGTGTGAAAAGGCTATCTGGAAATCCCTCTATGTCACAAAGGTGAAAGTTAAAATTAATCTGTCACTAAAAATCCAAGAAAATCTAATCTGTCTTCTACATTTTTAACCATACTGTCTCAAGAGTAATTTTAGATTAACGGTGCTCACGAGTAGTACTGTCATTTCACAATTAGTAGATGACTTCAACTGTTTTTCAAACAAGGTGGCTAGGGACTGTTCCTGGGTAACAGTGATTGGACATCGAAATTTCCACTATCTGAAAACATCTATAGTTTCAATGAACTATTTCACTGTTCACTACCAGGAACATAAGTCGAAAAATGTATAAAACTTTACATTCAATTGCTTTATTTTTTTACATTTTTAATTTTTTAAATATTTTTCATTAATAAATAATGAAATAAATAATAATATTAATAAATATTTAATTTAAAAAATATTAATAATATTTATAAAAATATTAATAATTAATTAAATAATAAAAATTATATTTACCCTCTCGCTGTGCATCCCGCATTTCCCACGGGCAACATAGGTGTAGCAAAATTTGCGCAACCCGCGATTTCCAAGGGCATGCATTTTAGCCGAATATTTAACTGTGCAACCAACTATTTCCCCGTTTATTCTTTTATTTTGGTTTTACAATGATTTTTAATTGTTTATTTAGCTTTAAACTAGCAGATGACTTTAATTGTCCATATTTCTGCGAAATATAGAAGAATGTTTTGTAGCATTTTGAGCGCGCTTTTCATAGCTGAAAGATGTCTGTCAGGAAGCATTTCGCGAGTGATATAACCTATACTCCTGACGATATTTCCGCCACCGATAGCACTTCTGACTATTATTTCAAGTATATTGAAGATAGTTATAGTGAAACTGATGAGAATTTCTCGGATTACTCTGCGGATAGTGATGAATCTGAAAATTTATTTTCTATTTAAAATGTTCGACAGTGGTGCAAAATTGATATGCAAAAAATTCCACCAGCTCCTGCTTCATTTCCTTTCCTTGGAAATCCCGGACTAAGTTTCACTATGGCAAATAATGCAACTGTTTTGGACTATTTTGAACTTTATTTTGACGAGGTTATGTTGCAAATAATAGTAAAAGAGACCAAAAGTACATGAGAGTAATAGACCCATGAGACTAACTGCTCGACACTTTGCTAGCCATATACACCTAAATCCCATCAAGAAAGAGATTCGTTGATAGTAGGCTGTCTGTTTTTAAAAAAACTGAAGGTGGAACAAAAAATTCGAAAAGAAATGCGAATTTGGTTCAAGGATTGCGAGGTAGATTTTTGCATCGAGCCTTGTTTCGAAATTTATCATACAAAACTTCATTTCTAATAAATGTTTTGTAAGTCTTTTGCATTTTTTAATTAGTATATACGTTTTGCTTTTGTATTTTATAAAATAAATGATAATTTAATAAGATTAATTTTCAAAATTAAGCTTTTATATCGTTATTCTACAATTTCATTTTTCTGAACACTTTTTTTAGGACCTAATTCTATAGTAAAAAATATATAATTAGGTCCTAATTTTGTATATTTTAACTCTAAAATTTGTATA
This sequence comes from Pardosa pseudoannulata, assembly GCA_032207245.1. NCBI lineage: Eukaryota > Metazoa > Arthropoda > Arachnida > Araneae > Lycosidae > Pardosa > Pardosa pseudoannulata. The sequence goes on from CM063501.1 coordinate 157,387,945, forward strand.
TTTTAGAGTTAAAATATACAAATTTTTTTTGTTTATTTTAACTCTAAAATGTATATAGATTTGAAATATGTAATAAAAAATTACGCAATTTTTGAACCTATTTTGATAAAATAAATACGCAGCGAGAGGATTAATAAATAATAAAATTAATTCATTAATATTTTTAAAGTGAAGTACTGGTTCATACCGATTTATTACTTACTATATTACTACTTATTATCTATACTACTTATTTATTACTACTTATTATCCTTAAAATCACATATTAAATACAAGTGCATATAATACTCAATTTAAATATAACGTTGAATATTTCCTGTACCTGTTGGGAGAGTGAGCACACTAAAGACGTTGATACTATTTGTTCCAAAGGGTTACATAAAACTATAGATATAGCTTCTTCATCTTTATTGACTTTACAAACAAAGATAGAGTTTACATTACCAACCATTATCTTCCTAGAAACCGCTATCTCTAGTCATTTTTTACCAATTGGTTATTCAAAAAATTCTCCAACAATCTATTTTAGGTCTTCTTTTAGGTCTCTTCCACATTGACACCCAGTCGTTGCTCACGAGCAGTATGTTACACAATTAGTCGATGATTTGAACTATTCTTCAAACAAGGTGGCTAGGGACTGTTCTTGGGTAACAATGATTTTACATTATAAAAATCCCCACTACCTGAAACACCTATAGTTTCAATAAACTATTTCACTGATCATTTCCAAGAATACAAGTCGACAACATTTTTAAAACTTTACATTTAATTGCTTTATTTTTTTTTTACAATTAGAACTATTTTTAAAGTAAAGTACTGGTTGATGTAGATTTATTACATACTATGGATTACCCTTAAAAATCACCTATTAAATACAAGTGAGTATAATAATCAATTTAAATATAACATTGAATAATTTCTGTACCTGTTGGGAGAGAGAGCATACTAAAGATATTGGTACTATTTGTTCCAAATAGTTACATAAAACTAAAGATATAGCTTTTTCATCTTCATTGACTTAACAAACCAAGACGTGGCTTACCTTAACCAATATTATTTACCTAGAAACCACTATTTCTGGTCATTTTTTACCAATTGGCTATTCAAAAATTCATCCAACCATCTTTTTTAGGTTTTTTTAGGTCTTTTCCACATTTACACCCAGTATAATAACTGTACTACTCGAAATACAACATGCTTCACAATATAATATTTAAATCCAAGATAGCTCTTGTAATGTAATAATATTTTTTCTGATTATTTTGATATAGCAAAACTTATATATTATATACATATACATACATATATTCACACATATATAAATAGATAGATATATTGATATACAATGTATATATAAATTATGTTTCTTAGGATATACTATATTTGTTCGTTTTTTGTGTAATTGAATAATTTATTATATTTATTTAATAATTAATGATAGAAATAAAAATAAGTGAATTAATTTATTTCTATTTTTATTTGTAAATTATTATTATAAATATTTTTTAATTATTTTTAAATTCAATATCAAAATGTAAATAACATCACTAACTTTTTACCACACACAGCTGTATTAAATATAATGTAATATTTTAGAACTATTACCTATTTCCTTCTTAATTTCTCATGATATTTATTCTGAATTTATAAAAACAAAATAATGGTGAGATGATCATGTAATTTTACTAATTATTTATAGCTTATATCTAGAAGATGGTAAATTTTTTGTAGTAATTTAAGAAGGGCAGCAATGTTTGGACGGATGAATAGATTGTTATTATTGGTATTACAGCTAATGTAGTTATTTTCCTATTCAATGCGTATGTTGAGGTTTTTTTTCGAATATTATAAGAATTTTTTGTATTATTTCTTTGTTTCCAAATAGAGTAAGATAACATGAAAACGTTTCAAGCTCAAATTAGAGTCCCAATTCTGAACGATATAAACAAACTTAATATTTATTCATTTTTTTCCATTGTTACTTAATATATATATGTAAATATACAAACACGTACACACAAATATAAATATATGTTTATATATATATATATATATATATATATATATATATATATATATATATGTGTGTGTGTGTGTGTGTGTGTGTGTGTGTGTGTGTGTGTGGTTGTGTGTCGGGGGGTGAAGGTCGTGGTGCAGAGTTAAGGCGAATGGACAACAGTCTTCTTGATAATAATAAGTTTTATTAACTCATCGTTCTGACGGAAAGCAACAAGCGCTATTTTAATGTTCGTGTCGGATCTATGCGTGAAGGTGTTGACCGCTAAATGTCCACGCGTCAAATCCCAACTTATCTTTTTGCAACCTCATCAAATCGCTGAGAAATGCGTCCGCCTGACCGGATTATCCTAAAAGCTTACGCGAGCGTGGGTCTTTTTCATTTATTTCATTATTATAAAAGAGTTATCTCTTTAAAATCATTTTTAACTTACATAATTCCCAACTAGACCTGACATATATATATATATATATATATATATATATATATATATATATATATATATATATATATATATATATATATATATATATATATATATATATATATATATATATATATATATTATATATATATATATATATATATATATATATATACATATATATATATATATATATATATATATATATATATATATATATATATATATATATATATATATATATATATATATATATATATATATATATATATATATATATATATATATATATATATATATATATATATATATATATATATATATATTATATATATATATATATATATATATATATATATATATATATATGTATATATATATATATATATATATATACATATATACATATATATATATATATATATATATATATAGATAGATAGATAGATAGATAGATAGATAGATAGATAGATAGAGAGATACAAACACACATGCATATAGAATTAAAATCTCATGTTCTTTAACCCATATTGTACCACACCAACTAAATAATTCTGTAAGTTAATAAAAACTTCATCCATATCATTAATATGGTGTAATTAAGCATATAAACCAAAATTTTGAAAAAATATTTTTTTTAAGTAATTAGCTGTCCTATAAATAGGACAACGGTCCAATACACTGCTAAAATTTAACAAATATCACTTTCATCTCATTATGCTGATTCATAGGTGAAATTTGTAGAAATAGTAAATGCAAAGTTCAACATTACAGTTTAAGCATACTGTTGTTGGTTTTTTCGTACAGTTTATAAACTATGATCTTTGATAAGGGATAATAAAAAAGGGATATTCATTGTATAATGCTAACATACATAATTTATATCCAAATTTTTAAGGTTTATTTTTCCTGAACATCTTGTAAATGTGCCTTTCTATATATTTTACCATTCTTTCATCGATGGTGAGATTTTCAGAAAATATACCAAATTGCTTCAAGGTGATGTTGATTTTGTCACAAAGAGGTCGATATTTATAATAACAATCTTGTGGATCAATTGAAAAATTATCGTTAAATTGAATAAAGGGCTTGGTGTCATTATACCGTTTTCTGGACATAGCGTTACTCACTAATGTAGGTCCAGTGTCTGGAGCATTTTCCCAGTACATTTTTTCGCGTGGTAACTAATAGTACCTACTAGAAATTGACACTTAAAAATTGAGTGAGTTCTGTTTCTGTAATGCTCAAAGAATGTGTTTGGGGGGGAGGAAGGGGAGCTGCATACCGATTTGTTTCTGTTTCAGTAACAGATATTATGCTATGAACCATCATGTGGAAGAATTCAACTGAAGTTTTTCCTGCAACTACGCTTATAATTTCATAATCTCGTGTTGAAATTGAATCACTTAATAATTCAAATTTTGGTTGACGTTTTACCCACTCGGGTTTTTTTTCGGTGGAAGATGACATTCTTTATAGTTATTTGATAAAATTTCAATACCAGCGGTATCTTAAATTTTTAGCCCATCATGCATTCATGGATTTTCACATTTTGTGGCTGAATCATCTATTTCTTCCTCATCACTAACAGAGTCTGGATTAGGAGGAACAACACTAATTTCAGGATCATCAATTCCTCATCACTTAAAGAATTCATATATTCGAGAGTGTCTTGGACTGTTGAAAAATCTACGTGGCATTTTTACAGAAGCAAAATGCAGAGTAAAGTATACATATTCTTAGCAGAAAAGAAATAGAGCTGCATGCAGCACTAAACACTAAACAAATTTCAACCAAGCATGAGAGTAAGAGATTAAGTTTATCTTTCAATCTCCAGTTTTCCTGATTACAATAGATATATATTTCCCTTTGTTGTGTCCAGGTGTGCGAACAGGTGTTTGAACAGGTTTTCATTGAAAGATAAGAAAAGAATGTGTGCTATGAATGCAATAACGAATTCGTGGAAAAATAATCGGGATTGGACCGTCGTCCTATATTTAGGACACCTTTTTTATATTTACAAAATACACGTGTAAAATATATTTTTGAACAAAAATTCGCAGCTACATTATTAGTTCTGTTTATAAACTGCAAGTAACCTCCACGACGTTTGAAAATAATAATAATGAATATAAAATTAAACATTAAAAAGTCACAATTTTTAACTCGTTGCTGAAAATAGATTTCACAATCCAATATAATTTTATTTCTCACTTTTTTTTATTATTATGCTAAATTGTGTCTATTTTAAAGGTGTTAAAATAAAATCCACTGAGGAAATAGTTATAACTTTGTTATTAAATGGATTTACATTTGCTGTCCTATTTATAGGACAGCGGTCCAATATGAAAGCCGATTAATTTGCCAAATATAATATCTAAAAATAGAATTCATAAAAAAACTAATTGTGGATGTTTTGCATTTTAAGGAAAAACAAATCATATCTACAATATAAATTCTAATAATAGTTTTCAAATTTAAATATAATATAAATCCTATTTAACTTTTGCAGCAATACAAAAATAAATAAAAACATTTAATGTATAACATAAATGTCCTCCAACTTAAATTAAATCGAAGCATAGAATGCACTTTAAAATGTAACTTAACAAACCGTTTTCAAGCACTACTTAAGTGTTTCGCTGAAGTTTAAATTCAGTACTGTAAAAAAAAAGGAGCAGCAATCAGTTGGAGAGTGCCGGTGTTCAATTTTCTTCTAATTTTGAAAAACTGAGACAAAAACAGAGAGAGAAACCAAACAGTCCTGTTTATCCCCAGTGCCGTATAATCAATACCAAACATTTTGTTTATTTTCTATTCTTCCCAATTGGGTTTAAAAAAAACCTTTGCTAATGGAAATACAGAAAAACGGATAAAATAGGTTCTTTACAAATTAATGCATAGCTAACAAAGCTATAGTAACGTAAGCCTCAGAAAATTTGAAAAAGAAGAAATAATCTCAAAATTTTCCGCACATATTTGGGTGACAATTAAATAGACTGCATCTAAATATTGCAATACTTACATAACATTAAATACGGTTATATTTTTGGTATGGAACAAAACAACTTTAAAACAGACCAGTTATTTTGAAATCGGAAATACATTTAAATATTTTACATTTAGAAAACAGAATTAAATTTTAATATACATATATATATATATATATATATATATATATATATATATATATATAATATATATATATATATATATATATATATATATATATATATATATATATATATAT
>CM063501.1:157396135-157401135 GCA_032207245.1 Pardosa pseudoannulata
CCATTTTAACAAGCAATATTTATGTATTTCGCAGGAGATTAACTTAAGCATTGCGAAATAAATGTGCATGGCTAAAATAAATGTAGATTGCTAGTTAACTTTAGAAAAAAATTCCTAACTTTCCAAGGTAAAAATCATGGTATTTTATACTATAATCTTGATCATTAAGGATTTCTGAATAAATTAGAGTAACAATCATTTCAAGCATTTGGTAGCAATATATTTTTACAAGAATAAAATGCAATTCAAAATTTTATATGTGAAAGATTTCTCAGGTATTACAAGTTATAAAAATAATATCAGTCCACGCTTTTTTTATTCAGGTATCTTACTCATAACTACACCTAATTTCATGAAAAAAATTGCGACTTAGGTTAAAATTTTACCCAGTTGCGTAACAATAATTATCAGATACTTTCTTCTAGTTCAGATTTTCTCTGTCGCATTTTACTGCACATTGATTATTTATTCTTAGTTTCTAATTCTGCCTTTTGTGTTCGTACTATGCAAAGAACGGGAAAGTATGGTTGTACGTATTCCTGCAGCTCATATTTATCATTAAAAGAAAATCTGTTGGAAATCTAAACCAACTGTCAATACTCCCAGATAAAAAAACCTCGCAGGTCTTTGCAATGTTTATGCCATTCTATAGTTCGTCCCTATATAAATCTCACTGTCATGTGAAATTCCCGAGATATTCCCTCTGAAGGAGAATTTTTCTACACTGGTGTTTGTGTCATTAATTTTAAGGTAACGGGTACCTGAAAAACAAACCCAGAGAAAAGGCAATAAAAAGGTATATTATTTGATGAGTGGTGATGATGTATAGTGAAAGTTCGCGTTATGGTCTTAACCTGATATTTTAATATAATTAAATTAAATCTGGCTTTTCGCCAACTTAATTTTAAATCTTAAATTAAAAACACAATAGGCAATAAAAAAAGAGGAGAAGCTACTATTATGGAATTAATTGCATTTATTAAAACAAGAAGATAAATTGAAATTGTGAACATTTACAATTATAAAAATTAAATTTTAAAAGAAAAAGGAAAGAAGAAAAAAGAAGAGAATGCCACTTAAAGTGATGGCGAAAACGAAAATCAGGGAGGACGCAATTCCCGGTTCTTTTTCTTTTCACGGCGTCGAAAGTTCTCCTCTTCCAACCGCAAGTCTGCAAGACTATAAACGTAGAATATAGCTTGTGTCTGCTGGGCTGATAACTGCAAATCTGCAAAAGCCATCAACATTCTTTGTGCCTGGAGACACAGTGGAAAATCGCCAAGCTCAGAACTAAAACACGCCAATGTGTGGGGTAGGGATATGTCATATAATAAAAGGGCGAATTTATGGACCTATTGCAACGCAGCGTTCTGCAAGGAAAACGCCAAGTGACGCTGCTGGTATGCGTGATGTCATCTGAGTGAAAATACAGAGCCGCTTATTCGATAAAAAAAAATAAGTTTTCGTCTCACCAATGTAATAATTGGGAGCTTCCCAGGGAAGATACAGACAGGGTATTTTTGTTCAAGGGAAGCTTATAGAATTAAAATAAAGTGAATGGAACGGAATAAAAAGAAAGTAAATGGAACGTTATGACATTCCCCCTCTTCCGGACTGCATTTTTACAAATTATCAGCTGCACGTTTGTGCCTAACCAGTGTAAGGTGTGTCTTCCAAATATAAAATGAAAATAAATAATTTTAGGTAAGATATTTCCTTATCTTAGAGTATAATCAAGTTGCTTTTTATTATATGACGACAATAAATTTTAGTTGGCAGAATTCACGACTGTAAACATGTATGTTACAACTTCATGAATGATACTTTAATATTTCTACTTGTTACATATTTATTAATAAATGACTAAGTAATTCTTAGACTCAAATGTATTAAAAAAATTTGGGGTCAGAACATTGTACAGAAATTTTTAACATTACCTATTTTATTAGCTTATTTTTAAAAAAACTGGCTTAGTCGATTAAAACTATTCTTTATTAACAGACTTCACGTTTATCTATTAAATGAATAGTGACATGGGGATTAGACACAAAAAGAGCCAAATTGAATATACAAGAAAACATAATATTTTCATTATATGTAGAGAGGTTTCGTTTCTTTGACACGCTAAGGTATATGCTTTGCAACAAGAGGGCTAATGATGCCATGTCTTTCTGCTTTAAGCCGATTTCCAAGGGCTACGAACATCCAAGCTACGTAGGATTCAAACCCAAGAACTCAGGTAATGAAAATTCCAACACAAACCATTCGGCCATCGTTCGGCCTGAGCATGTAGAACCTGTAATATATATATATATATATATATATATATATATATATATATAGATATATATATATATATATATATATATATATATATATATATATATATATATATATATATATATATATATATAAAGAGAGGGAGAGAGAGACAGACAGACAGAAATATATATATTTGTACATTTTTTACATCCTGACAATAAACATATTAAAATATGCTTTAATGCACTTAATTGTCTGTACAACATATAATGCTAAAACATGTAAATAATTTAAGTCAAATATCTATTTAATTTAAAAAAAAATCTATTTAATTTATTATAATTAGTTACATTACAAACATAAAATAATATATAAAAGAAGTTTTATTAATATAAATAAAAGAAAAAGCAAATATATTTAAAAAAAAAGTCTAAAATGTGAAGCGAAAATTCAAATTAAATAACAGTTTTCAAATCATAAATATTGTACAAAATTTTGGTTAATATTAACAAAGGTATTTTTTCGGCTATTAAAGAAGATGAGGCTTGTGAAGCATTTTAAACTTTTTATTTCGCATATTTTATCGTGGGAGTATTTAAATACAGATAATCGAAAGTTTAGTTGATAATCTCCGTCTATTAAAAAAAATTACTTCTAATCACTGACATTCTTATTAAACTAAGCTCATTATATGGAAGATTAAAAAAAACAGCAAGCAAAAATTAATCCTACATTTCAAAACCTTTGAATTTTTTTCTTACTTCTAATAAAATATCAATAAAAAAAACAAATTTTGCCGTAAGGACAGAAAGAACGTGCATATGTCGGTATATATATATATATATATATATATATATATATATATATATATATTATATATATATATATATATATATATATATATATATATATATATATATATGTATCACTAAAGGCAAACAAATAAAGTCTAGACGGGATAATGGAGGAAAATATATCCACTGGGAGTTCAAAAAGTAAAAGACTAAGAAAATGTTTTCCCTAGACAAGTAAATATTTTTATATATCGTCGTTTCAAAAATTAAATAGTAAGTAATTATTTCATTTTAATCCTTGTTTAGGTAGAGTAAAAAGTGAAATTATATCTCAAACTGAGAAAGAGTGTTTTTGGTTGAGAAATATTCGTTATTTTAACGTGAGTAAATCTTATATAAGCAATTTGATTTGATCATAGATTTTTAATTTTTTACTGATAATATAAGAATATATAAACAGGTCAGAATGTAAAATAATCTATATTAAAACATTTCTTATAACTAGTTACATTTTAGGAATGATATGTATTTACTTATATTTATTTAAAAATATTTATATTAAACAATCATTTTTTCATCTAAAACAGAAGAAGAGTTAGAATGAAAAATGTTTTTCATTTATAAAATTATTTTAATTGGGTTAATTTTACTATTTATACAGTAAACATATTCTGATATGTTTATACATTCTTCTATTATGGAAAATAACATTGTAACTGCATATATTTGTATCTATAATATTTATGACTATAAGTGAGTTTTCAGAAAAATTAAGTAAACAAAATTTAATTAAAAAATTTTTATACGTAATTTGAATTAATAGATATAAATAGTTTAAGTAAAAATTCAATTTTTTTTCCCTAAAAGCATTCCGTTATTACATATTTATTGTTTCAACATTGCTTTTCATAACCGTATCTAATCTCGCGAAAACATTATTAAACACAATAAAACATAGTATTTAATCTTAACGAAATTACATTATGTAACAGTAACATAACTTTTAATGTTTAAAAAGTATTATACTACTGCGGACTTTTTTTATCTACGAATTAATTTCGAATTAATCTATTTATGTGTTTATTACGTAATTTGGTAGAACATATAGATAAAAAAGCATTCAATAAAATTTTTTTCACTAAAATCATTCAACTATTACATATCTATTATTTCATCATCGCTTTTCATAACCGTATCTAATCTCGTGAAAACGTTATTAAACACAATAAAGCACTTAGTATTTAATCTTAACGTTATGGAACTACGTTATGGAATAGAGAGGTAACTTTCCTTGTTTAGAAAATATTACACTACTGCGAATATTTTAACCTATGAATTAATTTTGAATTAATCTATTTAAGTGTTTATTACGTAATTTGGAAGAGTAAATAGATAAAAAAGCATTCTATAAGCTTTTTTCCCTAAAATAATTCAGCTATTACATATTTATTGTTTCAACATCGCTTTTCATAACGGTATCTAATCTCGTGAAAATGTTATTAAACACAAAAGAACACAGAGTATTTAATCTTAACAAAATTACTTATGGAATATTGAGATAACTTTTCTTGTTTAGAAAGTATTATACTAGTGCGGATTTTTTAATCTATGAATTAATTTCGAATTAATCTATTTATGTGTTTATTACTTAATTTGGAAGAGTAAATAGATAAAAAAGTATTCAATAAACTTTTTTATAATATACGATCATGTGCAGGAACAAGGATTTTTGGTTAGTCTTCCTTCAGTTTTCCTTCAGTTTTTCATAATTGGAAGAAAATTGAAGACCTGAATTCTCCAACTGATAGTCTTTTTTCAGAGGTATTCAACTTAAACTTCAGCGAATTACTGAAGTAGTGCTTGGAATCGTTTTTGTTAAGTCTCCTTTTAGAGCCCGTAGGAATTGCGTTTATTAAAATTGAAGGTTTATTATAAATTCTCATT
>CM063501.1:157406135-157413635 GCA_032207245.1 Pardosa pseudoannulata
ACACATGATCATAAATATCAAAATTATAATAGAAGAATGTATAAGCACATCATATTTTGTCTACTGTATAAATAATTAACTTAACCAACTTAAAATAATTTTATAAATGCAAAACATTTTTCATTCTAACTTTTCTTTTGTTTTAAATGAAAAAAATAATTATTAAGATGATTGTTTTTCACTTTTTGATGCTGAAGTGATACCCATTCCCAAATTTATATGTGGACAATTTTATATATTGCTGATTATTTGAATTGTAGAAACACTTTCAATTATTCATATACACATAATCATAAATATTAAAATTATAATAGATAAATGTATAAACTCATCTGATTTTGTCTACTGCAGAAATAGTAAACTTAACCTAATTAAAATAATTTTATAAAAGAAAAACATTTTTCATTCTAACTCTTTTACTGCTTTAAATAAAAAAAATGATTGTTCTAGATTTTATATATATTTAATAACATATATAGTAAATGCATCAAAAATTCTATAACCCGTGTCAATTTCACAGCCTTATAAGAAATGTTTTATTACAGGTTAATTTACATTCTGCCCTATTTATATATTCTTTTATTTCCAGTATAAAATTTTAAAGAAATATATGATCAAATCAAATTGTTTATATAAGATTTATGTTAATGTAAGGAATATTTCTCAACAAAAAAATAAGAAATAAACACTCTTACTTAGTTTGAGATATAATTTTCGTTTTCTACTCTACCAAAACACGGAATAAAATGAAATAATTACTGTTTAATTTTTGAAACAACATTATATAAAAATACATATTTGTCTAGGGAAAACATTTTCTTAATCTTTTACTTTTTGAACTCCCAGTGGGTATATTTTCCTCCATTATACCGTCTAGACTTTATTTGTTTATCTTTAGTGATATATATATATATATATATATATATATATATATATATATATAGCCATTTCTGTATATATACCGTTATACTCACGTCCATTCTGTCCTTACGGCAAAGTTTGTTTTTGTTTATTGATATTTTATAAGAAGAAAGAAAAAAAAACTAAAAGGTTTTGAAATGTAGGATTAAGTTTTCCTTCCTATTTTTTTTCAATCTTGGATATAATGAGCTTAGTTTAATAAGAATGTCAGTGATTAGAAGTAATTTTTTTTAATAGATGGAGATTTTTAACTTAACTTTCGATTATCTGTATTTAAATGATCCCGTGATAAAATAGGCAAAATAAAAAGTTTAAAGTGGTTTCATGACCTTCATCTGCCTTAATAGCCATAAAACACCATTGTTAATATTAACCAAAATTTTGTATAATATTTATGATTTGAAAAATTTAATTTAATTTAATTTTTTACTTAAGATTTTAGACTTTTATTTTAAATATATTTGCTTTCTGTTTTATTTATAATAATAAGATTTATTTTATAAGTAGTTTAATGTTTGTAAAGTATTCTCAAAAACGGCAAGAGAAAATTCTCTGTTTGTCAAGGGCAAAAGAGCCCTATGTCCTTTTGCTTTCCCCATTTTAAACCGTGAACTAATTTGATTATTGAGAATAGAGATCAAGCCCTCAGTGAAAGGGTCTAACGAATTATAATGGCATATTTCCCTAGTGACCAATTTAGGAAAGTACCAAACAAAAGGAGATACACGCTATAGGAGTCAGATTTTTACAGATTTTAACAGAGATATTGAATGAGTTATTAACCCATGTGTTAAGGCCTTTTACTCAGAACTTCATGTTAGCTGACTCCCTCAGTTTGTTCTGTTCCTAAAATAAAGTGGGAAACTTCTCCAACGTTCCGCTCATAATTATCTTTGATTAAAATAATGTCATTTTTATGGACCGACTGCAACCGCCTATTGTATATATATATATATATATATATATATATATATATATATATATATATATATATATATATATATATATATATATATATATATATATATATATATATATATATATATATATATATATATATGTATAATATATATATATATATATATATAATATATATATATATATATATATATATATTATATATTAAATTTATATTATTATATTATTATATATTTTATATCTATATATATATCATTATATTATATATATATCATATAATATACAAAATATATTCTTCTTATATATATATAAATATATATATATATATATAAATATATATTATTTATTTTCCTATATAGATATGTATATTATATAAATAAATATATATTTTTATATAAATATATAACTTATGTTTTTCATTATCTTTACTGTGTATATATCCTTATATAATTAATATATATTTATTTTTAACAATAATACTTCAGCATTTCACACACGGGTTTTAGGTATATAAGAAGATGAGTTTATTAAGAGAGAGCGTTCATCTGACAATAAAAAAATTGGATAAGTAAATAGGATAAATAAGTAAGTTTAATGATCTTCTTTGTGTGATTAAATAGAATGTCAATGAGAAAAATATATAATTTTTAAAATAGTTTATATTTCAAAAAACGCCCCTCTGGACGACATATATAATATTATATATTTTTTGTTTTTAAAAAATATATATATATATAAGTTAATATATATTTTAATTATATTGTGTATTATTATGATGAAAATAATTTAATATTATTTATTATATGTATAATAAATAGTTAGATATAAATGTTATACATAATAATTTAAATTTTCTTCTAATAAAAATTAGTAAAAAAATTTTATTATTTTTTAAAATTTGGTTTATTAAATGATATAAAAATTATTTTGTATTATATAAATACAAATTTAGTCAGATACATGTTTAATAATTTATTAAAAAATAAAATGAATAAAAAAGAATTTTACGCTTTCAAATTTATATTTGTTCATAATTATTATTTTTTACAATATTTTATTTCAATTACACATAATCTATTAAAATTACGATTGAATAAAACATATAAAATATCAATTTGACATAAAAATTTACTAATGCATATTTGAAAAGTTATGTAATAATTTCATTTATTTTGGTTATATCATATCATTTTAAAATTATACTTAACGACAAAACTAAAATACATACAGTATAAAATTTAATTTAACAGATAATTATAAAATAACAATTGAAATAAAATATAGTTCAGTTCTTAAATATCTTCAAAATTAATTATGTTGACGAATAAGACACTATATCAAACTTACACAAAAAAAATCCAATTAACTTTTAAATAAAGAAATTAAAAATTAATCTTTTCAGTAAAAGATCGTGTGGCACTCTAAAATACTGTGTACAGATAAAGAATACTTATGTGACTTAGTATAGGACTGAAGTTAAAATTTAATACAAATAAAAAAAAATATTTATTGATGTGCACATAAATATGTCTTCCATTTCACTGTAAAAAATAAATCTATTTTACTACGAAGATCCCAATTTAACATTAACAAAGAAATAAAATGGAAAATATCAGAGAAAAACACTGCACTTTAATAGAAAACTTAACAATCCGTTTTGAAGTACTACTTAAGTATTTCGCCGGATTTTACATTAAGTATTTCAGAAAAGAAAAGACAAATCAGTTGAAGAGTTCCAGTGTTCTATTTTCGGAGAGTTACCAGAAAGTACTGTTCTTCTAGAATGTAGTTTAATCAATGCAAATGATTCTGTTTACTTTTTATTTATTTATTCTTATAAATTACATTTATAAAGAGCCGGTTGCCGTAATTGAAATACAGCAGCGAAAAAAGAAATAGACTCATACAAACTTAATGAATAATCATGCTATAAAACAATAACATTTGGAAAACGATAAATAGAATTGTATTATCAACAGTTTTCTGGTTTAGGTGGTTTACCTCCATATTTTTGTTTTCTAAATGTCCCTTATTGAAATGTCTCTTCAGGAAACAGTTATCGTAAGTAATCCCTTATATAATATTAGCCTAAGTTATCTGTCCGTCTGTCCTCAAATTTATGAAGTAGTTGGACCTGGAATGGATAGAGGCATCCATATTGGATTCTTGATGAGTTAGGTTTAGCAAAATTCAAAGTGAGTAAAGTTTATCTTCTCCTAAACTATCGATCCTATTCTAAAATAAATTGGTATAAATATGCTTCATATCACAGCGAAAAATATTGTCATCTTTAAAATTTTCGAAATCCCCCCTTTTCGAGCGTTTAATGCCATTATTTCAAGCCCTATTTTACCCGGTTAAAAGCAGGCGATTTAATTTATCAATTTATCACATAATAAATAGGTAAAAATAACATTTTTTTCTAACATTATGACGTCATTCCTTTAACCATCTCATTTAATCATTTCTTATTTTAAATTATTTAAATATTTTCTGCATTATTTTCATACGTTTTATCACTGAACTTAGATATTACATAAATAACTTTCTTTTATATTTCGCTTAAATAATAGTTGGGTACATATGTGATAATTTTAAATTTAATCATCCATTATTTTTTGTTGCACGATAATTCTCAGCCAAAAAACAAAGCATTTTTTCCCTGCCTCATAGGGTACTTTGGAATTCTGGAAAATTAAATATTTTACTGATCCCGTCACACGACGGGGTATATGATAGTTATAAATAAAACAAATTTAATTGATTAGAAGATTTTAATTAAAATCTTTCTTGGAACTTTATCTCGCTTGGAGATAGCGTTCAAGATTAAAACTAAAGAATGGAACGAGAGAAACGTTTAACCCTTTAAAGGTCACTATTACAAATTCTTTGGGATTTAATGAAATTAGTTGATAAATGGTATCTATGAACTTAATAAATGTAAATGCATAATTTTATTTACAGTTTTGAGGGGGTAAAATTTGAGGGGTGGTTAAAATGCAAAATCCAGCCCCTTTTATGGAGTGAAAATACTTTTTTAAAGGTTTAATTATGCTGCGGGAACAATGATTATTATCTAAAAGGGTATGATAAATATAAACTACCCAATTTACGGCCGAACGATGGCCATGTAGTACAGTGTTGCTTTTAGGTACCGGAATTCATAAGTTAAAATTCCACTGCAAGTATGGATGTTCCTAGCCATTCGGTATCGGACTTAAGCTGTAGGTTTCGGTGATATTCACCCCCGTGTTGAAAGACAGTAGACCGTACCAAACATAATTAATTTAAAAGTGTTGTTTGGATAGACATTTGGGTTTATATGTAAAAAAAAATCATATTACTGACTTATCCAGGTAAAGTAAGTTTAACCACGTGTATTTCAAATGAAGTATAGAGCTCTTGTATACTCTCTGTTGTGAGTTGGAAATATCATAAATATAAAAAACCTAAAAGTCCATCCTGTCTTTCAAAAGCAGAGAAAGCATTTAACATGTGGTTTCACTCCAAAACCACCGTCCGTTAAAGGGTTAAACATTTTAAAATCAAGGCAAGCTTTGTGTTTAATGCTAAATCATTGGGAAATATTTTGGTGGTAAATTATGATGGTATGTATCTATTCACTTGGGCGTTAACACTGAATCCAATGTTAAACAAAGTAAAATGTTTGTCTAACCTGTAGTTATCTTGGTTTCCAAAACAGTTCGGCTGACGGACGTTATCTTTCCAACCACTCTCATTTTCACATTTCCACCAAAGTCGCTCGTGCCAGCGCCATCTGTCGGCTGTTTTTGAATTACTGTTGTTTCTGTTAAAAAAAATTCCTATGACCTAGCGATACTAACCCTGCAAGCCGTTTTTTATTTTGGTTATTTTTCCGGTTATTATGAATTTTTAAAGCTAATACGGACTTTTTGATCACCTGGTACATCAGAAAAATACCAGTCAGACGAAGAAATCCAGAGTTCAGCTTTTTTTTTAATTGTGTAGGATGGAGGTAAAGTAGAAGAGGAGCCCAATATTTTTTATTTCACCCAATCACCTCCTAATCAAAAAGAAAAAGATATTATTCACTTGTTTTTGAATTGATTCTTCCAAATTACGTTTAAAAGTATTCGATTGTCGTTAAGGGAAATCTAGGATGTAAAAACAGAAATAGATTCTTTCGAAATTAATCCATTGATCAAAATTCTTTGGTAGTATAAAATAGAATAATTCTAAACAAGTGAAATTATCCTTATATCCCTTTCGAGTAATTAGGTTAAGTTTAAATATTCTGTTTTTCACTGTCACAATGTTTCTGTGATATTAGATACGGTTATGGGTAAGTGATGCTTAAAGATAAAATATCTTATTGGTGAATGGTTTTAATTTTTTAAGATGTATTGAGTTTTGGTTTTTACTTTTCGATGCTGAAGTGATATCTGTTCTCATTGTACTTGGATAATTTTATATATTGCTTATTATATGAGCTGTAAAAACATTTTCATGTATTCAAATACACATAATCATAAAATGGTAAATTAAGAATTTTGGAATATCCAGAAAAATTCTGGGATTGTTACGAAATGTATTGTTCAACTAATTAATCAGCTTACTGCGATAAAGTTACCAGTGATTTTTTCCACTTGAGATTTAGTACTGAAAACTTAATTTTATCTATATACAAGATAGGATACTTTATAATTTTTATTCTATTCCTATCAGGGAATATGACATCTTGACCAGTTCATCCATTTAATTAGTGGCGCACAACGATAAATTAGCCATGCAGGAAATTGTTTATTCTTCATTATTTGCAAATACTGAAATTTTAAACTGAATACTCAATTTTATCTAAATAGAATTTAAATTCACCTGTAATTTTCCTTCTATGTTTAGCATGAACAAACAAAATTTAAATAAATATAAAATACAGGTATATCGTATCATTGATATTTTTTAGATCTACCAAAAGCTAATAATCTTTTATTGTAAGGTATTTTCACGTAAGCCTGCACTATTCAGACAATTCATGCAGTTAACAAGCAAAGTATTAAATTTTCTTGCTATTTGATTTACAAGTATTGAACAAACATTTTTTAATTAAATATAAAAGACAGGTATATCGTATCATTGATATATTTTAGATCTACTAATGGCTAATAATCTTTTATTGTAAGGTATTTTCACGTAAGCCTGCACTATTCAGACAATTCATGCAGTTAACAAGCAAAGCAATGTATTTTCTTGCAGTTTGGTTTCCAAGTATTGAACAAACATTTTTTAATTAAATATAAAAGACAGGTATATCGTATCATTGATATCTTTTAGATCTACTAATGGCTAATAATATTTTATTGTAAGGTATTTTCACGTAAGCCTGCACTATTCAGTCAATTTAAGCAGTTAACAAGCAAAGCAGTGTATTTTCTTGCAATTTAATTTATAAGTATTGATATTTTCAATTGAAAACTTATTTAATCTAAAAAATATAGGTTATATTCTAAGAGAATTGGTTTCTATTAGTATAAATTTTAGAATTGCTTTAGTAGTTCTAGAGTTTATCCCTTTCATACAAATAAATAATATATTTTTATATTGTTAAGATAGATTGTTAAACTTAATATTAATATATATCAAATTGATAACTAGTATTTACCTTTAAAAAATTTATTCCAC
>CM063501.1:157418635-157431135 GCA_032207245.1 Pardosa pseudoannulata
TTTTGTTTTACATTGGTATCTTGCCATAACAAATAAATGGCAAAAATAAAAACTCTTGAATCAAAATTTTAAAATTATTTTAAATTAAACACTTATATCTTTTGAAAAACTGTAACGAAAACCGTAGAATGTCTATAAAAGTATCTGTCATCATTCTTCTATAAATTATTGATTCCTATTTTTAATGCTAGAACTTTGTTAGATATAGTGACTCTTCTTTGCCTAGTCTTCTTTCTTTCATAGAGGACATTGGGAGTTCTCTTGGAAATGCATTTTCCTTTACAGGGTGATAAAGATGCCCAGGTCACCATCGACAAAATCATCGATGTACCCATCGATAACGTGAATATCTCAATGGACAGAAGACATTTCGCTTATGATTTAAATCTACTTATGCACATATCTATCCTGCCTATTTTTTTATCGTATTTGCCTTCTGTATAATAACCTATTTTTTTATCCATTCTCGTTTACGATAATTTGAAGAATGATGACTTTCTGGTCTTTGTCTCGCCCAGAGAAAGAGGAATTATTCATAACAGTAAACGATGTAACGGCACCAGACATGTTTATTGTAACCTCTAATTTAAAGATCATGAACTCAGTATAGGATAGGAAAAGTGTAAGAAAATAATCCCTATATACGTACAATAAATTATTCCTATAAAACATGTGGTACATTCATCCTTTTAAATATCATTTATTATAAACTATCGAAGTATCATGCGTAATAAATCACTTGAGTAAACTTGATTAAAAGTATTTCATGTGAAACATTTCACAAGACGTTTTATGCATTTTGCCACTTTAAAAGAATATAAGTGATATATAGGTTTGTTTATTCATCGTTTATTTAAAGTCTAGCAACGAAACAAACCACCTTAAATCGAACACCTGTAAATATTTCTCCAGTATTTTGTTATATATTTAAAAAAAACTAGGTTGAAGTCTCATGGTATATCAAACGCCAAGGGTATAAACAGACTCGCGGCAAATGCTTCAAGAAAATATTCGCTTCAAATGCTCAAAATCGATCCACGTAAAACAGAGGCGTTACCGATGGCCCAGTTTAATTTCCAAATGTTTGGGGTGAAAACTTTTGTTGTTTAGTAAAACAATACAAAGGTTAATTTCACTTTCATCCGAAATGGAATTTTTGGCGCTATTCCAAACTTGTAAAAATAGGTAAAATGGAAATCGATCCCCGTTACTCAATTATGCATTGAAAGTATATTTAAATTGCTTCTAAAAAATAATAATTCGAACACAATGCAAAAGTCGATAAAAAATAATGTAGGAGAACATATTACAGAATATAGTTTCAAATTTTCTATTTGAATTACAGTGAATAGAAACAGTAAATTAATACAATTTCTAAAATGAAAAATAAGACCTTAAAAGATTTGAGAAGCTTTCTACAAGGATAAACCTAAAACTTTTTAACATAAGGCATTGCTATTTAAAAAAAAATGTAATTTTTCTACTAAAATATTTGGTTCTTGTTAATCACATAAGTATCTTATATTATACAGTAGACTCCTTTTTTTTTTCACATTTGAAATCTTTCGTTTTCAGCAATCAGAGATATCTGATTGTCACTTTGAACGGGAGGTTATAAATAAAGAACGTATTCTTGAAATCTGACGCGTCTGGTTGCAAATTTATTCTTGTAAAATTCTCGTTTACAAATATTCACTTCATATCTTGTGTATTTATCAATTCGGGCATTTTTGAATAGACCCGGGAAAGGACAAAAGAAGAAGTTTCATTTATTTTTACTAATTGTATTGTCTGATATGTAAAAACAGCCTAGTACATTTCAGTAATCATATTTCTGACTAAAATAAGAAGTGTTTTTTTTACTGAGCACTAGGTACAATAAGTCTAAATTTCGAAGAAAAGAACAATTTTATTCAAATACTAAATGAAAACAAACGACAAAGTTATTTTGTGAGACAATGCAAATATGTCACTGATTTTTCACTTGAAACAAACAATGTTTTCTAAAACATAAATAAATAAGTATTTAAAAAAACTTTTAATCTAACATTTTCAGAAGCTTTATTAGTTGTAGTTGAATGGATGTAAAAATATTGAATCCATGCAATCATTTCATCTCTTACGTATTTTAGAAATCAACGCTTTTGAATCCACTTGCATAAGCTAAAAAGAAAAAAAAAATGTTAGTAATTTACTAATTGTAATAAGGTATGTTTCAGTAAACATTACTTGCTCTCTCCTCCTCTTGGGCGCAAAAGCCCCTAGTGTGCCAGGGTCTACGGTGGCAATGTCCGTTTCTGTGACTAATGGCCATGTTGTGAGAAGCTTATTGTAACGTATCCGGTCCCTGTTTTAAGTGACACAGTGAAAAATAAGGTGCATCTGGAATAATGAATTTATTTACACCTCTGCTATATACATCATTTCTATATACACGAAAAACAATTTCAGATCACAGGTATGTGATTCGATACACCTAGGCCTTTCAAAGGTTCAAAGGTGGTTATGAAACTGGACCATATGGGCCGATCCCTTCAATCCAGAGGCTTCTGTCAGTGAGCACAAAAATGACAACGAGCGAAAAATAAACACATAAAAGAGGAAAGAGATAGAAGGGTGAATTCGTGAGTTCATAAACACAAAACTAGAGAATAGAGAGTTTAGGTATAGAAAAACATAAATATTTTTGTGGCCAGTGACATCCGTACTAAAAAAAGCCGAAAAAATTAGAACAATTTTGAGCAAGATCGAAAAGATTTTAAAATTTTTGATAAAATAAAAATATAAGTTTTAAAAATAAATAAGTTGTATTAAAAATCGAAAATAGGGCCTAAATAATAGTTTTTAAATATAAAGATAATTTTTATTAGCTTAGTTTAGGTGTTATAAAATTTTGTTTATTGAGTAATAATGATCAGATACGATAAAGTTAAGAAACTTGGAAAAAAATAAAAATATATGTTTTTAAAAATAAATAAATTACGCTAAAAATCCAAAAAGGGCTTAAATAATGATAAATAATAGCAAAAAACAATATTTAATAATTTCAATTTAAAACTTGAATTTTTGTCTTCGCCGGGGACAGAACCTGACTCCCGATGACACCTAGGCCTGAGTGGAGAAGTGCAATATCTAAGATCTGACCCTATGCCGAAATATTGGTGACCGATGGAAGAAACAATTCGGTAGCTCTCTCGAAAGTTCACTGAAGTAATGAAGTAGAAAGAATTCTCAATTAGACGTGAAGAGTAGAGAGCACAACTGGTTTTCTTCGAAGAATATCAAAACACAGTTAGAGTTCCTAAGGAAACTATGCATTCAATCCTGAAAAGGTTTATATTAAAAAGGAAACCCAATGCACAGGGTAACATTCTCAATCTCAGCAAGAGATATATAACAAGGCGGGATTTTTGCTAAATAAAACTTTCCGATCTAGAGACTGGTCGAGGCGACCTCCGAGTTAACCGACGCTGGCTACTCTTTAAAAAAAAAGATTCCAAGGTGGGATTATAGCAAAAAAAAAAAAAAAAAAAAACAAAAAAAAAAACAAAAAAAAAAAAAAAAAAAAAAAACCTCT
Organism: Pardosa pseudoannulata; assembly: GCA_032207245.1. NCBI lineage: Eukaryota > Metazoa > Arthropoda > Arachnida > Araneae > Lycosidae > Pardosa > Pardosa pseudoannulata. The sequence continues at coordinate 157,422,213 of CM063501.1, forward strand.
CCGATAGAGAGACTGGTCAAGGCGACCTCTGAATTAGCTTGTTGCTAGCTAACTTCTTCTCTCAAAAAAAAAAAAAAATCTTCTCTCGTCTCTTTCTAGGGGAGGGGTCTCTAAGAGAGGGGCGTCACCCACAATTTCATTATTGGATCATTATCTAGCGATGACCTCACCTTCAACCAACTGGGTCGGTCTGAGTTTAACCAATCATCGGCCGCAAACCAGGGGTTCCCTGGAATTCGTATCGGCTAGATCCAAAGCTGCAGCAATTCCTTTGTAGTAGTTCCGATGGTGATATTTCTGGATATCAGTCAGGGTGTCGTCTAGTCTATTGTTTCGCTACTGTAGCGCACAAAAGTCTAGACATCAGGGTGCCGGGGAAAACAATACATTTGTATCCACACAAGCTAAGTCCACCTCTCAAAGCAAAGCTCTTTCATGTCGACACACCTCTAAATCAAGCCGTTACAGTATCTTCATGTTAGGTGGTCCATCTTACGCAGAACCCTCTCAGTGTTTAGTTCCCAAGTAGGTTTGGTTCTCAGTTTATCCACCAACTAAAGGAATGGAAGGCTGAGTCAATTTTCCCCATCCCAGAGATGGAAATTCGAACCTATGTCGTGAGAGCGTAAAACGCTATCCCAACGCCACTGGGCTTCATTATTTGGTCTAGAAAAGTAATATTATATGTCAAAAGATAGATCAAAGAATTCATAGATTAGAAAAAGTGAACCATTTCTTTGAAGCACCAAATGAAAATAACGGACAATGATATTTTGTGAGACAATACAAATATATAACTGATTGTCACTTGAAGCGAACGATTCTAGAGAAGAAAAAAAAGTTGTTCTTGAAATCTGACGTTTTCAGCAACGTTATTGGCTGTAAATTTATTCTCGTGAAAATACCGGTTCCAAACAATCATTTCATCTCTTACGTATTTGACAAATCGACTTTTTCGAATAGACTGGGGAGGAAGAAAGGGTAGAAAACTACTTACGGAAACTTACCAAGAAAAAATGAACAAACAGAGAAATATTCGATATACCTTCTTTACGATTTCTTACTGAAAAGAAATAAAAGATTGTTATTATAGTCAACTGAAAATATTCTGGGATTATAACGTTATTTTTTTTATAATCTCTCTTCATCGTGTAAAAAATAACTGGAGAGTTTTATACAGAAGAAAAATATTAAGCACAACAGTTGGACCAGAATTATTTGTGACGAAAAAAAAAGGAATTACGTAATTAAGATTTTGTTTCTTTTTAGTACTACAATGGTTAATAGGGAAATAGATTTAGTATTCTTTTCCGAAACTTCGGTAAGACGTCATTTCGATTTAAATAACTATAAAGAATTAAGAGGAGAACAATATGAAATTTGTGTCTCTCAGAAAATATTTATATTGAAAGTGTCTGTGAAAGTATAAAGACACGTATTGTAACTAGATGGCGCCATCTGAGTTACTGGAGTGATATGGATTATCCGATGCTACATCTAATGTGTCTAGACAATGGAGGTTAGAATAAACTGTTTCTTAAAAATTAATTGCATAATTAGGGAAATAAAAAATAATATAGTTAATCAATATTAAAATCCAAAGAATCTATATTTATCACGGTATATAAACACATACAAATATATAATATATATATATATATATATATATATATATATATATATATATATATATATATATATATATATATATATATATATATATATATATATATATATATATATATATATATATATATATATAAATATATATATTATATATATATATATATATATATATATATATATATATATATATATATATATATATACATATATATATATATATATATATATATATATATATATATATATATATATATAATATATAAAATATATAATATATATATATATATATACATATATATACATATATATATATATATATATATATATATATATATATATATATATATATATATATATATATATATATATATATATATATATATATATATATATATATATATACATATATATATATATATATATATATATATATATATATATATATATATATATATATATATATATATATATATATATATATATATTTATATATATATACATATATATATATATATATATATATATATATATATATATATATATATATATATATATATATATATATTTATTTATTTATATATAGATATATATGTATATATATGAAATTCCGTTAGATAAAGGGACATGTTAAGGTCCTTCCACAGTATGGTCCATTGCAAGACATTACCCTCGTCTGAAGAGAGTATGACTTATCGTGGTCGATGGCGCAAACGATAAAATTGCCTTGGAGAACGATGGCTTCGGAGGTGGTTTTTCTCGAAAGATCAAAGGCAGCCAGATGCGCAACGAAAGTACGCAGTAGATCCTATGGACGAATCCACAAGTTAGGTTCATTTAGTGGCCCAGTGTGTGGATGCAACTCGTAAACCATCGTTCAAGGTCACCATCAGGAAGTGGTGAAAAATTGGCCATACTTTGGAGACTTTATTTAAATCTCTCTTCACTAAGTGTGGAGTGTATAGTGTATGGTCAATTTGTCCTCTACCCCAGAAAAAAAATAAAATTTTGTGTGAGAATGTCATAATTTCTTGCAGAGATACAACTAATATATTTAAGAAACATCTAAAGTATAATACAGAATAACAGTAATTAATAGCTATTTACAGTAATAGTTGAAAATTAAGAAGTGTTAACAAGACGTTTACAATTTTTGATAGGTGATGTCAATTCATCTTTTTTCAAGCAATTTAAAGATTATAACACTAAACCGTAATAATAATAGCAAGCCCAAATCACAGAGGTATATGTTATAGTACAGCAATACAATGATAATATTTCTAGTTTTCTTTAGTCTAGAACTGAAGTTAAATTTTTAGTTAATGTTGAAATAATTTGAAATATCCTTATTTAAAATTAATGGTTATAGATATATTGGAAGTAAATTTTCTGCATTAAATTAAAATGTTGAATTTCTCTTTATTTATGAAATGATATCATACATTTATTAAAACATATTTAGAGGTAAGAGAACGAATTACGGCTAGATAAAATACATTTTGGGAATTCTTTTTCCAGTTTCTCCGTTTAAATAGTTTTTATAATTAGGGTCACATTTGTCTTTAACCAACTTTAAATAGAAGAATTTTTCTTATTGTTTTCCTATCATATCTTTCTTAATTATTATCGTAAGTAAATCGGATTATCAACATCCTTTCACTATTTGTACTTAATTAGATTTTCTGCGTTTACTTTGCTTCTAAAAAATAAGATTTCTTAAAAATAAAATGAATAGTCAGAGGTTGTTCAATTTTTCTTCCAATTTTTTAGACTTGCTCTGTGCAGCAATGAAACAACACAAATGGTTTTTCATTAATAACATTTTCTCTTTTATAAAAAAAAATCTAAAAAAATTGGGTATCATTTTCCACATAATTTTTTCAGAAAATTGTTTACACTAGGGAATTGAATTTTTAAAAACAATCAAATATTGTTTAAAAATCTCACATACGACCATTTAAAATCCAAGTGCAAGATTAGCAGATAGTAATTTTATAATTCAATGCGTCTTCAAGTATTGTGCAGAAAAGGGATAGTAGAGGCCTACTTAGAGACTAAAATCTTTCTTACAAAAGCAAATAATTCTATACTAAATATTTACAGATAAAAGAATGATATATAAAATGATCGGATATTCCAATATGGCATTTTCTTTGCAAAACAAGAACTGGGACAAGAGTTACGGTATTTTCCCGTAATATCTTTTCAGGTTCCACGCCACTCGAGATATAGACTACTTAATTATCCACTCTTTCGTTTCGCGGTGTTCACTTTAATAACTACTATTCAAACTAAACAAACTAAAACAATCTCTTTCGTTATAACGTAAAATAGAACAAAACAGGAACTCAGAGATCCTGGTTTGTTGATGGTTCTTTACGGGAAAATTCACTTCTCCCAAGCGTCGTTACTATAGCTAACTAGATAGGAAAGGAGGGGGACAGGACCCTCAAGACACAACACGTTATCGGTCTAATTCATGGGAGAGCTCAGTCGGATAAAACTGATCACTGGATTAAAGACTGAGAGTCTTTGAAAGAGTCTTTTTATACCCTCGCCTGCTCGATTTTCGTCTAAGCATTTTCACACCTGGTTGATAACGCATTCTGGCATCGTTGCGGTTTTGTAAAACTGCTAGCTGGTGAGGTGTAAGCAAGTCATCTAGGGAAGTTCTTAATTAATGGAGAGCAGTCCTCACAAATCATAGAACATTATTTATAGATGTCACTGGTCAGGGATTATAATACGAGTAAAAACTTGGCTCTTCACTTCCAATATATTAGGTAAATCAAAACCTGAGACTCTTTTATGGGTGATGTACTGAAGAGTTGGAGCATAGAAAGGGAGTAGTACGTAGAATTTCAGGACCAGGAGTAAAGTGAGTTAAGTCAAGTTGAGTGAAGGTAGACAAAACAGACACTGACTTGGGTTCAAGCCATTTATTTTTTAATATTCTAAATTGAAATAATAGAGTCCACATCTACTCTGATCCTATGGTGGTTATATGGAGGTTTATTTTGTTGCGTTGTTTTTAAAAACTATTACGACGATTAATGTGCAGATGGAAAAGATAACTACAGGAACGTCGCAGCATTGGGACCAAAAGGTGGGCTCCAACGGAAAAGGTGGCCGGACCAAAAAACGTCCGCAAAGGTCTTAAAAAAAATCTCTCTTTGTCTCGCAAAATTATCAAAAATTTCTAGGCTGCGCCGAAACACAGCCAGAAAGAGGGTTGCCAGAAGCCAAGAAAACCTCGCGCTCTCAAGGAGACGTAGGGTTCTTGCAGCTCTAACCAATAAATGTCGAGAAAAGGAGCGTGGAGAACAAAAAACACCCAATCGTAGTGAAGCGCAACCCCGGTGGTGAAAATACGCCAAAAAGCGATTCTGAGTGGAGCTTGGGAGCACACCACAACGAGGCACCTTTCAAAGGAGCGGCCGTTACCTCAAACCGAAACTTATGGCTACAGAACTGTCAGAATATGAGCCGATGGGCGCAAATTATGGTCGAAAAGTTTAAATGCTGCGGATGCAGGTGGCCACAATTGGACGCCGTCCCAAACTTAATCCCAGATCGAGTTCGGCTCTGTTTGAAAAGACAGGCTGCAACAGTGAGAAAACAGCAAGAACTGCACCTGCAAGGGTCAATATGCGAAAAAAAAGGGCACAAAAATGTAGGTTAATATATATATATATATATATAATATATATATATATATACTATAATATATATATATAAATTATATATATATATTATATATATATATATATATATATATAATATATATAGATATATATATATATATATATACCCCACAAGGGAAATACGTAATGGAGGGACATGAAAAATCTTCATTACAACTTCAATACAAACTGAAACTGGAAACACTTCACCTATACCCTAATCAACTTCTCAAAGAGAATGATTTAGATGTTTCTCGTTCAACAATCACCTTTTCATTGTCCTATTTGTTTCGATACTATTGACTATCACGTGGTAATAATGATGAGCACAGCTGAAGTTCACAAAACGACGTTTTCTCTATTCTAATCGGCCGCCGTTTTTCCCAAGGCAGCAGGTGAAATCTGTTTCTGGATAGCAAAGATCGCGAAATTCGTTATAACCGATACATTCCTGATTGTCTGAAAATGTGCAGACGAAGTCTTCTACCAACTATAACAAAAACTTTTTTTTTACATGAAAAGGATTTAATTTTCATATACTTTGAAATGATGGATAATTAATGTATCATTAGATATTATATATCTGGTTCTTATTATTGTATTTGTATATTGAGGTTTTAAAAGAATAAGTTTTTTTTGTAGTTATGTAGGTAAATACATATTCTATACTTCATAATAAGTTTTAAAAAATATTTCAGACTATTATTTAGCACACCATACCTATGTCACTAGGTGGACCGCAAAACCTTAGAAAATTTTGAAGTATTCCGTACCATGGAGAATCTTCCCTTCCCGGTTTAAATGATTTTGAGATTTTCGAAGCATTAACAGTGTGCCCCCCTAAGAATTTCGAAATTCGTTATAACCGATACATTCCGGATTGTCAGACAACGTGCAGACTCTTTTCTACCAACTATAACAAGAACTTTTTTTACATGAACAGTATTTAATTTTCATATACTTTGAAATGATGGATAATTAATATATCATTAGATATTATATATCTGGTTCTTATTATTGTATTTGTGTCTTGCGGTTTTAAAAGAATAAGTACTTTTTATTGTAGTCAATATTGTAGAATAAGTAGTTTATTGTAGTATTGTATTGTATATATGTAGGTAAATACATATTCTATACTTCATAATAAGTTATAACAAATATTGCAGACTACTATTTAGCACATCATACCTATGTCACAAGGTGGACCGCAACACCTTAAAAATTTAGAAGTAATCCGTACCATGGAGAAATTTTCCCTTCCCGGTTTATATGATTCAGAGATTTTTGAAGAATTAACAGTGTGTCCCCTTAAGAATTTTTAAGCTATTTATCCCTTGAAAAACTAATGAAGCTGAATCTGAAAAACTGCCCTTGAAAAACTACTGATGTTACGTTTGAAGCTCCTGTTCGTGCATTATGAGCACCATTTGAAGAGAATTGTCTATAGTCGGTAGTTGCCGTTGCCAAATCAGACGTTCGATTCTATGGGGATCCTAACATGCTATTGTTTCAAAATTCCCTCAATGGGATTTACCGTATAATTTTTATAGTTGAAGTATTGGCTTCAGTCTAGAAATTAAAATGATTAATTCACAGTCTGTTCTCTTTAGTTTGCTAGTTATTTTTTGACTACTTTTGTTTCGGATATTGAGCTTCGCGAACAAGTTCCACTGTATACGTAATTACTTACATGAAACAAATTTAACTTATAATCTGTTCTTCTAAACCCGTATATATTTCAAAACTTCACTCTACTTGGCCATCAACTCCCATATATCGGATTTTTCTCTCTGGTGTTCCGTATAATTTCATTCATTATATTTCTTTACGTACAACAATCACGAGATGAACGCTCAGTGATTCTCACTGAAAAAAAAATAAACCTTTCTTTTTTAGAATGATCTAGAAACGAAAAATCAGGAACTAGATAGAAAATGAAACAAATAAAAAGGGAAAAAATTCCCGCAATATGTAGCGAGAAAATTCCCCTCTAAAGCACTTATTGAAACGATATTTTCTCTTTAGATCTAGCACGAAAATAAAAAAAAATAACGAGAGAGACAACAGAACGAATAAATAAATAAATAAATAAACGAATGTAAGAGAATCAGCAGAATGGATCGCTCATTCTTATAAGCGATTTTTTTCCGCGTGCCTTTATAAAAAGGCGCCGGTGATTTCGTTAAAAAATCCCCAGTACCAGTGAAAAACAAAATATGAAATGGGTTAAAAATACACCAAGAAGATCGAGAACGGGAAAAATAGGGAAGATAGAAAGGGAAAAAAACAAGAAAAGAAAGAATATCAGAGACAAAGAGAATAACAAATATATCAAAAACAGTACATTTTTTGCAGTGAGGAAGCAAAAGATAAGAGCCATCCATGTGGGAAATGATCGGATATTGGACAGACTGACTGGAGAGAAGTAAGGATGAACAGACAGACAGACAGACGTACGTGAACACAGTCAGCAACGGAGGGAGAGAGAAAGAGAGAGTTGATTCGGAAGCTGCACACGTGCGGATGACAGCCGCCATTTGTAATCCGCTAGTTCTTCCGCAATATCTCTGCCACGTTATTTCCACACCAGTTGGGGAGGGTAGGTTTTTGTCGGAAAGGTAGCAAGCAGGGGGTAGTGAGGGGTAGACAACGGGACAGGAGTTGGGACTTAGTTATTTGATCAATGAGGCCAGTCTGATATTTTTGTTTTTCAATATTTTTTACGGTTTCGTATTGTCTTTTTATGTATTCCTTTGTCCAAATTTAGATATATCATTAGCTTGGTATTGTTATAATAATGATATTTTTTACAAGTTGTAACAAAAGTTCATGATGTGGATGGGATAATTATAATCTTAATTAAGAATTTGCTGGTCCATAAAATGAAATACCATCTGGAAAAAAACTGTTTTCTCATAATATCCAAATATAATTAGGTCAATGAATTTAAAATACAGTTACGTTTAACACATAACATTTTAAACGTTATTTATTCCAATCCCGCTCTAGTAATCTGTCCTCCAACCAAATGAAAAGTTCACTATATTCAATATTGTTTAAACATTTAAATGTTTTAGCATTTGGTTGTGGTTTTGGTGGAAAATAGCATTGAAATAGTTTAAATTATTAGTAAGTTATTAATTATTTAAACAAAACATTTATTCTGCTGTTGGAAATAAAATATTATTTGTAACAGTTTTAGTAAAAGAAATCATTTAGAATGTTTCCAGTTTCTATTTCATCGTATATTGATTGGTGGCAGTTTAGAAATGTTTTGTGTTTCTCGATTCTAATAGTCTTTGTAAAGTTACTTTTAAGAAATTTTAAGAAAATTCTAAAAGAAATTTCAGTCTAGTATAAGAGGATTTTTATTGTTATGTATTTGTGATGAAGCGTCCGAATATTTTGACCAAGTTTTCTGAAGTTCTTTTCGGGAGTGTTGAAGTCAGGTCAGAACCGGTTCAACCCTTCAAACGGATAGCCACCCATTTGCTTTAGGAAATGGGGGGGGGGCGAAAACGATCCTATAGCGACAAAGGTAAAATAGTCCAGTCTTCTCCCAGAGGTCAAGCTAATAGTTGGGTCAGAACCTGTTCAACCTCAAGATGATCGCACCC
>CM063501.1:157446135-157451135 GCA_032207245.1 Pardosa pseudoannulata
TTATTTCATAAATAAGTTTGTTTGGTTTTGGTTTGGTTTGGAGTGATACGGTTTACTTTTTGCAACACGAGGGCTAATGAGTCCGGGACCTACAGGTTAAAGCCGATTCCGAACGGCTACGAACGTCCATACCATAGTGGGATTCGAACCCACGAACTCTGGTACCGAAGGCCAGCACCCTAACCAAACGGCCATCGTTCGGCCATAAATAAGTTTCTTATTTATCTTTTAATATAAATGCTTTATATCTGCAGTAAACATAGAATATGTTTTTTGTGATTGATAATTAACTCTGAGATTTATACTTTAATTAGAAATTTTCTATCTTAGACATACTCATCAATAAATCAAAAAATTTAATTTCTATGTAACTTAATTTGATTTATAAAATGAAATTCTTAACATGCAGTTAACTCTTCATTAAATCTACTTCATTTTAAATTAAATTTACTTAGATATTTACGCTAAGTTAATTATTTAAAATTAAATGAATTCTTAATTAATGAGTTTTTTTTTAAAATACCAGTATATTTTTATCAATACGTGTGCCAATGTTTTGTATTCCAAACTTAATGTTTTAATTACCGTAATTACGTTGAATGTTTTAATTTAATTAAGTATTAATTTATCTCAATTAATACGAATTTTAAGAAAAATTAATTAAGTGGTTAGGTATTTTAGCATCTTTTAAGCATGTCAGATAATTTGTTAATTTTCCTTAATAGTGTATCATACGTGCTCTTTTCAGTAATTTTTAGCGAATACTCCAGTTTTCTAATTTTAAACTAAAATTTATTTTTGAACTTATCGAGTCACATTACACTGAAACTGAAAAGAGATTTCCTGAAATTTCTTTAATATTGATGAATATTTGATTATATTGAATATTTGATGAAAATTTTCGAAAATCTCTTCTTGTATTCTTATGTTCCCACACTATCATACTGATCAGTTCTCGTTACGGGATATCTATTTTATTACTGAAGCACCTTTATAAGTGTACGAACTATGAGAAGCATCGTCATGCGGTACATTGGGGAGAAACTTTGTCATAAAGTAACAAAATCCCCTATGTAATAATAACCTAAGTTAGCTGCCCGTCTGTCCTCGTATTTATGATGAAGCACCTAGACCTGGAGTTAGGGTTAGCAAAATTCAAAACGAGTAAAGTTTATCTTCTCCAAAACTGTCGATCATATTCTAAAATAAATTGCTAGAAATATGCTTCATATCTCAGCGAAAATTACTGTCGACTTTAAAACGTTCCAAATCCACCCCTTCCCACCTTATTGTGAGTCTAATGTCATTATTTCAAGCCCTATATTTCTCGGTTAAGAGCAGGAGATTAAATTTATCGCATAATAAATAGGTGAAAATAATATTTTTCTAGCATTATGACGTCATTCCTTTAATTATCTCATTTAATCATTTCTTACTTTAAATTATTTAAATATCAATTGCGACGATTTAAATATGTCTACATTATTTTCATACGTTTTTATATTTGGCTTAAATAACAGATTAAGTATATATGTAATGATTTTAAATTTAATGATGGATTTTATTTCGTTGAAAGATTATTCTCAGTCAAAAAACAAACCATTTTATTACCTGCATCATTGGTTGTTTAACAATGCTGGAAAATTAAAACTTTTACTCTTCCAGTCATAGGACGGGCTAAATGCTAGTAAAAAATATAAGGAACAATAACTCTTTTGCAATTATATCCATTTTCTCACTACTTCTTGATTCGGGATATTTTTTAACTGAAATTATTTTTTAATATTTTTGATATTGATAAATGTTTTACTTTTATAAAACATTTACTGAAACATCTTTTCTTTTCTCATGTTCCTATGCTATCATAATGGTTAATTCTGGTTACAGGACATCTGTTTTATCTAGGAGACACCTTTATACGTATATTACTGACATTACGTTTATTTTATTACTGACAATAAGTATCATGGTGTACTTTGGTTTAAAACTTCGTCATAAATTTAAAAATTCAAAAATACAAACAGACATATATCTTCTTCTGTTTTTATATCTATTTTCTGACTCGAAAATGACTGTGTTCGAACATGCATTTTATCCTTGAAATAGGTTTACTTATGCTGTTCATAAAAATTATGTTAATCAGTCAAATTGGATAAAACGTTGGCACAAAGTAACAAAATGTAGATTACGAAGCAACGTGATACATAACCTTAAGGAATACGCCGTAAAGAATTTTACATATTTTTCATATTTTTAAGGCAGCTAGTATTTTACTGTCTTGTTTAGCTTGAAAATTGAAAGAAATGAATATATATTGATAATAAATTAATTAAGAAAAAGAAACTATATATGTATATATATATATATATATATATATATATATATATATATATATATATATATATATATATATATATATATATCTTTAAAGTTTGACTCGAAAATGACTGTGTTCGAACATGCATTCTATACCTGAAATAGGTTTACTTATGCTTTTCATAAAAATTATGTTAATCAGTCAAATTGGATAAAACGTTGGCACAAAGTAACAAAATGTAGATTACGAAGCAATGTGATACATAACCTTAAGGAATACGCCGTAAGGAATTTTACATATTTTTCATATTTTTAAGGCAGCTAATATTTTACTGTCTTGTTTAGCTTGAAAATTGAAAGAAATGAATAACTATTGATAATAAATTAATTAAGAAAAAGAAACTATATATATATATATATGTGTGTGTGTGTGTGTGTGTATTGTATATATATATATATATATATATATATATATATATATATCTTTAAAGTTTGAATCGAAAATGACTGTGTTCGAACATGCATTTTATACCTGAAACAGGTTTACTTATGCTTTTCATAAAAATTATGTTAATCAGTCAAATAGGATAAAACGTTGGCACAAAGTAACAAAATGTAGATTACGAAGCAACGTGATACATAACCTTAAGGAATACGCCATAAGGAATTTTACATATTTTTCATATTTTTAAGGCAGCTAGTATTTTACTGTCATTTTTAGCTTGAAAAAGAAACTTTATGGTTGCTAAATACCAGTTATGTTTCACTAAAGAACCTAAATTATTTTTAAATGTTTATATTATTGAGGTAGATATGCAATGGTGTATTTAATTACATGAAACTAAAAATTCGCTATGTATTAACTATATTTTAAAATCTAAGGTATTTAGTAGGCATGTACAGATAGCTAAAAAAAGGATAATACATTCAGCTTGGAATTAAAAGAAAATCTTTGGTAGTATTATAATCTCAAAGGAAAGTTATTTCTATGAAAAAGTCCAGAAAAGAAATTATTAGTTATAAAGGCTAATTTTAAACTAAGTTTAATTTTAATAGTTTTATTTATTTCTAAAAAATATAAATAGAAGAAAATAATAGAATAGAAATCTGTTTCAACCAAACCGCTATTGCTCTCAAATCCAAATATTTTCTTCTTTACTTTTTCTTACTCAGATATTTATTGTAAAATGCAGAAAAGCATTGGAAAAATAACTTGAAATTTTAGTGTAAGGGAAAGTAGATACCCAAATATGTTTCTATATAAACACTTAATATAAAGTGGAAAAAGAAAACTAAATGTTTAATGTTCTAAGCACCATGAGGATTTTTAAGGAATATTGTATTAAATAAACATACTTACATTTTAACGAAGACATTCTTACAGATCTTAATGTCTTATAGGTTTCATGTAACACAGTTATATATCCTCGATGTTAAAATATCGTATAAAATTTAAATATATAAAAATTGTACTCATCTTCTCTTCTACACTTAAATTTAAATTCCAAAATTTAAATGCTTAATTAATTTTTATTTTTATTCTTAACATCTCATAATGAATAACTTTAAATTAATCTATAGAAGATTAATTTTTATCTAAGTAAAACACTTTCGAGAAACAATATTGTAAAAAAAAGGTTATTTTAGCATATTGCATCCAGTATAAAAATCAAGTGAAAAAAAAAGACAAAAGTTAAGTAAGTAAATATAAGTTATCATATTGTAACAAAGCTTCAAATATGTTTTAAATATTATCCAACATCTTATATATTACTTCAATATATTTTATACATATATATCTGAGTATGTATCGAGAATATAAGTTTTTGAAAAATGCGTACAAGTACATAATTCGAGTTATACGAATATTTTATACGCATTTATACGAGTACATTATACTTTTTATGTACTAGTATAAATCCAAAGCCCATCATAAGGAATAACTTTAAATTAATCTATAGAATATTAATTTTTATCTAAGTAAAATACTTTCGAGAAACAATATTGTAAAAAAAGGTTTTTTAGCATATTGCATCAAGCATAAAAATCAAGTGAAAGAAAAGACAAAAATTAAGTAAGTAAATATAAGTTATCATATAGTAATAAAGCTTCAAATTTGCTTTAAATATTATCCAACATCTTAAATCTTACTTCAATATATTTTATACATATATATCTGAGTATGTATCGAGAATATAAGTTTTTGAAAAATGCGTACAAGTACATAATGCGAGTTATACGAGTATTTTATGCGCATTTATACGAAAACATAATACTTTTTATGTACTAGTATATTTGGATTTATACTAGTACATAAAAAGTACTAGTACTTTTTATGTACTAGTATAAATCCAAAGCTTAACGGCTTAAATGAAAACATTTTTACATAGATGTATAATTTCGATTTACTAGCTTCTAATCAAGAAGCAGACATTAGTACCTTCATTAGATGTTTAAAACAATTTTATGAAATAAAAATGATTTTGTAAAATGCTTTATTTTAGGCATAATGTGCAATAGTATTTTGCAATATGTCTTAAATTAAGTTTTAGCCAAAAGATGTCAGATTGGACGTTGATTAACGGCACTGAAGGTGGTGGGTTCGAAGCCCCCTGTGGCATGGTTGTTCGTAGCCGTTCGGAATATTCTTTAAGCAATAGGTCCTGGTCCCAGTAGCTTTGGGT